>JADRCH010000075.1:8856548-8919928 GCA_019843965.1 Rhynchomys soricoides
TGGGTCAGAATCGGCCCGTTCTAGAGGTTTTTTCCTTTTGTACCCGCGTGAAGTTTTTCCCCCCAAAAAACTTTTAACCCCAGAATTTTTGGGGGGCTCCCCCCCCCCCCCCCCCCCCCCCCCCCGATCCCAATCCCACTGCCAGCACTCACTCCAAGACTGACCCAGATCTTGCAGAACTCAACCCATTCTGGACTCTGCTTCTTCCTTCCAGACTGGTGTGCATTGGCAACTGGACACCCTGAGAGGGAGGAAGCAGAGGATTCAGAACCACAGCTGGAGTCCAAAACACATATCACAGCTGCTGCTCAATGTGGGGCACAGCCTGCTAGGCTTCTTGGCAGAGAGAGTGTAGAGTATACAGACACTGAGATTAGGAATGCTATCAGAAACACAGAACAGAAAAAGACTAACCCATCTCTTGGGAAGCCATTCTGAATGAAATGAAAAAAATCAAACACCCAGGTTTCATGATTAAAAGCAGATTAGAGGAGGCAGGCAGATTTCTGTGAGTTCAAGGCCAGCCTGTTATGGAGCAAGTTCCAGGACAGCCAGGGTTACACAGAGAAACCTTGTTTTGAAAAACTAAAAAGAGAGTCTGCTGAGGTGAGTGGTGCATGAGGCCCCTGAATATCATTGTCTAGCTCTGGCCTTGCTTCTCAGTCTGGAGGAACATTGCAAGACTCCAAGATCACTCAGCCTCCCTGTGGAAGGGGGTCCCAAAACTAATCAGCTTAGAATCCTGCCGACTACCCATCCTAATTGGATTGGCCACCACCCGAGCTGGGTCTCACTGGGACATAGCCTGCAGATAGGGGTCTGCCTGAGGCACAGCCAACAGAATAGGTACCCTGACCTTCATTATCTGGCCCAAAGCTCCCCCCACCTTCTCAAGAAGTCCTGCTGCCATCGGGATCATCTGGCCAACACCAGGGAAAACCAGATGTCTAAAGGACAGTTTAAGAACACAATCAACAAGACCCAGAGCAATATAGTGTTGGGCCATGATAGGAAGTCTGTTTTCTGGAAGAGCTAAGGTTTGAACGCTGCAGGTCCAATAAGCTGTCTTCAGCCTATAAGGGATGGCAGACGTTTGCCAAAGCTCCTAGAAAACAACTTCTAACGCGTGGCTACATCTCTCCATAGGTCTGTGACATTTGGTCACATAATAAAGGGTCACACCCCCAAGTCTCACCACAAGTAGAGGCATGGCCTCAAAGCCCCAAGCCATCCCCATGTTAATGAGACATCTGGAGGCTTCGCCACGCCCCTTCCCAGTTACTATTTCTACCTTGCCCCTCCCGGAGGTCTCCGTAAAGTCTCACCCACGCCACTCTCCAATGAAATAAATGGGGTTGGAGAATATCCCCATAGTGGCAGGGGGAGGGCGGAGGGAATGGGGAGATTCCAAAGGGGAGATCTGAAAAGGGGGAAACATTTGAAATGTAAATAAAATATGAAAAAAAAAACCACCCTAACACATGAAATATAATGATAACGAAAAAAAAAAAAAAAAAGAAAAAAAGGAAAAAGAAAATAAATGCCTTAGGCCAGGCAGTGGTGGCGCACGCCTTTAATCCCAGCATTTGGGAGGCAGAGGCAAGCGGATTTCTGAGTTCGAGGCCAGCCTGGTCTACAGAATGAGTTCCAGGACAGCCAGGGCTATACAGAGAAACCCTGTCTCAAAAAACCAAAAAAAAAAAAAAAGTAAGAAAGAAATGCCTTAGAACCATGGACTGTCTCTATTCATCTTCATCTGCCCTGGGAAACAATGGAATCGGCCTTCACCAGCCTCAAGTCTACTCTCCTGTGGAAGCCATCTCAGCATTTCCAGCTGCAGCAGACATCCACCCAAGCCAAAGCAGCTAGTCAGTGCTCAAGCTGCCAACTGTCCCAAGGTGGGACACCAGCTGTGCTCTGCATGGGGAGGGGGGGTAGGGCATTTGTTCCCAGCTCTCTTGCTGCATCCAGCAGCATCTGTGATGCCCAGAGCCTGGGAACTCCAGAACCAGCTGCAGCGTTTTCCAAAAACAGCCCCTTCCCCCACCTAGCTATCCTAATGAAACTGAAACACAAGAAGAGGATTAAATCCAATGTTATAAAGATGACAGAGGCCTTTGAAGAGGATATGAATAAATCTTTTAAGGAAATACAGGAAAATGCATTTAAACTGATAGAGGTATTAAAAGAGAAAGCAGATAAGTATAAAGAATATAGGAAAATACAATCAAACAGGTGAAGGATTTGAATAAAATTGTCCAAGACCTGAAAAGGGACATAGAAGCAATAAAGAAAACACAAACTGTGGTATTCCCAGAAATGAAAAACCTAGGAAAGAGAACAGGAATCACGGATGTAAGTATCACCAACAGAATACAGGATATGGAATAGAGAATCTCAGGTATAGAAGGTATGATAGAAGAATTCAATATATCAGTCAAATAAAATGCAAAATCTAAAAAGTTTCTAAAACAAACCATCCAGGATATTTGGAATACTATCAAAAGACCAAACCTAACAATAATACAAATAGAATGAGGAGGAGGAGGAGGAAGCGGAGGAAGAGGAAGAGGAAGAGAGGAAGAAGATTCCCAGCTCAAAGGCCCAGAAAACATCTTCAAAAGAAATCATAGAAAATTTTCCTAACCTAAAGAAAGAGATGCATATGGAGTACAAGAAGCTTACAGAACACCAAACAGATTGGACCAGTAATGAAAATCCTCCCACCACATAAAAATCAAAACACTAAATACATAAAGCAAAGAAAGAATTTTAAAAGCAGGAAGATAAAAAGGCCAACTAACATAAAAGGCAGACCTGCCAGAATTATACCCTATTTCTCATCTGAGACACTAAAAGCTAAAAGGGCCTGGGCAGAAATCTTACAGCTCCTAAGAGATCACAGATGTCAGCCCAGACTATGATACCCAGCAAAACTCTCAATCACCATAGAGGGAGAAACCAAGATATTCCATGACAAAACCAAATTCAAACAATACCTCTCCACTAAGCCAGCCCTACAGAAGATATTAGAAAGAAAACTCCAATCCAATGAGGCTAACTATACTCAAGAAAACATAAGAGGAAGAAGCCACAATTGAGAAAATACTTCTTTAAGATCAGGTTGTAGGAAAGTCTGTAGGACTATTTTTTTTTTAAGTGATTGATGGGGAGGATCCAGCCTATTGATGATTCCACCCTTTGGATGTTGGTCCTAAGAAAGCTGGCTGAACAAGCCATAGGAAGCAAGCCAGTACATTGCATACCTATATGGCCTCTTCATCAGCTACTGCCTGAGTTTCTGTGTAGTCTTCCTTAGATAATGAACAGTGATATGGAAACAAGCCAAATAAATCCTTTCCTCCCCCCTCCCAAAAAAGAAAACATAAGAAATAAATAATTCCACACCATTAAAACCAATAGCATAAAAATGCTTAAACATGCACACACTTAACCACCACCAACTTCAAAATAACAAGAAATAATAATTACTGGTCATTAATATCTCTCAACATCAATGGACTCAATTCCCCAGTAAAAACACACAGGCTAACAGAGTCAATGTGTTTGCAGAATCCATCATTCTGCTGTTTATAAGAAACACATCTAAGCATCAGAGATAGTTATTATCTCATTATAAAGGGCTAGAAAAGGTTTTCCAAGAAAATGGACCCAAGAAACAAACTGCAGTAGCCATTCTAATATCTCATAAAATAGTCTTTCAACCAAAAGTAATCAAAAGAGACATGGAAGGACACTTCATACTCATTAAAGGAAAAATCATCCAAGAGGACATCTCCATTCTGAATATTTATGCCTTAAATGCAAGGATACCCATGTTCATAAAAAAATACTACTAAAGCTTAAATCATACATCAAACCCCACACATTAATAGTAGGAAACCTCAACTGCTCACTCTCACCAATGGGCAGGTCATAGAGTCAGAAACTAAACAGAGAAATAACAAAAGTGACAAAGATTATAAATTCAAGTGGACCTAATAGATATATCTATAGAACATTTCATCCAATCACAAAGGAATATAACTTCTTCTCAGCATCTCAAAGAACCTTCTCCAAAATTGACCATACAACTGGTCACAGAAAACACCTCAACAGATACAAGAAGATTGAAATAACCCCATGCATCTTATTAGATCACCATGGATTAAAGCTAGACATCAACACAACAGAAATAACAGAAAGCCTACATTTTCATGGAAACTGAACAACACTCTATTCAATAATCACTGGGTCAGAGAAGGATTAAAAAAAAAAAAGAAATTAACAACTTTCTAGAATTCAATGAAAATAGGGGCACAACATACACAAAATTATGGGACACTATGAAATCAGCGCTAAGAGGAAAGTTCATAGTACTAAATGCCCTCATAAAGAAATTGGAGAGTTCTCATACTAAAGAATTAAAAGTACATCTGAAGGCTCTAGAAAAACTAGAAGCAAATACACTCAGGAAGACTAGACTAAGAACTGGATATTTGAGAAAAATCAACAAGATAGAGAAACCCTTAGTCTAACTAAAAGGCAAAGAGACAGTACCCAAATTAACAAAATCAGAAATGAAAAATGGAGACATAACAATGGACACTGAAGAAATTCAAAGAACTATTAGGTCTTACTTCAAAAGCCTATACTCTACAAAATTGGAAAATCTAAATGAAATGGATGATTTTTTCTAAACAGATATCAATTATCAAAGCTGAATTAAGATCAGGTAAACTACCAGAATAGTCCTATAAACCTACGGAAATAGAAGCAGCCATTAAAAGCCTTCCAACCAAAAAAAGTCCTGGGCCAGATGGTTTTACTGCAAAATTCTACCAGACATTCAAAGAAGAGCTAATGCCAATAGTACTCCTCAAACTAGTCCACAAAATAAAAACAGAAGAAACATTCCAAAACTCATTCTATAAGGCCACAGTCACCCTGGTACCTTACCATAACATAAGAGTCAAAAAAGAAAGAGAATTTCAGAGAAATTTCTCTTATGAACATTGAGGCAAAAATACTGAATAAAATACAAACAAAATCCAAGAACATATCACAAACGTCATCCACCATGATCAAGTAGGTTTAATCCCAGGGATGCAGGAGAGGTTCAATTTACCAAAATCCATCAACTTAATCCACTATATAAACAAATTGAAAGAAAAAAAAAAAACTAACATGATCATCTCACTAGATGCTAAAGAAGTGTTTGACAAAATCCAACACCCTTCATGACAAAAGTCTTGGAGAGAATAGGGATACAAGGTACATACCTAAACACGATAAAGGCAATATACAGAAAGCAAATAGCCAAGATCAAATCAAATGGAGAGAAACTTAAAGCATTTTCATTAAAATCGGGGATAAGACAAGGCTGTCCACTCTCCCCATATCTCTTAATCATAGAACTTGAAGTTCTACCTAGAGCAATAAGGTGACTAAAGGAGATCAAGGGGATACAAACTGGAAAGGAATCAAGGTACTGCTATTCACAGATGATACTATGATACTATACATATGTCACCCAAAAATTCTACTAGAAAACTTCTACAGCTAATAAGCACGATCAACAAAGTGGCTGGATACAAAATTAACTCAAAAAAATAAGTAGTCCTCCTCTGTGTAAGTGATATATGGGCAGAGAAAGAAGTCAGTGCCCTTTACAATAGCCACAAATAAGATAATATACCTTGGTGTGACTCTAACCAAGCAAGCAAAAGACCTATATGACAAGAACTTCAAGTTTCTGAAGAAAGAAACTGAGACAGATAGAAGATGGAAAGATCTGTCCTGCTCGTGGATCGGTAAGATTAACAGTGAAAATAGCCATCATACCAAAAGCAATCTACAGATTCAATGCAATTCTTATCAAGATTCCAACACAATTCATTACAGATCTTGAAAGAAATATTCTCAATTTCATATGGAAAAGCAAAAAAACCCAGGAGAGCTAAAACAGTCTTGAACAATAAAAGAACTTCTGGATGTGCCAGAGATCTGGGATGGGAGAGGCCCAAAAAACTCTAAGGGGGTGACTCTAGCTGTGATTCCTAGCAGTGGGGGATATGGATCCTGAAGTGACCACTTCCTGTAGCAAGGCAGGACTTCTGATGGAACTATAAGGACAGCAACACACCCACAAAGTCTTCAGCCCATAATGTGTCCTGCCTACAAGATTTGCAGCGACAAAGAGCAGAGTCTGAGGGAATGGCCAACCAATGACTGCCCGAAATTGAGACCCATCCCATGGGCAAGAACCAGTCCCTGACACTATTAATGATACTCGGTAATGCATGCAGTCAGGAACCTAGCATAACTGTCCTCTGAGAGGCTCCATCCAGCAGCCAATGGGAAGAGATGCAGAGACTCATAACCAAAGATAAGACGGAGTCTGGGAGTCTTACAGAAAAGTTGGGAGAAAGACTGAGCCCAAAGAGGACAGGAAGACCAACAGAGTCAACTATCCTGGACCCTTGAGGGCTCCGAGAGACTGAATCACCAACCAAAGAGGAGTACAGGCTGGACCTAGGCCCCCTGCACATATGTATCAGATGACACCTTGGTCTTTGTGTGGGTCCCCCCCAAGCAATTGGAGCAGGTGCTGTTCCTAAGCCTGTTGACTGCCTGCCTGCCTGTGAATCCTGTGTCCCTAAATGGACAGCCTTGGCCTCAGTGGAAGAGAATGTGCCTAGTCCTACAATGATTCAATATGTGTTTGTGTGTGTGTGTGTGTGTGTGTGTGTGTGTGTGTGTGTGTGTGTGTTTCACCTAGAGGAGGGATTCCCCTGGGGGGAGGGGAGGCGCAAATGAAGAGAGTAGAGCTCCACTCCAGAGATGGCTCAGCAGTTAAGAGCATTGGTTGCTCTTCCAGAGATCCTGAGTTCAATTTTCAGCAACTACAAGGTGGCTCATATCCATCTATGGTGCCCTCTTTTGTCATGCAGGTGTACCTGCAGATAGAGCACTCATATACATTAAGTAAATAAATCTTTTTTTTTTTTAATTAAAAGCTGATTAGAGGCAGCAGCCCTGGACATCTTGACTCTGTGTCACTGTTTAATATCAATCAGATGGGATGGCCAAGTGTCCCATGTTGCCTGAGACAGTCCCATTTACTGTTAAGCTATTGTCATTGTCCTTCATATACAACATGCAAGATATTCTGGTTATATGTTAGCACTAGTAGATTTGCCATATTATTTAATAGGTGATCTAGAAAAAGTACAAAGAGCCTGCTCTCACATTATTTATTGTTTATTTATTTAGGTGTCTGTTTTATTTATTTATTTGTTTGTTTATTATGGTATATGTGTCTAGTATTCATATGTACACACATTTGAGTGAGAGGGCCAGTACCCAGAAACCAGAAAGTCAATGTGAAATGTCTTCTTCTCGTCTACTGCTCCTCACCTTATTTTTTTGCAGAGTTTCTCACCGAACCTAGAGGTCATGCTTTGGCTAACGTGGCTGGTTTCTGTGCCTCTGGGATCTACCTGTCTCCTTGTCGCCACTGTTGAGGTTACAGATGTGGGCCACTGTACCTGGCTTTTACTTGGGTGCTGAGAATCCAAATTCAGGCCTTTGTGCTTACAGAGTGAGCATCTTACCACTCAGACATCTTCCAAACCTCCCTATGCTAAATTTTCTAGTTCTTTCAAAGTGGCATACAAACACTGGAAGGGAGGGAACCTTCACCTGTTTTGATGAAGAAGAAATGACATTCTCAGTGGCAGCTGATGTTGCAGCTTGAGGGACAGGGCCAGTCGAGGGAGACTACCATGACTTCAAGCAAGATCATGGAAATAAAGGCAATAGGAAGCTGGACAGCTTCAGAGCTTTAGTCCTTTTGCAATTTCCGCATGGTATTTATAGTTAATAACCACAGCAGCTGCAGCTTGCATAGTCCCAGAACCAGATACCAGGTTCATAAATGTATAGACAAAGTCTTTTTCTCAGAGAGCCCTGTTGTTGGCCTCTTATGGTCTGGGGTCATCATCTTAAAACTTTCAATAACTTTTCAATTTGGTTTTCCCTATCTTGTTTGGGTCCCTCAGTCTTTCTTCCAACACATCTGTAAGACAACCCAAGTTCCATCTAATCTTTGGATGTGAGTCTTTGCATCTCTTCCTATTGGCTGCTGAGTGGAGCCTCTCAGAAGACAGTTATATATTGTATTTTCTAAAGACTGATAAAAAGATAAAGCATGATCCAGGTATTAGGAGTTTTAGAATATACTCACCCTTTTCGTTGTCTTTTGCTTCTTTACTTATGCACAAGGCTCTTATTGGTCCACTCCCCTGTCTTCAAGGCACAGCTTCCTTTCCCCATCCTGCCCAATGATGGGTGGCTGTTGCCTCTGTTAGGACTCTAAGTGTAGATGTATTAGAGTCCTACTTGTAGAAAGGGAACAGTAGCCATTGTCTTTGCTTGAACTAGGCTTGCCTACACCATAGTTTATTCTGCTACTATGTCCTTTGTAGGATTTGCAATTCCTTGAGTGTCTGCTTTTCACTGTGATCTAGCTTTGGGCTTGTAGGAAAGGGAAGACTTTTTCCTTGCTTTCTTTCTACTTAGGGGATACATTGGTTGTAGGAGAGGGTTACTTTTCAATTTGAGTTTCTCATATACCTAACAAGTTACACAGCCTTGGAAGCTACTCTATGACTGCACCTCCTTGGTAATAATTCTCATGCTTAGGATAGCACATTAAAAGCAATTAAAGATCTGAAAGGGAAAGTGACAGAGAAAACTGTTGTATTTGGTTGAGTACTATGTTTTGTTCTGTTTTTCCCTTATCTTTCCACAAGGAACTCATAGCTTTTGTTGGCCCTGGAACTCTCATATTACATAGCTGCCCCTCCATGTTGCTATTGTGAACCCTTCCAGAGACCAACTTATAAAACCTTGCCTGTTAAGCGAATGTCTGCCCATCTCAGAAATTTAATGCTGCCCTGGCTTCAGCATATTTCCAGTTGCAGCTACCTAGTGTCAAACTACTTTCTGTCATTAGTCACCACTGTCTTTTAATTGGGGAGCCAAGACTTCTCACTCCTCTTTTGATACTTGTAAAACATTGGAGGTAACAGGGAAAGCATGATGTTATAGAGACATGTCCCGAGTTTCCTCCTGGCTGATATTCACTAGGGATGTGAACTTCAGTCATTCGTTTCACTCCCCTGGGCCTAGTTTCTTAATCTGTAAAATTGATTTTCAATTCTGTCTCAGTGTCTGTGTGCATAAGATCAGTCAGTACTTCTTAACTGTCTCATCAGACATATTCAAAGCCCTTGTCTCCAGGCTCTTTTGGTCAGAGAGTTTCTCTTGGGTTTCTTGCTTCACTTTCAAATTCCAAGACAGCCTCTCAGTCTGCAGTCTAGTATGTCATGTAGCATCTCCATCTCTGCCTATGTCTTCCTGAATCTGAGCGATCTGAAAGTGAACATTCACTGTGGCATGTCTGCATATGGACTGAAGGCACAATACTGTTGTTTTAGTCACTACAAAATAAAAGGGTTTAAAAGAATATGTCTTGAAATGCTGCATTTCCAAGGCCTGTGCTCTCCGAATGAGCTTGGAACTGGTGCCAGAGAACGTCTACTTGGGTGTTGCCTCTCATCTGCTATGACAAGGAAGCAGCAGCCATGAGGCTGTGTGCTTGGTGTTAAACACAGCGAACTGCAGGCATCAAGATGCTGTCTGAAGTGCCTGGAATCAGAGGCATTTTGTGAATGAGGCTCTCAAAGATGGCTGGCTTACTTCCCACCTGGCTTTACAATGAAGAGGGTTTATATCCTGTCTCTTCCTGTTAGAGGCCTCCCAGGGCCAGTATGATGATGAGTCTAATCCCCTGGGATTTAGGTGTGAAGACAGGCTAGTTTTGGCTGCCTTCACTTTCCCCATCCCCATTCCAAGTCTGCATCACAGTGAAAATAGTGTTCAAAAGTCAAGCAAGATTCAGAAATTCGGACTGCACCTGGGATACAAAACCAGCCCTGGAGAAATCTGACTGATTATAGCTTTTAAGAAATGATCTTCCTATGGCTCTGATTCTCATCTGAAAATCCATAAATTAGTGGGTAAAAATTATTTGTGGTCTTTTGACTATGTACAATAAAATAATCTTAGGTGATTGTAGTCATCATTTTTATTGCCTATAATGGGGCCTGCTTCATTGTGGGTACTTACTGGAGAAACGTAAATTCAGAATGTGATTAAGAACAGCGTAGTCAGAAATACAAAGAATGGAGATACTTGTCATGAGGAATCCTGTGATAGGGTCAGGAATAATCCAAGAGTATTCAGCTACGTGAAATCATTTTAAAATATATTTTAACTAGGATACAAATGTATCAGATTTCATGCAGTACTTTCAAACACAATTCTTTTATTCTACTATTGTATCCCATTTTCTGCCTTGCATACTTCTATTCCTGAAGCCACATGTACTCTGTTTCCTTACCTCAGCACCTCTATTGCCTTCTCATGTTCAACTGGTCAGGTTTATGATACCCATCTATTCTGCTATGAAGATGGAACCGATTCTTCCCATCTACAAACACTGCTTCCTTAATAAAGGCTTTAATCATCTTTTACCTGGATCATTATATTCTCCTATGCATCTGTCTTCTCCCAGCACTGGCCAGCTTCTTCCGCCATCCTAATGTTTCCTTCCAGTTGCCATGGAAATGCTTCTGAAATGCAAGCCTAATACTCCCTATTCTCTTCCAACTGCAATCCTCAAAGGCTTCCATTTCCCACTGTAGCATCCACAGCCTTAAGACACAGGTGCTCATAGTTCCAGTTTTAGTATTTAATATTTCCTGAAAATAATGGATTGTAGTCCATTTAAGGAGTTGTCTGTCTCCTTTCTTAGGAATAGCAAACACCAGACTGTAGATAGTAAACCTACCTAACCCATCAAGAAAAATTTGCCTTCTGTATGTTTGATTGTATGTGTTAGGCAAACAGTAGGGGTTTATAGTATTAGAATTGCTTTGAAAAAACCATGCTGTACAGTGATTCTAATATTTCCTCCTAAGAACATATCACAAGTCACAACTGCCCTAGAATATAAAATCCATGCTTGCTTTTCAAGACCAGATCCCTCTGACTCCCTGAGCTTCATCCCTTCTGACCATCAATGTATCCATCCCTTGTGCCCTATCAGTTCTTCATGCCAATCACTGTGAACTAGATCATCCCTTATTTTACCATGCTGTTTCTTGCCTCTCTTCTTTACATATGCTCTTTTTCTTGTTTGAGCCAACACTGACCGTCTCCTTACGCTACACTAGAAATCTCTTTAAGGGCTTACATGTTTTAACTCTTAGCTTTCTGATAGTCTTATGAGGTACCAAATGGTTAATTCTGCTACAAAAATAAAATACAGTCTCAAACCATACAGTCTCTCTCTCTCTCTCTCTCCCGAAATTGAATTGGGATAGACCCTGGCACACATGTAAGCACTTTACACTGCCTATATTTATATTATATTACATCTGCCTATTTGGTGTCTTCCTGCTGAGCATCTGTTTATTCTTTAATACTCCATTCAAGCACCAAGAAGTTTCCTCTGAAACCTTCAGATAGCACTGAATATATTTTCTTGGACCCCATTGATGCCATAGTATGTAGTCCCCTTTCTATTCTGAGAATTAAATCTATGCCCTATGTATGCTAGGGCAGTTCTCTATCACTAAATTACTCCCCACAGCCTTAACCTTTGCAAAGCTGATACAGAATGATTGGTCCTACCTCCTCATCCCCTTTTCCCTAAGGATCTCACCTATATATCTCTAGTACCGAGACTGGTGTATCATAGATGCTCAGTAAAGTCTTGTGAATGGGATCACATCCTTACATGAATCATTTCCTCTTTTAGCTTTGGCTTTGTGAATCAGCTCTGACTCCCAGTTATCCTCAACATCCCTTTTCCAGAATACATTTTCATTGTAGAGAACACCAGAACAATCTTTATAGCAATACTGTTTCAATGCAAGTTACTATAGCGATGTACAGGTGAATGAACACCTGAGCTACTGAGGCCAGCTCTTCTCAGCTTAACAGATATATATCTATCTTGAAATCCATGTCATGTTTTATGCATGGCTCTACATTTCCAAAGAATTTGCTGCTGGACTGAGTTTAAAATTCATCTAATTATCTATTGCTACAAAATAAACTGTAATAAACATTGCTAAGCCTGATTCATTTCTTTTGTTTCTGAATCAGCCACAGGCCAGGCTTGGCAAGAATAGCTCCTCTTGATTTACCATGCATGGAGTATCAGCTAAGAGAAGGTCCAAGGGTTGGCATGTACTGGGACTCACCAGGAGTTTCTCTCTTTGTGCCCTATCTGAACGGTGCTGTGGAGACTTTTATTGGGCTCTCTCTGGTATTGTGGCCTCAGAGGTCAAGCTTCTAACAAGGGAATTTGCTTCATCTATGTTACCACTGTATAATGCAACAAATGATAAAAGTCTTATATTACCTGCTTAGAATTTAGAACACTATTTCTGAACTAGTCCATTGATCAAGTAGGAACCAACTTTGTTTCACATTTGGAGGAACAGCCATCAAACCATATCTATTAATGGGAGAAGTAACAACAACTTAAAGACTTTTGGGGGCACAATACCCCAAACAAAGAGTAAATAAGAAAGACAACATTATATATAATACGGTCATGATAAACCCTGACCAACAGGAAACCCAAATGGTGTAATACCTAAGCCACCAAAAAAGGGAAAGTCAAAGGCCCAGGAAAGAACAGCTCAAGAACTAACTACCTCCAGGAATTTGCTCATAAGAAATATATATATATTTCTAAAGCTTATATTTGTTAACTTATTTAATCTGAAAATTAAGATAAAACTGGGGACTTTGCTTGGGAGATGACAAAATACCAAAGTTCAAGAGAGAGAAACCTGAGTTAGGACCTCCAGAACCCATATGATGCCAGATGTGGCAGTGTGTGTCTGCAATCCCAGCATGTCTATAGTGGATGATAGCAGAGACAGAAGAATCTCTAGAAACTCACTATACTGATGTGCATATCAGGGAAAAACAAAACTCCCTGTCCTAAACAAATGGAGGTGAGGACTTACACTCAAGTTTGCCCTCTGAACTTCACAGAAGTGCAGAAGTACTATACTCATGAGCACACACACATAACCACATAGTACATCATACATACACACATAATACATCATGCACACACCTATACATACATACATACATACATACATACATACATACATACCCAGAGAGAGATTTAAAAACAGAGAAACTATGTTTAAGTGACATCCTCAAGGCCATATAGCTTGTAGTGGATACCTAAGCTAAATTATGCTCTTGGAGACTCCATACTCTGAAATATAACTTTGCCCTCCCTACACCCCACCCCCAGTAGGGATAAATCCTGACCCTCATGTACACTGGGAAATTATCTATCACTGCATCCTCAGCCTCACTGGTTTTTATTTGACTTGATTGAAGCTCCAGGGACCTAACAAGGGTCCTGGCTTCTTCAGTGGGTTCAAGAATGACGATAAAAGCATCATGCAATTGTTTGAGTCTTTCTCTCCATCCTGCCCTTATCATTTCACTTCCCATTCAACATCTTACCCGGTGTCTGGATGACCCATGAGGACAGGAACTGTGCCTGGCTTTTTTCTTCCCTTTATCTCCAACACCTGTCAAAGTTCCTAGCATGGTGCAAACACCTTTTGAGAGGTGATGAATTAACAAGTGGATGATTCACAAGCACTCTTCCACAAGGGTCTATGTAGTAGAAAAACAAGGTCACCAGAACCAGGAAGACCCGGGTCACAGTCTTGGTCCTGTGCTTTAAAAGTTTCAGCTTATGTGGTAGTGACAATCTAATGTGTACTGAACAAAAATATCACAGCTCTACCTTCAAAAATCTTTACAGAGATGCTTCTGTAACACCAATACAGGCAGCATATGCCCCACACACAGACCTCTGTTTTTACAGCTGAGCACCATTTGGTACTAGTTGGCATGTAGAGCCATGTGACAATGATAACATCTACCTTGGTGTTATCCTTAGTTTGATAAGATGCTGCCCTTTTCAGAAATACACAGAAGTGGAAACTACTGGGCTACCTACAGAGTCACATTCTTGTGGCAGACTTCCTTCATGTACAGTGGACACATTCTACTAATACATACACTACTAACAGATTTGTTATACTAGTATTCCTATTTAGTACTTAATAATATAAATATAGGTGTTTGTTATTATCAAATGTATTTTATTTGCATTCTTTTCAGTCTCCTACTTCATACAACCCCAGTTTGTCATTTATGTGGCATGGCTCCTGTGTTCTGCTCCGGAGGAAAGCAGAAGAAAGTTTAACAAAATCAATAGGAAATACGAGAGAGCAGAGACACACATTGTCCAAGCACATGGTTCTTTCTGACTTGCTCAATTTCCCCAAGAATTCCGTCCTGTCCTCCATAATTAACAAAATGCTCTTCAATTCTAATATATTACAGGCACTGTTTAAATACTTTATAACTATGCTATCATCTAATCCTCATAATTCCCCCTATAAGTATGTTCTTATCTCATTTTACAAGTGGGGAAACTGAGTCATGGGATGTAAAGATGTTTGTCTAAGGTCATTAGATAACAATGGGAGAAGTTCGGTGCCAGGTAGTATGGCTACAGAATCCATGCCTGTTTTCCTTACACAGGCCTACCTCAGACTCTGATTATACATTATACACGTCATTGTGCTGTTTTCTGTGTGGATACTCACCCTCTCTATTTCAACCCACATGCTGACTATCAGACCTCCATTCTTCACATTTAATGATTCTATTTTGACATGGGTCTGAGCATGCAATGTCTACTGTCACACCTATGCAACACTGGCTGATCAGTATTTCTCACAACTCAAAACAGGGATACAGGACAAATGTCCTGAGGAAACATCATAATCTTCTACTGCTTTGACAGAGAGACCATTTAATATAGTGAAGTTTCTGGAGAATTGTGGAGTAAAAAAAATCATCTTCATTTAACTACTTGCTTATCAAAGTTGCTGGTGTAGACCTCTTTCACGCAGCCTTTGCCAACAATTTCTGAGGTTCATGTCTCAGATTTTTAGAAATATTAGTCCAGAGGCTAAAGTACACATGCTATATTCTGGCAAGCAGGGCTCCTTTTTCAATGCAGCCTAAGAAGCCCTCTTGAATCAACTCTAAAATTAGTTTCCTGCTCCAGCGTCATTGAGTATCCCTTCTCTGCATCTGCACCCTTTGCTTTGAGTCTCTGCCTTTGTTTCTGCCATTTCCTGTACCAATATAGCTCCTGTATGTTTCGGTAAACCTCTAGTCAGTGTGAAACCCAGCTCCAGCCCCTTATTTTCCTGCAGCTTCACTTATGTTTCACAAGAGGACCAATACCTACCCTTGACCTCTAACTCCTATAACCTTTATTAAAATTGAATTTCTTTAATATTAGAAAACTGTTTAATTCCACATGCGAGTGACTTACTTTTCTTATTAGTTATTCACCCCTCTACTGGGACGTTTTCTAAAAAATATTATTTATTTACATTCCAAATGTTGCCCTCTCCTGGTTCCCCCTCCCGGAGTTCTTCACCCTTCCCTCCTCCCCTTTGACTCTGAGAGGGTGCTTTCCCCACACCCTCACCCACCCACTCACACCCACCCTCACCTCCTACCCCTTCCGTCCACCCTAACCCCTACTACCCTACCAGGAATTCCCCTACTCTGGGGCATCAGGGTCTCTATAGGATTAGGCACATCCTCTCCCATGAGACTAGACAAGGCTATCATTTGCTACATATGTCTGGGGGGTAGGGAAGGTAGGGCATGGAGGACCTTCCCCAAATAGAGAATGATTGGTCTTTGGTCAAGCATATATGAGGAGCTGTGCTCCTCAGTTAGAACCTCCAACCAAGAACTCCTATAGCTTTTTATTTGTACCACTGTAGTATTTAAATTTACCAGGTTTATTATCATTTGCACTTATTATATTGATTTTAATCTAGATCTCTAACCATTGCCTGTACCCCATGTATCAAAATCTGTTACGTATTATATGAATATGTTTTCATTTATGCTCATGAAGATTTAATAAATAGATGCTGTTACTATAATTTATGTATTAAGAGAAGATTCCAAGGTTCAGGTTACTCAGCTTATTATCGAATAAAGCCAAGTTTCAGATCTTGGGAACAAATTTTATACACTAGAATTTGAATCTTTGTCTCCTCAGTATAATGGCTCCAAATGTACAAACTCCTCTTACCTCCTAGGACAGGACTTGCTAAGCACAAAATAACTACCCAACTGCATAATGAATGACTAGATATCTGAGTAGAGTTGATCTAATGGATGATTCTCTAGTTCCTTTCTCTTGGCTTCCACCGTAATCTTCTCCTGTGTCCTGTAACCTCTGACAGTAAGGAAAATTAACCACAGCTGCTGTAGATGGATTCTGAGTGTCTTCTCAAAACCTCTATTTTCAAAGCCTGTTCTCCTATGGTGTACCATTACTTGGAATATTTGAGGGCTGGAACTTTATAAGTGTAGTTTTGGATCATTGGGGGCATTTTCTTGATGAAAATTGTAGGACTTCTCTGCTCCTTCACTCTCCCCTTTTTGTTTTTTGTTTTTGCTTCTTATCCATGAGATAAGCAGTGTGTCTGTCACTTCATGTTCGATCATAATGATGTGGTGTTTCTCCATAGGTCCTAAACAATAAACCCAGCCTGTTGGAAGCTATGAGTCAAAATAACCCTTTTTTCTCCATTGTAAGTTAGTTTTCTCAATGGAAAAACGGACAGCAGTCTTATCAATGATAAGATGAGCTCTTGGCTTCATGTACCTTTTTTTCTTTTTTAACTTCTTAAGAATTAATATCTATCTAGGGCCTCTAGATGTATTAAGCATTGTTCTAAGTTTTTCTCACCACAACCTCCTTCAAATATCACCTTTTAGATAAGAAAATAAGATACGTAGATGTTAAAGAGTCTGCCCTCAGCTCCCACAGCAGTGAGGGCTCCAAGTAGATGTTTAGATAGATTTGTTCCCAGAACTTATACATTGACTTATCACTCAATACTGCAATACTGCATCTCCAGTAGACCATGCGGAAAGAAAATAACCCCTGCTCTGAAAGTCTAAGGAACAAGCTTTCCATGTTGTTTGAGAATGCTAATGAGTAGTTCTCTCATTCTTTTGGTATATCTATTGCTGAACTGCCAAATTTCCTATGTTGCCCCCTGAGATGCTGCCATCTCTTTTCATTTTGCACTCCCATAAAGTTCCTAATTCTTCTACCAAACACCTTCTGATTGTAGTATGACCATAAGAGGTCCTTGTTGGCCAGAAAAGTCTAGGTTAGGCCTCCAGTATCAATACATTATCATAAGTACCACTTTTCACATTCAGAAGTGCAATGGCTTGAGAAATAAATTATATAGCCATCATACTAATAAGATTCTCCTCTAAGAGAGTTTGCATTTCACAATGGGCTTTTCTTATTGCCGGAGTCCCTTTAGGTCTGAATAATGATTCTCGGTCTAAGTCTCTCTAAGTGAAAATTCCGTTGCTCTGAAGTGGGAATTCTTTTTGAACTGGTGTAAGGAAAAGGTACTGTATAAGTCCTAAGGTTCTTGCTGAATCTAAAGGTAGCCAGGCTTCTGAATATAGATGGAGAACGAACAATGGTAATATTGGTAAATACTGAGTGATATTATCTTTAGGTCTCCAATGTTTAAATGTTCAACATCTTTATCTATCAGATAAACACAGCTTAAAACCATTTTGAGATTTCATTAGAAACAAGGAATGCTGGCTTATATGAGGAGAAAGGGGAACAATTATTCACTAGTGGCAGGAGTACACACTGGCTCTTCCACTGTATAAATCAATTGGGGAGATTCCTAACAAAACTAGAAATAGATATAATAGATGACCTAACTATACCACTCTTGGGAAATATCCAAAGGACTCCATATTCTACTATAGAGATACCTGCTCATTCATGTTCATTGATGCTCTGTTCACAATAGCCAGAAAAGTGAAATAGTTTAAAAGTCTATAAAATATTGAGTTGGTAATAAAATTTTATTGTATTTACACAATAGAGTATTATTCAGCTATTAAGAAAAAGAAAATTACGAAAACCACAGGTAAATCAATAGAGCTAGAAATAATCATTCTGTATGAAGTAACCTAGACCTTAAAAGATAAACTTCACACGTGTTTGCTCACTTATAGATGTTAGTGTTGAATCTTTGAATATATATATATATATAGAGAGAGAGAGAGAGGAGATTAATAAAGGGCCCCAGGGCAGTGGGAGCCATGGAAAGGTTTTCAAAGGAGGAAAGATGTATTGCAGTAGAATGGGGGCTTGAAGATAAACAATGAAACAGGAAGGGTTAAATAGGGGAGTGGGAAGTATAAGGGCTAAATAAAGAAGAGAATACAGAGAGACAACACTAAAGACGATTTGAAAAAGCCACATGGAAACCTATTACTGTAGAAACTTCCTGTAATATAAATACATATACATAAAAAGAGTTAAAATGGAGCCACCTCATAATGGGGCAACAATGCCTCTACTAGACATCAGAGGCTAACTGATGAAACACCCAGTACCAGGAATGGGTTACTTCTTTTAGAGTTGTTGGACAGTAAGTTCCCATAGACACCAAAGCATCAAAAGTTACTACCATTGGTATTTGCTACCTTTTATCACATGATGGTAAGACCCTGTTGCTGAAGACATCATATATTTGAGTCAAAGTGTGTGCATGTGGCAGAGTCAATCTAATACTGGTTTGAAAAACGTCATTGCTATTAGTTAACTTTTATGGGGTTAGAAGGTGCCATGCACATTGCTGGAGGAGAAAAGTAATCATCCATCTAACCCAGCTGCAAACCCTACAAACTACAACATAACTTTCCAGACTAACTTTATCTGTATCTTCAAAGGTATAATGGTCAGAAGGTGATTGCTCATGACTGTCATTTATTCCTTTCAGCTATAGCCACACCCAAGGACTAGCTTATTGTATGTGACTTCCAATTCCAAATTTTTTGAAAAGTAAATGTGATTAATATACTTATAATCAAAATGTTTAGGAATGAAGTAAAGAATAAGGTATGTACCTACACCATGGGTATAGAAGGTCTTCTTAAGGAAACTGGCTATGTTTGTCTAGGTTCTCCAAGAAGCAAATACCAAGACAAGATTAAACTAGACAAGAGCGTGTTAAAGGAAATAGCAACAGGATAGAAAGGTAATGGAACCCAAGAAGGAACATCAATCCATGAGCCTGACCTGAGTCCTAGTGAGAAAGAAAATGATGGGAAAATGTAGGAAGAGAGAACAGAAAAGAGAGGTTAGTTATAAATCTTAAGATGGTTCTAAATTAAAATTCTAAGAGTAATTCAGAAGGCTATTGTGGAATCCTTAGGCCAAAGTTTCTCATCAGAGCCAATATGTGTCGATTTGGACCATGTCTACCTTAGAATCCCTGCTCAACTCATTCATAGACTAGAAGGAACCCTTGCCTGATGTGGCCAGAATCAATATGGCAAAGAATTTTGGAGCATGTCAGTACTCTGTTGATGAGACTTTCAGAGCTTGACATTGAGGAGGTTTATTCCTATGACCACAAGGATGGTCATTTAGAGGGAAGATTGGAAAATGTGGATAGCTAGTAGGCCTCCCAAAATGTCTCAGTGCTGTCTCAAAGCCTGAAAAGAAATTTATATTCTGGAGTCAATGAGAAAGCAAGAGGAGGTAGAGTTAAATAAACAATGAGATTGAAAGCTGCAGTTGGAAACATTGAGATAACGAATGGATGACTGTTAGGAATCTGCTATGCATAGTGTTCCAGGTTTGAGGAAGATGTTGTTGGATGAGGCAGAGATTTGGACTGTAAAGAATGCTTACAGCCCAGAATGGAAATGACAGTACTCCATAATAAGGGACAAACACAACATTAAGGATTCAGAGAATGGATACTTAACCTTGGATGAATATTGAACCATTAAGGAATGCTAGAGGAACTTTATCACTGTCCATGGTACTTCTACCTTCCTGTTACATTAAAAGTAAATGAAAGTCTGTGTTGCTAAAATGTCTCATTCCAAGTCAGCCAGCCTTTGAATTCCACCTTATGCCTGTGTTCTGGACCTGACCCTAAGCATCAATTCTACTGGACAGACCCAGGGATGGTTATTTGCTTTGAACCTATGAAACACCCTACCACAGATCTGGATGATTAAAAAACAAGCTGACGATATTGCCTTTTAGAACACTTTGAGGGGTTTGGAACAATCAGGAAACTTTAGCCTGTGTTTTCAGAATCTGCTGTCAGGGAAGGTCATCTGAATCATATCCATCAAATGTTGGTGATGACTCACTGTCCAACAAATCTCTTTTTAAAACTCGTCTTTATAAATACACAAGAAGATATCATTTCTGTTGTTTTGGAGAGCCTTCTTCATTTCCTCTACCTTCCCTCCTGGCCCCCCAGTGCTGAGCCCACCAAACAAAAGGCTCTGCAGAAGAAGTATACAAGCATCTTCCCTGCCTACTGATTAAAATGTCTTCAGGTACCTAGGATCCCCCATAGCAGCTGCCCTCCCCTGATTCTGTTCTTCTCTGGCCCTATCAGGCTGACTCATTGAAGCCTGAAGGCTTTGCCTCTTAGGGGTTATGGCCTGTGGGGAAGTGAAAGTGTTGCTTGCTGGAGCCAGTTGATAATTAAAGATACGAATGCAGTTCAATGAATGGCTATTGCTCAGAAGAGGGTCCCAGCCAACTTAGGCCAAGGAGGAAATGTTCCTAAGGGGAAGCCTGGGACTGCTTTTCCTTTCATTGGTCCATCAGAGAGGGTAGGGATGGGCAAGGAAAGGATTGTCTTCCAAGCCACTCTTCCAAGTGCTGCGGATTGAACCCAAGGACTCCTATATGTTAGGCCAACACTCTGAGTGCTGAGTTATAATCCCAGTCTTATGGAGGCTTCTTTGAACTCCATGTGTAATCCACTATTTGGATAAAGGGAAAAGAGCAAAAGGGAAAATTGTAGGCTACTTTATTCCAAATTTGTGTTCTCAACCAAGATGATTCTACTGACCAGAAGACATTTGACAAAACTCTAGAGAGAAAAATGTAGGTATTACAGTTGGGGTCTGCTATTGTTGTCAATGGAACAAGAGCTAGAAAGTCCACTAGCCAACCTAACTGGCATAAGGCAGCCTTTCCTAAGAACTGTCCAGGATAAATTGTCACTTGTGCTAAGGTCAAGAGGCTCTGCTCTAAATATTGATCTAATTATTGTTATAGACTCCAGTGAGCTGTGCCTCAGAGGATGTGCAGTCCTCTTTCCCCTAGCTTCTCATTGCCAGGTTTGTTCCTTAGTCCATTAAGTAGCACACAGCCCCTTCTGTACACAGACTTGATGCAGACATAGCTGTCCTGTGCTGAATCACACCTTGTGTTGTGAAAGCTCTTATTCCAGAGCAGTGGAAACCGTGCTTTTTCTTGTCCATGTTGCTCTTAGCAACCAAGCTCTCAGTCTTTATTCAATTACTTAGTCTAAAGTCATGTGTTTTCAAGCTACATGTTCCTTCTTAAGCATACTGTTCTCTTTTCTGACCTCACGAAAATTTCCACACTCCTGTTTTGACTCTTGACTGTGCTTGGCTCAGCTGCATCCCTCCTTCCCTCCTCTACAGGGATGTCTTAATTTCCACGCACCTGTCCTCCTATGAATGTATCAGTGGCCATACGCACCTTCTCCTCCTCCTTCCTTTCCTCTAAGAATCCAGGGGTCCCTATCATATGATAAGCTAATCTTTCCACCCAAGTGTCATCGTACATCATCAGTGTCTCTTTCAGTCGTTTTGTAACACTATGGTGTTCCCTTCTGTCACACTCTCAAGGATCCTCTGCTAGAGCAGCATTTCTACTCTTGTTTTTCTGGTTCTATAACAGACTGGTTTTTGATGCCTTGGGTAAGGCTGTGAGCCCTTCTTCCCTGGAAAGGAACTGACATGGAGTTGGGCCAACAGTAGGAAAGTAGAAGGCATTGTTCTAAGTGGGCCACCTTAGTTTAAGACAGTGAGACGGGACAGGTAAAAATGTAACCAGTGGATCCCATTTGTCGTTACTTGTCTATACTTTCTGGTTAGAACAGTTTCATGACTGCTATTCCTGCTGAACAATATGTGCCCCAGGCCCACCAGCAAAACCATGGAGGCAGCAACTATGCAGAGCCAATAGCCATCGAAGGGGTAGAGCAATTTCCAATGAAACCCCTTTGGGTCCCTCAAAGAGACCACACCGACTTCTAGGATTGCCCTTAAAGTTCCTATTTATTAATCTGCAGCTCTTTGGCAGTCTATTCTGTGGCTATTTCTCTGACTTTCCAATTCCTTCTTGCTAGGCTAATACTCTAGCTCTCTACTCATTTGTTTAGACATAATTTTTTCTAACAAGGAATCTCTAATTTCTATATTAATTATAAGGGTTGTGTTTTTCTGACCTTCAAATGTTAGTCTGGGAGAAATTATGCTGGAATTGACCTGGAAGCTTCCCCTTTTAGAACAGGCTCTCTCATATGAGAAGGTGCTATGCAAACTCCCAAGAGAGAATAATCAGTAGTCCTACCCTGACAATAAAACCATGAACCACAAAAGTGACTGAGCTGTCAAGATATCCACAGTAGTAGGGTAGTACAACAGTGACACTTTTTTTTTTAAATCTTGGAGATAGCTGAGAATTGACTAATTGGACTTAAGACCCACAAGACAGAAAGGAATGTATGTCTGGTTCTGTAAATCTAGCAAACTACCCAAGGCTGGAGAGATCATTATATGACAGAGGAGAGCCTATGACTTCTACTTTCCTACACCTATATAAGTTCTAACTATCTTCTAAATGTATCCTTATGCCACAGGTAAGTTTAGCTCTTGCCTCTCATCAAATAAGCTTCTTTTATGGAAACTACTGCAGAATCCCTAACTGATCAAAATGACTGAAAAAGAATGACTATGGGGCGTTCATCTTAATGGATACATCTACAACTGACACAGCCTTCCCTATACCTAGGAGTCAGAGAAAATAAAAAGAGTGTGCAGAATGATCGTAAAAGTCAGAATACCAAGGCATTGGTTGTTAGATACTATCTTCTATATATGACAGAGAAACCGTACCCATGAACTGTCAACCATAGGGTTGCCTGAACAAGACCAGCATAATGACAACACTAGTTGACAAGCCAATGTATACAGGGGTAATTCCACATGGTCTGACCTCTCCATGAAAAACTATAGGTGATCAAGGCCTGCTGAGAGAGGGAAAAGTTATTTCCTCCAAGGATGAGCTCTCACACAGGTGGCCAGTCCTGGACACATGTACATATAAGCCAGGCTAAATGCACTTAGTAGATTCTCTATACATGGATACACATAGATATATATGTATATGCGTGTGACAATAATGATTAAAGAGATCATGAATTTTGGAGGGGATGGTATGAGAGGAGTTGGATGGAAGAGATGGAAGGGCAGGAGAAAAGGAGAGGCTGAGCCCATGTATAA
Organism: Rhynchomys soricoides; assembly: GCA_019843965.1. Classification (NCBI taxonomy): domain Eukaryota; kingdom Metazoa; phylum Chordata; class Mammalia; order Rodentia; family Muridae; genus Rhynchomys; species Rhynchomys soricoides. The sequence continues at coordinate 8,880,183 of JADRCH010000075.1, forward strand.
TGTTTTCAAAAAGCTTGCTTTGTAAAAGGAGTCTGATTTCCATGTCTTGAATTTTTTTGCTTTCACATCACTCTAACTGGTGGAAATTCTTGGTCTCAGTTGTAAAGTACCCTTTTGAAGGTCACCATCAGGTTTCTGTTTGTTAAAATTCATGGATCTTTCAAAGTTTTTGTAGATTTCAAAGTAGTTTTTGTAGATTTTGGCCCTTACGCTCTCTTCTCTATCCTTTAAAAAATGAAAAAAAAATGTTTTATTTTGATGTTTTTATGCTTTCACACTTTTACATATGTATACAAGTCAGTCATTTTTCCCTCCTTATACTCTTTCTTGTTCCTTCTTTCTAATTCCTTTCTTGTTCCTTCTTGTTAGAAATCCTTCTTTCTAACAAGTCCTCATCTTTTCATGTTCTTATATTTTAAATAATCACACAATATATTAGATAACATCATGATGCAGTCAAACAGTGTGTGTTTGTGGTTCTCCTCCTCCCAAGCTCCTGGATGTCTCTGTTCTCCCTCTATAGGCTCCACTCACTCAGACTCTTTCTGTTTTGCATCCCATGTGACCCTTTGTTCATTCCCTAGCTAATGTATTTCTTATGAGCTAATCTGCATATAATCTGCATATGGAGAAGAATGTGCAGGTTTTGTCTTTCTAGAAATGCTTTCCTTCTTCTTAAAGATTTTTTTTTTTCATCTCCCCTCTCTCAATCCCCAAGACAGTCTATGTTGCCCTGGCTGTCCTGGAACTCTGTAGAACTCAAACTCCCAAGTGCTGGGATAAAAGGCGTGCATCACTACTACCCGGTTAGATCAATTTCTTTTTGCATCCGTGAATTCTGTTTTCTATTTTCTAAAGCAGTCTTCTGACTTCTCCATCCTTCTTCATCTCTTGTATAGACACTTTTTTCTCCACTAGATCAAGATAAATCCCTGCCAGCTAGATCTTGTATCATCTAGTAATCTCTCTTCCACTTCTTTTCCTTAGATATTCTCTTCCATTGATCAAGATTCAGTTTGCAATCTGTTTCCAGGTATCTCGTAAACCTGTCTGTTTAATTCAGACTGCTTTCTTGGGTTTCAGTCTTCAAATCCCAATTGGGTGTTTCTACCAGAACAACTTTGTAAGAAGCCCAATTTTCTGAACTCTGTTGGGGTGGTGAGTTAATTGTAGGTCCCAACTGTGCCTTAATTCGTACCAAGATAATGAAGCATTCACTGCAGGAACGATTACATTCCTCTCCTGACTCACCAGGATCATCTGTCTTCATGGCAAATGGCTTTTGGCAAATTTTCAGTCCCATTGGTTTTAATCTCATGGCCTATGAAATAAGAATAATTATGCTACCTACCAGGTAGGTGTTTTTGAGCACTATAATAATGCCTCACTTATAAGTGCTATGACACCACTTGCTATCATGATTATTGATACTATTATATTTCTTCAAATTATACCACTCCCCATACCCTCTGCCATTGCTTTCCTGTTGCTTTAACTTAAGCCATAGGATGTTTTTAGCCATTACAACAGCCTCCTGGCTGACCTTACTTCCAGTTTTGTCCTATAAAATTCACCCTTCACAGGATTTCAGAGTCAAGTTCTTTTCTGCTGCACAAAACCCTTTAGTTCTCCACGATCTAAAGAACAAACTGCACAGTGTTTTGCTTGCCTTCATGATTCTGCTTGCCGGATCCTAAATCCTCTACCCTTACTTCCCTATTTCTATCATAAATATGATCTGCAGACATTCCATGCTTCAGATCTTATTAAAGATACTTCCTATACCATCATTGTATCGTCTTTGTATTCATGTGTGTGTGTGTGTGTGTGTGTGTGTGTGTGTGTGTGTGTTTTGAATTTATTCCCATGCCTTGAGGTTTTTTGTTTGTTTTGTTTTGTTTCTTCATCTTCTTATGGGATATTTCTTTTCTTCTGTGAAACCTCTTCTGGCTTTGGAACAATTTGTTCCTTTTCAGTGAGGATGGTCTCGATGTGTCAGGGGGAGCTCATACCTGGGTTATTCCAGCTTTGAGCTCTGTAAATTTGATAGCACATTTTAGGTACTTTGTTCACCTAGCTATGTTCAATGATGGAAGAATCTACATCTAAACCCTAGTTCAGCATCACTCTGAATTTTCAAGCATGTGCAGCAAAAATTCATCACTCTTTTTGGGTCACTGACCCTGTTTGGCCTGGGTACATCTACTGATGTTACCATTGTACTGCCAGAACAACACACATTACTACTTTAAAGTGACATCTTTTATTCACTTGGTGGATTTTAAAATATTCACACCTTTAATGGCCTGAAAGTTTGGGGGGGTGGGGTATTCTTAAAGTGAACATGAAGATTTAAACTTGATTTGTGTTATTTTGTAGGGTTTTCTGGGACAAGAAAGTAGCGAACCATTTTCACAGGTCACCCCAGGCCACTTATAGAGTATTTCCTCTGGTCTCATCTGAAAGGCTATTACTACTTGGAGTTTGATTTAACGGTCCCCATTCTAGAAAACTTTAAAACTTCAATCCTAACCTGGTTTGATGGTTCATGCCTGTAAACCCATTGTCACAGAGACTGAAGCAGGAGCATTGTTGGACACCTAAGACCAGGCTGGACTACGTAGTGAGTTCCTGGCCATCCTGGGATGCAGAGTAAGATTCTCTCTCAGAAGAACAAAACAAAACAATAGAAACTAATCAACCCCCTTTAGACTCATCACATCTTCAGTGTATATTTTGAGTATTAATGCTCTTATCTTCCTGATCTGTTTTCTTCATTGAAGTAAGAGATCCTACAAGGAAAGGGCAGTGCATTGTTGATGGCCAGATCTCCAGGGCCAAACTAAGACTTTAATAAATATTTGATGAATGAATGAATGAAAAGTCTTTTGGAAATTTATAATTTACTGTCACAGTGAAGACCAAGACTTGGCAAGGAACAGATTTTTCATAATGGTACTCTGTGGGATTTATTTCAACACAATGTAAGGTCAGGGAGATTTCATCCTGTTTTCTACTTGCATTTACTACCTTTAACATTTCCCTGTTGTCAGGGTTTGTCTGACTAATGTTCACAAGAATCATCTGGGAATTCTCCCATGTGCTCCTGAAGGCAAATATTCTTCTGCAACAGAATCCACAGGCTATTTAAGTTTTTTTTATTTTCCGTTGGTAATAGCATTGACAACAGAGGTAAGAAAATTTTCAAATATTAAAAACTAGCAATGAGATGAGGTTCTTGAAGGTCAGCTCAGAAGTGATTTTCCTTTTTCTACTTCCCTTGTCTTTTCACTGTCTTTGCCAAGTGCTTTCCATATCCACGTTTGACAGATACTACAGTTGCATGTCAATTCTTAGACTCCTGACAACTAAAACCCAAGCAGACAAGACAAACTAGGCTCATTCCCTGTCATGATTGGGATCTAGTGGAAAGGGCTTGGGGATGAGTGTGAGAATCACTAGAAAACCTCTAGGTTGAGAGACTCAGATGTGACAAGGTCCTTGGTAATAATGCAAAACGAAGTCCCTGGAGGTGGCAGGTTTTTCTATAGGAGAGAGATGCAGTGGTGTTTTCACAAAAGGATGTTTAAAGGTATTAAACTATGAAGAAAGATTCTAGCAGAGGCTCTGGCAGGATGGGGAGATGAGTATCAACTTCCAGCTGGACAATAGTATATAGGATGAACACGGGAAGTTAGATCACTGTGAATAAGGCAAGACTGATTCTTAGACAGTAAAATGCAAATGCTGAGAGACGCAACTGAGGCCATATTGATTCTCGCTTAGTGATTACATTAGTAACCAGAGTTAAAATGGGATAATGACAATTCTCATTTTAAACATCAGATATTGGAGAGTTTTGTCCTAGGCCACATGGCTGTAGAGTCAAGTAGAAAATCCAGAATATCGGAACATTTTTGTTTTATATTTTGCTGTTGTGATTTCTGCTGTCAATGAAGCTCAGGTATGAAATATTGCCCCTCCTTCTTGGAATGACATATAATCATGAACCTTTGCATCCTCACATAGAAGATTCATTACACACTGTATTCAAATATCAGGTTATCATACTGTAGCCTATCAATGTGTACGTACACATGCACCAATCAAAAACATAACAGAAGAAGGATATGGCTCCATCGACATTCCTGTTCCTCTCTTTGCATTCTTGCTGACTCTGACTTTTTGGACTCTGCTTAAATGCTTTCATTTCTACTTTGTATCCGGCTGTATTTACTTTGAATAGCCTGTCTTGATTTGGTCAACATTTTTTTCTCAGTTTTAGCGCTGAAAATCTAAAAAAATTCTTAGTTGAAGACAAACTGGAAAATACTGGTCACCTCTCCTTTACCATCTATACCAGTACTTTACATTTCTACCTATGTAAATTTACATTTTTGGTATTGTTGTCTAATTTCAGGTCAGTAATATGTTTCATCATGACATCTTTATTCATACTCTATGCCCTTTTGCTCCCATTCCCGGCTTCTTTTCTCCATAGCTCAACACCCAACTTCCTGCTGGTTCCATTTCTTTCCCAAGTTAGTCCCAACTTTTACTATCTTATGTATTCTATTACCCTCTAAATTTCTCCTTGCTAAAGACTTCTTCCGTATCATGACTCTCTCATTAGCCTTGTGACCTAGATAGAAAGAGATATAAACATGCATACCCCATACACACACAGGAGAGAGAGACAGAGACAGAGACAGAGACAGAGAGTCTGGCTTATTTCATATAATGACTTTCAGTTGTCTGCATTTTCCTGCCAATGTCATCATTTCAACTTTTTTAACAGCTGTATAAAATTCCACAATATATATGAATCATGTTTTTTCTTTAAAAAATTATTTTTAAATGAAAACACAATTACATCATTTCCACTCCCCTCTTCCAGCCCCTCCTATTCTCCCTGTAAAATTTGTGGCCTCCTTTTCTTTAACTGTTATTGTTACATATATATGCATAAATATATAAATACAATCTCCTTGGTCCATTTAGTGTTATGGACATAATTTCAGGGGTGATCACTTGGTACTGAATAACCAATTAATGGGCTGAATAACCAATAATGGGATGACCCTGGGGAAGGCTATCTATATCTCCTGCTTTAAGAACTTCTTGATTGCCTGTAGTTTTTTGTTTGGGACTATGGTCCCATGTGATTTCACTCACCATATTACCAAACCTGTTGGAATTGTCATTTTTCATGTCCTATTTAGGCAGCCATATTATTGAGGATCTATGGGTGAAATTTTACTGTCATTTCTAGGAAACATGATCTCATAGCAGATTTTCTGGTCCTTTGTCATTTCCAGTCTTTCCTTTATGATGTTCCCTGGGATATGTTGGAGGTACATCAACTAGGGCAGTGTACCTCATAATACGTGTTCCCTATATTTTGACCAGTTGTCTCACATATCAGAAAAAAAAAAAAAGAAAGAAAGAAAATTCATTCATCTATTGATAGATTCTAAGCTGGATCCACTGTGAACAGCATGGTGAAAAACTAGAATGTGCTAGTGTCTCAGTAGTATATTGACTTAGAATTCAGATGTATACCCAACAGTAGTAGAGCTAGACAGATGGAGTAGCATGTTCAGTTTTTTGGGGAACCTTTATACTTACCTCCCTACTGGATATACAAGTTTATATCCTCACCAGAGTGATTACTTTTCAGCATACCTTCACTATAGTATATTTTCTTTTTTCTTTTTTTTTGATGATAGCCATTCAGACTAAGGAAAGATGGACTCTTAAAGTTGTTTTTAAGTTTTGTTTCCTGTTAGTTAAACGTTTGTAAGTACTTCTTGGCACTTGTATTTCTTCTTTTGAGAACTATCTATCCAGTTCATTAGTACATTTATTATATCAATTAGCTAATGTGCTGCTATTTAATTTATGCTGTTCTTTATATATTCTAGATATTAATCTCATGTATTATGTGTGTTTGTAGTGATTTTCCCTATTATGGGGTTGTCTCTTCATCTGGTTATTGTGTCCTTTACAGTTCAGATTTTTAATTTCATGTAATGTCACTAGTAAATTCTTGGTATTATTTCATGTGATATTCCCTGTGCCTCTAAGATGATACTATAGGTATGCAATCACCACATCAGACCTTTTCTTTTAGATTTGCTTAACATATTTACTTATTGTGTCCGTAGACCCACACTTAATGTGCTGTACTATACCATAATGATATATGAATTGTTTAACTTGGTGTTGAACACTTAAGCACAATTACTGTGCCATTCTTGCATGAAGTAGAGGAAAGAGTACTGTCTTCAGGGGACATTTCAAGTAAAATGTCAATTTTGCCTCTTGCTAATGCTGTTTATCTTTTCACGAGTAAAAGTGGATAATGATCATAATTTTCCTGTTGAACTCAATGAGCTGTTATATGGTGCAAATGTAAATTGAATATCAAAGCTTGAGTTAGCTTTAGGTCATCATAGAAAAGGTATTGTCACAACAAAGGCTACTGTAGAAACAGAAAAAATATACAACAATCTTATTACTGAAAGGAGATGCTTTACTTAACAACATGATAGTAATTCTTCCATTGTTCTTTTAGCTATAGAACTATGAATTAATTAATAAAATCTCAATTTATATTGTTATATATCTTGTTACTATTTAAACTTCTGTGACTATCTTTCCTTCTGCAACTAATAAGTGCCTTTACATCTTAATCAATAGGCTTCCATGACACAAAAATTAGAAGACAATACTGTAAGTTGGGAGAATCAAGTTTTCCTAATATTTTCGTGATAGGATCAATACTTTTAGACACATGTAATTATTTCCTGATTATATATTCCTAGAACAAGGTGAGGTCTAAAGTAAAAAACAACCTAAGTCACAGCTTCTAAAACCATAGCAACAGCATATGTTCACACCACAGGTTTCTATGGAATATATTTCTCTTCTCTTAGACAACACTAAACATTCCATTGTTTCCTTATTTTTCCTACCTTTTTAGGTAGGATAGTAGTAGTCTTTTTAAAATATTTAACAAACAATGTCTTGTCGTTGGGTCCACATCGTTGTTCTTTTCATTGAGACAAACTCCTCGCCTCTGCTTATTTTGATTTTCTACCAGGGAGATCTACAGCATCAAAAGTTGTAAAACTCCCTCTGCCTAGTTTATTTTACTCTATTTACATGAAAGATACTCATTTTAATTCTTCTTGAGTGTGGTCAACTTTAAAGTTTCACCACACATATTCAAGTACATTTGTCTAACATGAAGGGTTAATAAGTATCTGCCTCTGACAAGCCAGGAACTTTAGCTTATTTTTTACATCCTGCTGACTTCCCCGCCTCCAATCAGCTGATGGTTTGTATCTACAGCTATTAAGTCTATCGTCTATAAGCCCAAACATAACATTCCTGTTGAGCCAGGAAATGTTCGTGAACTCCAAAAAAGACCACCTAAGAGCCAATTCTGATGCAATCAGCATTAGGGTCTCTTTATTCAAGCACGAGCTTGGGTGCCCACCAACCCTGACAGAACAGGAAAGTGGAGCCCTCAGCCGTTTTAGGCAAGCATTTATAGAGGCAAGAAGGGAGTATCTAGCCTGATACACATCTGACTGGGGGTGCCATTATGACTTTTAACATAATTGGCTGGTGCTGAGGGCCAAACCATAAACTTAACTTCTGTTTTTTTCCTGATTGGTGGTTGCTAGAAAGTGAAGAGTCAGAGGTCAAGCTTGTAACCTGGGAGTGCAGATTTTTGGGAAATAACCTAGAAACTGGTGTGAGACACAAGTCTTGTTGGAAGATAACCTGGAAACTGCTACAAGGTACCCACTTTTTAGTTAACTTGAGTTCAACCTTAGGTCAGGTTCTCAAAGATGGAGTCTGAACCCAAAAGATTTGCTCTCTCATTCCCAGTCCAGGATGGAAGCTGTGCTAAAGAGTGGACAAAAGAGAGAATGGTCTATGTAAAGTATCTCCATTTTAAACATTTTAGGCAGATAATAACGATTTTATTATCTTTTTATCTCATCTATCCAAAGATGAGAAGGATGTTGGTTGGCCATAGGGGAGGGAACCAGGAAAAACAGCCAAGAGTTCAGATGCACTCACCGTCCATCTCTTTTTTTCAATGCATCAATTTCATTATGAAACTTTTCTGGTTCACGGGTGAATAGTGGAAAAGTATCGTTTTGAGTTTCATGAAATGGCTAGAATGATACTGGAATCTCTTTATCCATCTTTGAAGTATTAAGAGTATACCAAATTCAACTATTTTAGGTTATGTGTCAGCCCCTAATCAAACTGAGTACAGCTAAGAATAATATGATAGGAAAGAAACTGCCCATCTCTTTGGGGTAGGTTATTTTCTATAGAAAACCCCTCTACTCAGTAGACACCCCTTACACAATAGAATATATAGAAACAAAAGCATTAAAAGACTAGTGTAAACAGTGGAGCTGTAATGGAAAGGCAACAGTAAAATGATACCTACTGAATAGCTTTTTCTAAATACAGCTGCTAGGCGCAACCCTGACCTAGTAAACCGGAGTCTCTTGGGCAAAGAGGACGATGGGTAATCCCAGGTGGATACCTTGAGGGCCAAAGAAAGGAAATAATTTGTCTTGATATAATTGTCTATAATTGTCAGCAATTATAGATGCAATCAGGATTAAAACTTATTCAGTAGTGGCCTGTCTGTGTCAACTATGCCAAACATATGCATGCCAGAACTGGGACCAGAACAGGTAGAGGCTTGGGAACTTTCTGGGGTTTGTTTGTTTTTGTTTAACATTGCAGAGCTGTGAAGCCAGGGCCTTGCACAGGTGGAAGGCATGCACTCACTTCCTGAGCTACTACCCAGCCCTGGAAATGAATTTGGAAAAACACAAAGGTTCCAGGGATGTAAAATTTCTCCAGGAAGGATATGGTTTTCCCATACTTTACTGTGAAAATGAGCTCTAGTAGCTTTGCTGGGTCTATACAGTCGAGTGGTATCAAACCATTTAGTACTGGCCCAGGAACAGAATGGGGAGCAGCGACTCCTTTTTCAGGAGCAAGGTTGAGCTGGGGATATGGTTGCTGGATTGACTTCTGAAGCTTTTCTATTCTGATTTTCACGATCTCTCTACTTTTCAAGGTTTGAGTTTTAAACATTTGAACCTCAGGCATGTAGAATTGGATTAATCACAATCTATAGTTCTTGGTTTACTCTCATCATCGATACAATTATGATCTTATTTTTCTTTTTTATCTTGCTTAAGTTTTTTAAAGCAGTATGCTTTTAAACCCAGCCACCAACACAGACCAGGTATCTTGGAAGACCTTATTTCATCCAAGTATCATCCTGATGCTTTTATCCATCCCTTAGTTCTTAGATGCCTCTATTAATCTGTATTCATTTGTAATAAGCATTCCTTAAATTTATTCATGTTTACCTTCACAAATAATATGCTGTTTATAGTATCCAAATTTGCTATTTTTACATAAAATGAAATTTTCATAAAATGAAATTTTACATAAAATGAAATGAATTTTTACATAAAATGAAATTGGGATACTTTCACAGAGAGAAAGGCTGCCAGACACCATTTTAATCAAGCGCTCAAAGTGAACATCATGAACTCTGGGGCAAATCATGTGCTTGATATGATTCAATAAAGAGAGTATAGCCCGCTTCTGGAATATTCTTGCCAAAGATAAATAACCCAAATCTAAACATAATAAAGAATAAGGCAAAAATCATATTGGCTAACATTCTATGCAATAATCTATGGTAACCTTCAAAAGCCTAAAAGACACAAAAAGTCAAATAAATATTGAAGAATTATTCTGAGAAGGAATGTAATGGGTCATGACAAGTTAGTGCCTGTGCAATTCTGAAATAGATCCTTTTTCTCTGGATAGTATTTTGAAAAAAATCAACAAAACTTCAACAGGACTTGAGCATTTTGTGGTGGTTAGATATCAGTGTCATTTTCTGATTTTTTGATCATCATGTTATATACCAGAGAATGCCTTTGTTTGTGGAAAATATACACTAAAATACTCACTGTTGATGGGGCAGCAGATTGGTAAATTATTTTCAAATGAAAATATAAAATTATTTCAATTATATTTTCATATTTTCTACAAGTTTGTGAAGTAAAAGAGCATATTGTCACATTTTATCCAGATTTTCTTAAGTCATCCTTGTTCATATGTTTTTGACTATTAAATAATATTTCATTAAAGTTTATCAATGAATTGTCATTAAGGGACAGAAAAGATTTTCCCAGTTTTGCCTATGTGACCAGCGCTATTGTGAAAAGTGTGTTGTATTTTTATTGGTAAGTTTCTCTTAGTTATTTACTTGGTAAAATCTCCATGTCATAGCCCATAAAGGTTATCTCTGCTATAACAAGTTTATTCCCATACATATGGGAATTTAGCAGAACATATATTCTTATAATTATAAAGTTCTAAAATGAGATGGTAGGGACCAACATCAATATACTACACAATGATCTTTCTTGAGGCTCTAGAAGAACACTTACTTTTCAACTGTTGTTTCAAATGTCTAAGGCATGTGTATCCCCTGACCTGTGGTCCTTTCCTTGGTCATCACTTAGTCTTGCATCATCAGTTGTATTTCCTCTGATATCAATCCTCTTGTGTGTCCCAATTATAGCCTAACAATCCAAGAAAAATCCCTTAGTGGCAAATCCCCTTTGCCCTAAAACTTAGCCTTCACAGAGTCTGTAGCCTGGGACAAGGGCATATTTTGGGGTTTCTACTCAGCTTGCTATGTAAGTTTGGAAAATGTTCCCCTTTTAATCTTTTTGAAACTTTACTGTCACACATCCTTTTCTTTGAACATTAAGGACTCACTTTTATATTGCAAATAGTCCAGAGAGATACAACCATTCCTTGTGTTAATTGAATATTTGGAGCATCTTGAAGCAGTCTCTAATGCCTATGGTGTTCTCTGCTCTTCACAATTACACAAGTATTATTGGGCTTAAACTTAAGAAATAGATAGTAGTAGGTTATCTTTGAGCTACAATGACAATATCACCATTTTTTTTTTTGAGACAGGTTGTAGCGTAACTCATGATAGCCTCAAATTTGCTATGTTGCCAAGCAAATATGACCTATGTGATCTAAAATTCCCAACCCTTGTCCACCTCCCAAATGCTGTGACTATGTGTTCACCAAGATTCCTGGCCAGCATTTTCATATTGTCTAAATTAATATGACTGCTCCATTGTGTATAGGAAGAAACAAGCTTGAGGGTGTGGTTAACCATTAGCTCATGCAATTCACAATCATTAGACCTAAATTTAAAGCAAGGCCTTTCGACTCCTGGAGTAGCGCTTTCTTCTTCACGATTATATGGAAGCGCTGTGACATGTCAATCATCACTAAGTTATCTCTCTGGTAAGCTACAGTTACCTCCTAGTTAACGAAGATATGCGAACCATATCCAGACAGTCAAGCTTAGACTTCAGGGGCAAGAAATGGAGTTCAACATCATTCTGGGTCTGAAAAAGAAATGTTTCCTGTTGAATGGGAAGGCAGAATAGCAGACAGATCAGAACACAAAGTTATAACAAGTAGTTTTAAAAAGACTTTGCACCTGGAGGTGGCATGACAGCAACCATAACATGAAAAATAGAAAATATATATTGAATAAAGACCACTTTCTCCAGCCCTCCAAAAAGTATGACGAAATTCTGCCTAGAAGAGAGGGGAATTGCAGAACACTAATGGCATGGAAAGCCAGATACATCAAGCCTTGGACACATCCCAGAATGAACTAGAGCCCAGACTGTTCCCAACCTTTGCAGTTCATTTTTTCTCTCTTATGATCTATTTTCTTATGTTTACATCTTATTTAATCACTTGACTCATCAGAAGTCACCCAGTTCTGATATTCTAGGAGTGCTTCTACAAAACACAGAATGAATCTGAAACTACTCCCCCCTTTTAAAGGCAAGTGGGCTTATCTTCCTCCCACCTCCCTCACAGTTTCAGGAGTTCTGTTACCTTTCCGAGACACATAATCTTTAGAGTAAAGAGAATGTTCCACGTTGAGTAGAATTTCCCACAATTTTCCCACAAATCACAAGTTACACAAGAAAGCAAAATTCCAAGTGTGGCATAAAACTCACCACCTATAATAGTAAGAAAAGAAGGGATATCTAGAAATACATTTGAAGAAACGCATGCTACTTCTATGATGAAAGTTTAAAATCCTTTTGAGGAGTTCAAAAAGGCTTGAACAAATGAAAAGAAAATCATTGTTCAAAAGGAAAACATAGCCCCTAAAAGACATCACTTCACGGTAGGAGAAGGTTTAAAAAATTTCCATAAATATACCAAGTAGATCTTTTAAGCTCTTTGATCTTTTAGCACATATATATATGCTAGCGCTAAGGTTTATTTGAAAAATAAAAAGAAATGCATCTATAAAAATTTCCGGAAATAAGGATGACAAGGGAGGAAGAACTACTACGTACAAAACTGCTAGTTACTTGTCTTGCTTTTAGGGAAAATGCCTTACCAAAGTATAGTAAGGAAATAGGGTTCATTTTGCTTCAGAGTTCTAGGGTACAGTGCATCATGGCAGGGGTGTCATGCCAGCAGGAGATGAAGTGGCTGACCATACCATATCCTCAGTCTGGAAGACAGAATGATAAATGTCCTACCCAGCTTTTCTTTTGTATTCAGCCCAGGACCACAGCCCCTAGAATGATACCAGCCACATAGAGTGGCTTGTCTCACCTTTATCAACTTAACCTAGAAATCACTCACAGATATACCCTGAGGTTCGTTACCATAGAGTTCCTAAGTACTGTCAATTTGACAAGTAAGATAAACCATCACAAGAGCCTTATAACTAAATGATGTCTTTTGACTACAGCTAGAAAATGATTCATGAAAAGATATAAAGTTTTGAAACAAACCTAAGAATGGAAAGTTAATAAGAAATTAAACTGCTGGCAGTTCACCTCAAAGGGGATATTCAATAATTTTTGTTAATACATTTATCAATAATCTGAGAGAAATAGATATAAAAGCCATCTTTTACCACAGTAAAAAGCAATCATCTATCTAAATATAAAAATTAAAATACAGGTATTAAAAATAATGATAGGATACTTCTATAATTTCACAGCAGGAAAAGATGTCTAACTATAAATGTAAAAGCCCAAAAATCAGAATAATAATTTTGGTTATTTTTAAAAAAATCAATATAGTAGAAATATCAAAATAAGAAACCAAGAGATGCCTAAAAGATTTTTATAGTATGTGCAAAGCTCTGAATTTGATCCTCAGCACCACAAATAATAAATAAACAAAAATTAATTAAAACAATAGAATAACCATGAAAAAATTTTCCAAGTCATAAAACAAAAGGCTATTTTTCCTACCACATAAATAAATCTTACAAATAATTTTTAAAAATTTAAAAGCCAACAATCCAACAGGAAAGGTATGCCGTTCATAAGGAGGTCACAGAGAACACAATGTAACAATCTCAGATTTGTGAGGCAGTATTCATCCTCTTTCATTCATAACAAGAAAAAATGTAGCTTATGGCTACAATGAAAACTATTTTTAATCTCTCATTTTAACATAGCTCTAAACATGCAAAACACTGTCACACTCCCTGTATGAAGGCACTCATTGATGTGTTTCACTGCTTGGGTTTGATCCTATACATACAATAATGCATGTGCACGAAAGGGCTGCAAAGCATCAGAAAATGGGTAGGGGGTTCTAAAGTAGAGAAACTGCAAGGTTCTGGCCTCCCCCCCTCCTTCTCCCCACAATTACCTGGACAAGTATGAGATCCAGAGTACAGAAAGTTCTCATGGGATTTGGTAGAACATATTCCAAGCAACACAGATGTTGGGGACAGCCACAGAAATACGGTAAGGGAGTCTAAAGCTGAAGGAGTCTCACTGGCCCCTCCCCACATCCCCTGTCATTGTCAGGACAAGGAGTTTTGGCAGACTTGTTGTAATATCCTAAGGGACCTGAAAAGGTAAACACAGGTGAGCAGGCCCTGCACATTCCCTCAGTCACTTAAAGTCTTGAATAGAACAACAAGTCCCCAAAGCACCAGAGGCAGAGTTGTAATTTGCAACCCAGAGATTCAGATGGGATAATTCTGAAAGAAAGTGGGTTTAGCAACAAAAATCCTTCTGTCTGGAAGGAAATACTGACTTAATTTGTTTGAATTACTGAGGCTAGCAACACCTCAAAAGCCTGTGGAGAATGATTTTTTTTTTACGCACACAAATACAGACAGTGCACATGTGGAAATGTGAACACACATACACACACACACAAACACACACAAACACACAGTGCACAGGTAGAAATGAGAGGACAACTTGCCAGAGTCAGTTCCCTCTCTGCACCAGAATGGTCCTGGGGATCAAACTCTGATTGCCTGGTTTGGTGTCAAGTGAATTTATCCACTGAGCCAGCTCTCTGGCTGTGGACATGATATTAAAAAGACAATACAAGCTAAGGAAGGAAGACTCACTAAGAACATGGCACCTTCTATTTTACATTACTGCTAATTTTAACTTTCATTTTTTTTTGTTGGACTTTAGTATTTATACATTTGTTTTTCAATTGCTCAGTTGTGCTAAAATTTATATCTCACTGGAGATGCTTTTATGTTTGTCTTTTTCTTTCTTTAAATCAAATATACAACATTACCTCTAACCTATATATCTTTCTTCTCATTCTTACTTTACAAACTCTTCTCTCATTCTTTTCTCACTTCACTACTTAGGTACTGACACACTTAGCTCTAAAGTAATTACAAACTTATTTCCCCCAATGAGGGCCCTAACATTGCTCTCCCATGAACTGATAAGTGTGCAGGTATCTTCTCCTCAGTTAATACTATCAACAGTCAATACTGGAGCTGGTGTAAAACCACTATATTTGTTACTTCATTTGGATTACTCTAAGGCATAAATTCAAATGAATATAACTCATTATAAATATTTAGATAAAATAAAAACAAAAATATAGTGGAATGGGGGGGTAAAAACTAGAGAATACATATATTCCAATAGACGTGCACAGCACAGCAAAGGAACATAAAACACACCAGAGAGCAATCCACTCTGACCTACATAAGCTTACAATAAGATGGTACTGGACAAAAGAAAAATCAATGAGATAGCAGAATTGTCACAAAAAGGAATTATTTTGGAGTCCTGTTCCTGGGAGTGATGAATAACTGCACAGAGGAGTTTAAAAACATGGTGGAAAGTTGAAATAGAAATGAAAGATCAATCAGATAAACCAAATAAATAACTCAATGAAGAACATCACCCACAGACAAGTCCAAGCAGGAGAATAGACTTGAGTAATGTAAGAGAATGTTGAGGCCTAATATGTAAAGGCATCTATTAGGCGAAAGCTGACAAACTCGAGCGAGACTTCCAAGAGTATATTCAAGAGACCTAATCCTTAGAAACTTCAGCCAGTAAAATTTTAACCAAACATTTCCAAAATCTAGAAAAAAAAAATGGACATTGAAATTCAGATACACATGACCAGGTCACAGACTTCTTTGTGACTAATCATAGTTTTGAGGTCAAAAACTATAGAGGAAACACACAGCTTTCAACAGAGTAGTCTGATGCCTCTGTAGTGGCTGATGAAGCCCAGAGTTAGGAAAAGAAAATGATAGGTCTCATCTCAAAAGAGAAATAAAAGCTTCAGAATTCTACAAAGGAGTGAAAGGGTCTTGAAAAAGACACTTTGCTTTTCTCACCAGAAAACCAGATGAACACAACTTCTGCCATGTAGTTACCTAGTAGAAGTAGGGCCTCACAAACCACTTCCAACAAGTAGACCAGATAAAAGTAAAATTCTACCTTCAGGACAAGCCCGTGGTCCTCATAAGCCTCGAATTCAGAATTGGTGAGGTATTAACTCTTCTTGTACGTGGGTCAATAGCCAAGAGAAATCTTATTTTGATCTTCCATATGACTTGAACCACAGCAGTTTAGTGCTAGTTTGAGAAATAATTTCTGGTTGAAAACTGAGGGTCCTGAGGCTAAGGAACATCTCAGGTTGGAGAACCTCACCTGGGATTGTCATTGTCCGTGGCTGTGAAATGTTTGTGGAGGCAGGTGTGGGGAGCAAGATGACTGGGCACAAAATGGGTGAAGGATGTAGGGGGCAGGAGCCTGGCTTAGGATACCCAGGGCATAAGAAGAGGTCATTCCATCCTCACCTTCTGTGGTTGGGAATAAATCTTATCAACTCAGAATTATTCCATGTTTTGATAGTTCTTAGCATGAGGCCAGCATATCGATCAAGTTCTGGGTTCACCATTTGCTTGTTTACAACTGATAGGTCTTGGAACTCTGAAGTTCTAAGGGCTACATGATACATGAAGCAGCAGCACCCTCCTCTGCCTCCATCAAAGCTGTTGATACTCAAGGGGCCTTGGAAATAATAAGGCAGGTCTTCTACCAGTACCAGTTTAGTATTATGGAGTTTCTAGCCAGTTCAACTGTGCACTTGGGAAACAACATTCAGCTAAAACATTAACTGCCCCAACAGAGTAAAATTGGGGAATTCTCAGGGAAGCAGGTGAGCGGATCTGACAACCCACAAAATACAAAGATAAGTGAGGCCTGACAGGAAAAGAAGGAAAATGGCTGCTGACCAGAGAGCACTAATGGACATCAGACTCCGATAAAGAATCAGCAACCATGTAAAGCAAAAGAAAAAGGAGCCCAGAATTCAGCTGACCCTTGAATGTCCAAGAAGTTTCCAAGATTTGAGGGCATAAAGAGAAGGGGTAATTTGAACATCTCTCTCTCTCTCTCTCTCTCTCTCTCTCTCCACAATTCTGTTCCCATCACTTTTCTGCATACATACGTGCATATTAGAATATGTATAAGGTAGATTACACATATGTATATATGCAAGTAGAGACCAGAGATAAACACTGTTCAGACACTGTGCATCCTCATTTGCTTTCCACATTAATTTGGGGACAGAGTCCCTCAGTGAACCTGAGTTCACCCATCTAGCCAGATAGCTGTCATCAACCCTCAGGGATCCTTCTGTTTCCACTTTCCCATCACGAGATTCCAGGTATGTGCTGCCTCTCGTAGCCCTTTTACAAGATCTCTGGTATTGAACTCAAGGTCTTTCCATTTACAGAAAACACATTGGGCCTTCTGCCTAGCCATTTCTTTTTGTTTCTTATATGTTTAGTAGGTCTATATTATATTTATCATTTTGAATGTATTATTCCCCTTTATACACGTATCCAATTGTGCTCATGTATTATTTTTCCATTTGGAGATGATATATTTTTCATTTCCTTTTCCTTTTTTTTTTTTTCAGTTTTGCACATAGTCCTCCACCCAACCCCATACATTTAGTAAAATCTTGCCTTTATATTTTTTATATTTTTAGTAAATACTCTTATGGTTTTGCTGTCATTCATTCCTTCTACATACCCAATTCTATTTCTAGATGTTTGCACTATTTGGGAATGTGTTTGATTTTTAGATGTTAACATTTGTGTTTTCTAATTGCTTGGCTGCATCTCCTCCCCTCTGCAACACTGCCTTTTACTCCTCTTTCCCTCCCATCTGTTTAATCCTCCTCCTCCTTAGCTCCCCTTTCTTGCCCCCTTCTCTTATTTTGTTTATCTACTATTTCCACACTCACTCTAAATAATTTTTAAACTTCATAGGACACTCTAAAATAGTTTTCTCACTTCCAGTACCACCCTCTAAATAGATACCTGTGGGATGTAATTGACTTTAGATGTATTTCTATATATTCTTTGGTTGACGTAGTTGATGCTATAGAAAGTTGTTTCCTCCCTTCTTAGTGCTACTGGTGGTTAAGCCTTCAAGAGTAGGCTGCTTGATAGGAAGCTCCCACCTACTGCATATACACACTCTCACTCTCACACATATGCACACTAACACACACACTTACACACTTACAGAAACATACATTCACATGCACTCATAGACACACACTCACACATATATATACATAAACACAAACATATACAAACATACACACATTCAGACACACACTCAGACATAAGCTTATCCACACTCCCAGAGACACACAGACATTCATAGACATGCACTCACACACATTTCAACAAACATACACACATATACATACACACATATGCATACTCACATACAGAGTCATACATGCACACATAGACACACATGCCCATACACACATAAATACATACACAGATATGCATAAACTCACACAATACAAACATATGCACACATACACACAAATACACACACTCACACAAATGTATACATGTGAAGAAATATCTAAACCAACAAATGTGCAATGAAACAAAAACACAGAGACATTAAACAGCAAGGCAATGTGATTCATCCAAATGCTTATAACTACTGAACCCAAAGATATTGAAATAGGTAAAGTGCTGAATGAAAATTACAAACATTTGTTGGTAAAAATTGTGAATGATCTGAAAGGAGATAAAAATCCAGGCCTGAGATAAGAAAAGAGCAATGTAGAGGGGAAAGTAGCGGTATGAATGAGAAAATCAACAATGTGGATAAAAAGAGTTCGAAATACAAAATAAAGATTAAACAAGTCAATGCATATTTTGAAAAAATATAGAAATGTTATCAACAAAATTGCAGTGAATCAAGTAAAAATTCTAGTGAAAGTATTAGTAACAAGCTATATAAGCAGAAGAAAACGAGCAGGGAGGAGGGAAAGGTGATACAGATGCTGCCTTTATGTCCTTTAGGAAGTAGGAGCTATGCCCTCAAGATCCAAGAGTTCTGGAAAATCATCAAGAGACCAAACCTAAAAAGCCACAGAGTAAATTGAGCTAATGTAAATCCTAAAGCATAGAGAATTTATTTAATAAAATTGTAGCACAAAATTTCTGCAAATCTAGATAAAGGAATAGACATTTGAAGAAAGAAATACATTCCTAGATACATCTGAGCTACCAAATAAAATCAAGAATACATAGACAAATTCAAAAGATTTAGAATAATCAAGGAGATTGACTTCTTGATAAAAAATATTCCCAATATTGTAAATCCCAGGACCAGATTTGGGGAAAGATGAAAGATGAGAAAGAAAGAAAGAGAGAGAGAGAGAGAGAGAGAGAGAGAGAGAGAGAGAGAGAGAGAAAGAAAGAACTAATGTTCTTCAAACTGTCCCATAAAGTGAAAAGGAAACAGTACTACACAATTCATTCTACCTATCAGCATTAGCTAGCTAGGGGCACAACAAAAATATAAAACATACACAAATTTACCTGTTGAAGTTGACACAAAATTCTCAATAAAATGTTTGCTTATTGCATTCAAGGACAAATTTAAATGATCATACACCACAATCAGTTGATTTGACAGATACAGCACTGGATCTACATATGTAAATTAGTAAGTAGTTTATCACATAAATAACTTAAGGGCAAAAGGTATACAAACATCTCAGTTGGTTTTTTAAAAAGTGCCTTGAACAAAGTTTAACGTCTCTTTATGATAAAAATTCCCCGAAGAAACTATAATTGAAAGGAGCATCCATTAATATAATAAGGGCACTATACTAAATGAGAATAAACTGAGATCATTTTATTCTCAATGAGGCAAAGGTGCTTGGTCTCCTCACTCTTATCCAATATAGGTCAAGGTTTATTAAAGAAATAAGAAAAATATGAAAGGGATACAGATATAAATGACGAGTCAAATAATCCTACTTATAAGTGAGATTGCTCTGTAGTTTTCTTGTTCTTACTGTATCTATGTCTAGTTTGGTGTTTGGGTGGTGCAGGCTTCATAGGATAAGTTTGGTAGTGCTTCTTGCCTTTATAGCTTATGGAAAAGTTTGGTGAGAAGGAAAAGCAGGTGAACAGAATAAGAATGGAGAAAGGAATAAAAAGAGAATGAGGAAGGAGAACAGATCACATTTCTGTGCTGTTGAGCAGAATATTTCTGTTATTTGTGAAATTAGTACCAAGAAATCCTGGCCCTAAGTAAAAGCAGAAGGACAAGGAAGAGATTTCATGGCTGAGACTAAGTCACCTTTCCAGACTCTGGGACTATCTTTACCTGTGCTTCCTGGATACGAAAATTGACCTTTATAGGTTGAAAAGTGTAATGAAACTAATATTTTAACAAGCAAATAGCTACACTAACATCAATATTTCAGAGAAACTAGAAAGTGGGTCGAAGTAACCCCTCCTGTCATAGTATCTATCTATGATAATGGAATTGGAAATTAGACAAAAGTATTCCTAGTTACCAGACTTCAAACTCAGTTCCCTATGAGGGACTTTATCAACAAAACTGCATATGATGATGAGTGGACCTTCAGAACTATATTTTCCCAAAGGGCTTAATCATTTCAGGAGAGCTGTGATTCTAACTCTTCTGGGGCACTGGTACATTCTCCCTCACTCTCTACCTGTGCTAGCATCCCTTATGGAGAGAATAAGAGTAAATATGACATTGTAAAGCTGTTTCTTTCATCTCTGAAACCTAACAAATTATTCAGCTGGGCTACCGTGTTCATGGACAATTTTTACAATATATTGTCAAACTACCCTCAACCTTCAAGAAATATTAATGACGGTAATGGGTGTGGTAGGAAGGTGTGGAAGCAAGGCCACTGTGTTATTTACTTACCTTGTCACTGAGACAAAATACTTGACATAAACAACTTACAGAAGAAAGAGTTGTATTTTGGCTCATAGTTTGGGGGAAGAGCCCACTATGATGGAGAAGTCATAACAGCCGGAAGTTGATAGCTGCAAACATTGCTTTTTCAGTGAAGAAGCAGAGAGATGAATGCACGTGCACTTGTGCCTCCTCCTTTTCATTCAGCCCAAGCCCCCTGCCCATGAAATGTTTCCACCCACAACTAGGGTGAGTCTTCTCACCTTAATTAGCCTAATTAGGAATTCCCTCACAAACATGCCCAAAGACTTGTCAACTTGTCTTCTCAAGTTGACAATCACTATTAACCATAAGAGATATTCAGTGTGTCAGAATTCAGAGACAATAGCAAAGCAGAGATGCAGAAAAAAAGTGTGCAGAGCTAAAGGAAAGAAAGAATGGGGGAAGAAGGGAGGGAAAGATGGAAAAAGGGAGGAGAGAAGTTAAAGTTGATGGTAAGTGTTATTCTACACCATTGCATTTTGTTAGCAAGAGTAAGCATACCCTTTCCCACCACTTTCGTGTCATCACAGAGTATTGTACTCACTTTGCCTTAAATAAATCCATGTTGTTCCATTATCTTCGAAGTGAGAAGCATGAATTTCAGAGTCAAACAAAAATGGGCTTTGTTGTTGTTGTTGCTTCCTCATTGGTGCTGAACATTGAACCCGAGGTCTCACACACATTGGGCGTGTTCTCCACTGAGCTAATTCCCCAGCCCCAGACACAGGTTTCAATTATGACTCTGCCACTTTACCAATTTAGGATTACGTTTAAATTGAATTATTTCAGTAAGCCTCAGATTTCTCATATGTGGAACAGAGAAGCCAATTTTGTGGGTCTGTTGTAAGTGGCATAATGTACTGAGAAAACAATTGTTGAGAACCTGCCAAGTGTTCCACAGACATGATTATCTCAATCTATCTTCAAAACCATGTTGAGATAAGTATCTTTATATGGATGAAGAAACACTTCCAGATGGCCTAAAAAATTAGCCCAAGGTAGTGCCAGAAACAGGATCTTCAAAGTCAGGTTGAATCTGGTCCCAACATCTATGTTGTTTCCACTACACAGAGCTGTCTTTCACAATCTCTGGTAGACTATGGAAGAGGTAGCATCTGTGATGTTCAAACTGTTTTTTTCTCTCTTTCCTGAAACTTTCCTTTACTCATAAGATCCCCACCTCTTTCCCGGTCTACCCTCCTTTCTTTATTCTTCCAACAATGGTGATTTACTTCTCAGAGTCTGCTTTTGATTCTCAGTTACAGCCCATTCACTGGGGTCATGGGAATCTATTTGAAGCTTCTAACCATGATCTCTCTCTTCTCTGGTGCATGCTGCTTTCTCAGCTAGTATCATACATCCCTGTATCTATATTTTCTACCTTAGAGCTTCCCTGGTGCTTTGTGCCCCTAGTTGAAGAGAATCTGTCTATTTCCTTCTCATCTTGTGTATTGAAATCTGTAGGTGGGAGGATTTGGATCTTTTCCAGTTGCCTTATTTGAAAAGACTGGCCCCTGGTGACCCCCCACATTCTGTGATTTATGCCTGGAGGCCCACAGCAATGGGTCCCCTCACTTGTTCTCTCCCTTCCAAGACTTATTTCTCAGACATGCTCCATAATAAATAACAACATAAATGGTTGTGTCTGGTAGCTAATTGACTATAACATAGGCTACCCACCTCTGGGGCAGCACAGCATGTTACTTGTAATTAATCACCCTAATCCCAGCTTGACTACCCAGCTATGTCAAATCACACAGCAATTAAATACTTTCTGAGTAGGTTTCCCTGCCAGAGATGGGGAAGTGAAAAATATAGTATTAATGTTTCTTTTTGTATGTTCTCAGATCTATACGGATACTCTGTGCTAGGCACTGTAGTAAATGCTATAGGAATTTGCAAGATGATAATAAAATAGACTCTACCTTCTAAGTCTGTACTGCTAAATTATGGATATGACAAAATTAAAGTACAATTTGATAAATGATATATGAAGTATACAAATGAATTCCTACGAGATAAGGGATACATTTTGCCAGAGAAATGGTGAAGTTAGCAACATGGGAGAATGAAATCAGAAGGTAGTAAGGTGGCACATGTTAAAAATCACTTGGAGAGTAATTCAAAAGCATAGACTCTTGAAGCCTACACAACGGTTACTAACTCAAGAAGAGGGCCAACTCTCCATATCTGAGGAATTCTGGTGCCAAATATGTTTTACAGCAGTTACTCAAGTCTCATTCTGTTCTCTGAAAGCTTTGTTTCATTCTTGTTTCAATAGGAATGTTGTTAGATCCATCCCATGGGCATGCACAAATCCCTGACACTATTACTGACGCCATGCTGTGCTTGCAGACAAGAGCCTAGCATGGCTGTTTTCTGAAGACTCTACTAGCAGCTGACAGACACAGATGCAGATACTGATAGCCAAGCATTGAACAGAGGTCAGGGACCCCTATGGAAGAGTTAGGGGAATGACTGATGAAACTGAAGATACAGGCAACCCCTCAGGAAGATCAACAGTGTCAACTAACCTGGACCTCTAGGAGCTGCTAGAGACTGAACTACCAACCAAAGAGCATACATGGTCTGGTTTGTGCTACCCAACCCCTGCACAAATGTGGCAGAGGATATGCCTAATCCTGTAGAGACAAGATGTCCCAGGGTATACAGATAAGGGGGGCACCCTCTTAGAATGGAAGGGGATGGAGGATGAGGGGAAAACTCTGCAAGGGGGAACCAGGAGGGAAAGGCAACATTTGGGATATAAATGCGTAAAATAATTAATAAAAAGGAGAAAAAAGAATACTGTTAAAATTTTGAGGATTCTACTTTATGTATTTTGATCATATTCACCCCTAATTCTTCCTCTTAACCCCTCCCTGATATAACCCTAATTATCCACACTTCTATAACTTCATGCCCTCTTTTTGTAAAAAAAAATTTCTTAACAGCAGACCAACTCCAATTACTGCTGTACATACGCTGCTGGTATAGACTGATTACTGGAGTGTAGTTGACCCAGTGGGATGCACACAAAGCCATCAACTGTTCAGGGCTAATCGGTTTAGGGGAAAGAACTTGTGCAGTATTTCCCATTCCATGCTAGAATATTGACTCACCAGATACATGCAAAACTTGTGCAGACATCCTTAGCTTCTCATGACTTCACGGGTACGGTGCCCCTGCCATGTCCAGAATATACATTACTGTTTTGCTCTCTGATCCTCTCAAAGTTCGAGCTTTTATAACCTTCCTACTTTTTTTCAACAAAGGTCCCTGATCTTTGGTGTTGGAGTGTGTGCTGTTTTAATTATTTGTTTGTTTATCTATCATCTATCTATTTATCTATCGGTCTATCTATCTATTCTACTTAATATAACTTGAGTCATCCAGGAGCAGGGGAACTCAACTGAGAAAATGACTCTATCAGATTGCCAGTATGCAAATGATTCATGTGGTAGGGTCCAGCCCACTGGAGGTAGTACCACCCATGGGAAAGTGGTCTTGAGGAGTGTAAGAATGTAAACTAAGCAAGCCATGGAGACCAAGCCAGTAAGCAGCATGCCTCTATGACCTTTGTTCGGTTTCTGCCTTAGGGTTTAATTCCCTGTTATAGACTGTGATCAGTATGTGGAAGCCAAATAAACCCTTCCTACCTTAAGTTGCTTTTGGTCATGGTATTTCCTCACAGCCATAAAAAGCA
This sequence comes from Rhynchomys soricoides, assembly GCA_019843965.1. Lineage (NCBI taxonomy): Eukaryota > Metazoa > Chordata > Mammalia > Rodentia > Muridae > Rhynchomys > Rhynchomys soricoides. The sequence continues at coordinate 8,904,603 of JADRCH010000075.1, forward strand.
AACAAGAGTCAAATGTGATAGAGATATCCCTTTTGTAGCTGAGCACTCCACAGCAATTTATTCTCTATACTTTGACGAGCTTGTGAGTTCCTGGATTAACCACCATCCACTGGTCTGCTGTGTTAACTTTGGAGATGAATTGTTTGTTTTTAAAATTGGCTTGTAAGATCTTGACCCTAGAATGTTCTATTATACAACTCCCAGTAAGTTGTAAGTTGTTCTCATTGTTATTAAAGGTGTGAGCTTGAAAACGCTCTCTCTCCCTCTCTCTCTCTCTCTCTCTCTCTCTCTCTCTCTGTCTCTATGTTTGTGTGTGTGTGTTACTGAACTTATAAACTGGAAAAAGCTCAAAAATATGAAATTATGTGTGCAAACAATATAATATAGTATAGAAAACTTACTCCAGTACTCAAAAATGAGTTCTGTCTTACCCTTCTTCTTCATTTCCTCATCCTCATCTCTCCCTCCTCCTCCATTTGCTTTTCTACAGATCCCAGGGTACAAGCCTTGGTGATCTAGAACTAAAGTCTAGCTTCAAATTTGTGGCAATTCTGCCTTTCCTACTCAATCATTAGATTTCAGGTATGTGTCAGTACATACAGCTTCCTTTTATATAATCTTCTACTTATTTATGTGGCTGTAAGAGCATTTATACTTTGAGGAAGTCAACAATAATCTAACAACAAAGTAGGATATTTCCCGTTTTTAAGGGTATTAATATCTTATTGTCTTTTTTTAAAACTAATATAGTAATATGGTCTGTCCTTTAGTCCCATGAGCACCTTGCTTCATTTCACAGAGTGCTGAGTATTATTCCTTCCTTCTCCAAAACTAGAAACCTCCTAAGGCCTATTTTGGTGGAATGACCTTGGGAATTTAAGACGATGTGTCCAATTGCTGTATTTCTCATTTTTAATGGAAAAAAATTGAAATGACCAGAATATTGTTTACAATCTTGTCTGCCCCAATGTTCCCCTGTGGTCTCACCAAGTTTTTCAATTTGGTTTTAATTTTGACAATTTACAAGAACTCTAGAGTCAGTCTTTGCTGCTTCTATGCTTGCACAGGTTTTGTTGCAAAGTTGAGAGGTGACAACATTACATTTATACCATTTGTTCTAAGGTTAGCCATTATGGCATGGTCAGAGAGAAGGCTAGCTGCATATCTGAGTCATGGCATAATGTACATACAACTATAATTACTTCTCTTCTAATCTATTTCTCTCCATGTTTGGACCAGGAGGAAAATCAGGACTCTACATTCCTCCATACCCTTATAAGCTCAGTGACCATTTAAATCAAGGATCAGATCAAAACTTTATACAAAAGTGGCAGCTAGTAACATTTCCTAGAGTGTGTAGACCTCATGGCCTGTGTCTTATCTACTCAACTTTGCCCTTCTGTCTACAGAAGATGTGACCAGTAATTAAATAAAATGGATCTATACATTCTAATAAATATCTAAGAATGAAATTAGATTCATATCTTTTCACTCTTAACAAAAGCCTGTTTCAAATGGATCAAAGCCCTTAATGTAAGGCTTGTTAATCATCAATTGTTGAGAAAAACACAGAAAAATACTTCAAGGTACAAGAGTAGATGAGGTCTTTCTGAATAGACAAAAGTACAAAAAGAGATCCCAAGAATTAACAAATGAGATTACATAAAACTCAAAGCCTTCTGCACAGCAGAAAAGGCAATTGTGATAATGAAAAGACAATCTATAAGTGAAAAATGTTTGTAGCGATGCATAAAAGATGAAAATAGTATCAAGAATCTATAAAGAACTGTAAATTTTGAATACAGTAAACCCAAATGATCCAATCACTAAATCAGCTAATTAACTGAATAGATAGCTTTCAAAAGAAGAAGACAAATAAACATTATCTCTGCAGAATTTATTTTTAAAATTAAATTAATAAAATTTATTTTAAAATATACAACTCAGTATTGACATTTTTTAAGTGATCAAAATAAATTTTAATAGTTAAATGCCTCTTAAATATATATGATATCTTATGAAGCTAAAAGTAATAAGATCTATTTGGAACATTAAACATGATAGTAGTAGAAAAAAAATCTCTTATGAAGTCCTCTATGAAAGGAAATTGTGACAAGTTCCTGATTAGACAGAAACCATTCCATCTCCAAGGGAGAATACACAGCATAACTGTGGCTTCATAGAATGAATTGAGTAGTGTTCCTTCTGTTTCTATTTTGATGAGTATGAAGTGTCCTTCCTTATCCTTTTTGATAAATTTTGGTTGAGAGTTGATTTTATTAGATATTAGAATGGTTACTCCAGATTGTTTCTTGGGATTATTTTCTTGGAAAATTGTTTTCCAAACCTTTGTTTCTATTTTGTGAAATAGTTTGAAGAGTATTGGTATTAGATCGTCTTTGAAAGTCTGATAGAATTCTGCACTAAACCCATCTAGTCCTGGACTTTATTTGTTTGGGAGACTTTTAATGACTGCTTCTATTTCCTTAGGGGTTATGGGACTGTTTAGATGGCTTATCTAATCTTGATTTATTTAGTATCTGTCTAGAAATTTGTCCATTTTATCCAGATTTTCCAGTTTTGTTGAATCTAGGCTTTTGTAGTATGATCTGATGATTTTTTGAATTTCCTTGGTTTTTGTTGTTATATCTCCCTTTTCATTTCTGATTTTGTTAATTTGGATACTGTCTCTGTGCCCTCTGGTTAGTGTGGCAAAGGGTTTAGTTATCCTGTTGATTTTCTCAAAGAACCAGCTCCTGGTTTTGCTGATTCCTTATATAGTTCTTTTTATTTCTATTTGGTTGATTTCAGCCCTGAGTTTGATTATTTCCTGCCATCTATTCCTCTTGGGTGTATTTGCTTCTTTTTGTTCTAGAGCTTTCAGGTGTGCTATTAAGCTGCTAGTGTTTCTCTCCAGTTTCTTTTTTGGAGGCACTCAGAGCGATGAATTTTCCTCTTAGCACTGCTTTCTTTGTGTCCCATGAGTTTGGGTATGTTGTGCATTCATTTGCATTAAATTAAGTCTTTAATTTCTTCTTTGACCAAGTTATCATTGAGTAGGGCGCTGTTCAGCTTCCATGTGTATGTGGGCTTTCTGTTGTTTTTGTTGCCTTAGTCTGTGGTGATCTGATAGAATGCATGGGATTATTTCAATCATCTTGTATCTGTTGAGGCTTGTTTTGCAATTGACTATATGGTCAATTTTGGAAAGGTACCATGAGGTGGTGAGAAAAGGTATATTATTTTGTTTTAGGATGAAATGTGTGAGGTGCAATGTGTGCTTTGAGCTTTAATAAAGTTTCTTTTATGAATATGCCCTTGTATTTGGAACATAAGTGTTCAGAATTGAGAGTTCTTCTTGGTATATTTTTCCTTTGAAGAGTATGAAGTGTCCTTCCTCATCCTTTTTGATAAATTTTGGTTGAAAGTTGATTTTATTAGATATTAGAATGGTTATTCCAGATTGGGACTATTTTCTTGGGAAATTGTTTTCCAAATCTTTACTCTGAGGTTGTGTCTGTCTTTGACACTGAGGTGCATTTCCTGTATGCAGCAATATGCTGGGCCCTGTTTACATATCCAGTCTATTAGTCTATGTCTTTTTCTTGGGGAATTAAGTCCATTGATGTTAAGAGATATTAAGGAATAGTAATTGTTGCTTCCCATTATTTTTTATGTTATTTTTATGTTTGTGTGGCTATCTTCTTTTGTGTTTGTTGAAAGATTACTTTCTTGCTGTTTCTAGGGTGTAGTTTCCCTTCTTGTGTTGGCATTTTCCACCTATTATCTTTTGTAGGGCTGGATTTGTGGAAAGATATTGTGTAAATTTGTTTTTGTCAAGGAATGTCTTGGTTTCTCCATCTATGGTAATTGAGAATTTTTCTGGGTATAGTAGTCTGGGTTGGCATTTGTGCTCTCTTAGGGTCTGTACGAGGTCTGCCCAAGATCTTCTAGCTTTCATAGTCTCTGAGAAGTCTGGTGTAATTCTGATAGGTCTGCCTTTATGTAACATGCCCCCTTTCCCTTACTGCTTTTTAATATTCTTTCTTTGCTTTCTGCATTTGGTATTTTGACTATTATGTGACGGGACAAATTTCTCTTCTTGTCCAATCTATTTGGAGTTCTATAGGCTTCTTGTATGTTTTTAGGCATCTCTTTCTTTAGGTTAGGGAATTTTTTTTCTACAATTTTGTTGAGGATATTTACTGGTCCTTTAAGTTGGGAATCTTCACTCTCTTCTATACCTATTATCCTTAGGTTTTGTCTTCTCATTGTATCCTGGATTTCCTCGATGTTTTGAGTTAGGAGTCTTTTGCATTTTACATTTTGCATTTTCTTTGACTGCTGTGTCAGTGTTTTCTATGGTGTCTTCTGCACCTGTGATTCTCCTCTCTTCTATCTCTATTCTGTTGCTTGCATCTATGACTCCTGATCTCTTTCCTAGTTTTTTATCTCCGGGTTGTCTCCCTTTGTGATTTCTTTATTGTTTCTCTTTCCATTTTTAGATCCTGGATGGTTTTATTCCATTCCTTCACCTGTTTGATTGTATTTTCCTGTAATTCTTTCAGGGATTTTTGTGTTTCCTCTTCAAGGGTTCATATTTATGTCATGAATGGAAAAGGAGAACTATCAAGAACAGGAGAGAAAGGAAGGGTAGGGCTATGGGGAGTCAGGTTAGAACAAAGTATAACACACACACACACACACACACACACCCACACACACGAAAATGTCACAATGAAACTGATTTCCAGACAAAAAACTTTTAAACTAAAGACACTATATAAGTCAACTTTTCATTACTGTAATGGAATGTCTGACACATGCTGCTTGAAAAGAAGATATTTTTGTTTTGTTTTTAATTCATTTAAAGTTGTGTGTACATGGATATGTCTGCAAACTTAGGCTTTTTAGATTCTGGGCCCATACTCATCCATGGTGCTTTGATGCCTCTCTGATAGCTAATAAGAACAAAGAGCTTACTAGATGCTATAGGTTAAATGCTTGTGTCCTCTCAAGCACATGTTAAAATCCTAACTCTCAAGGTGATATTAAGAGAGAGGCTTTGGATCATAAGAGAGCAGAGCCCTAATAATAGAATTTGTGCCTGATATTTCTTAGGTTATATATGGCTTGGATGTAACTCACTGTTCTACAGTGAATGGGGTCCTGGTCTCCAAGGTAGTGATGGTAGGAGATTTCTTTGGAAATGTTAAGAAATGGGACCTTGTAGACAATCTTGGGTCAAATATAGCATTCCCTCAAAATGAAACATGAGGTTCCCTTTTCCCCTCCCTCTCCTCCTTGCTTCTCTTCCTATTCTTCCTCCTGCTTTCTACTTGAGTGTGTGATGGCTTGCCCTAACAGGTGTTCTGCCATTACCATGTACAATCTGCTGCAAAGTTTTTAGTGGAAAGAGTAGAACTATAGGCTAAAATCTTTCCTCTTGGGTTGCAGAAGTAGCCCAGCAGTTAAAAACACTTGTAATTCTTCCATAGAATAACATTTTAGATACCAGCACGCATATCAGGGAGCCTGTCATTTCCTCTTACTCCAGAACCAAAGGACCTAACAGACTCATCTGGCATCCGTAGGCTCATGAATGTACAGGTGCACATAAACACTAGCAAGTACACATATACATACACATTTAAATACACACAGACAAACATTTTGCTTAAAAACTATCTTATTTTCTCAGATATAGAGTATAGGTTGAATATGTCAAATTTTCCTTAATCTTTGTTGTACTGCTAGATATATTGATAGTTTCCAGTTATTATGCACATTATTTACATGTCTGGGCACACAACTTTTCACATAGCTTTGGATTCTTTTCAGTTGATAATTCATCCTGAGTGGGATTAGAGGATTAAAGTTTATACATGTTTTCAAGTTGCTGTCTTGTGTGCTCAACTGACTTTTCAGCACAGAGGTACCCACGTATGGCTCTGCCATAGTTGTCACATTAGACCATTACTCTCAGCAGTCAAGTAAGGCAACTGAAGTTAGTTTAGTCTAGCTGATAGATATGGTGAGAATCAAAATGTGTCCAGTCATGCTTTAGAAACTGCTATATGATAAGCAATCATGGTCATTTCTCTTTAGTGGCAGCATCTGACTAGGTTAAATGTCATCAGAGGCAAGCACAGTATTTTGTTTGTGACAGTCCTCCACACAGCTGAGTCTGACCTGATATAAATGGTCAAAACACACAATTTGGTTAATATTGTAGGTGCAATATGGTACTCCTCTGCTTTTCAGAAAAGTCACAATGAGAAGCCTTTGTCCTTGATGTCATGTTAGTGAGTGCTGTTCTACTCTCTGTGGTGAAGATCCCTTTCCTACTAAGAAGTAAACAACACAGTAACCTAGGAATAAGCACCTCCTCTACTTTCATATGACAGAGGTTCTGTGATTTGAATACTGTACGTGCCAATACACAAATTCACATCCAGTCAGCTTAGCTATCATGGGAAAGCAATTGGTTGAAAGACTGTGTCTCTAGACTTGGTTATCTTAAGCACCTCAAGTCCCTTCTGAGAACTCCACTTTCATGACATTTAACAGAAGGATTTCTATGATAACTTAATTAGGCTTTTGGAATTCCTGGGAGGCTTAAATAAGATCACCATGCTAAAGCACAAACTAAGTATCTAGCAAATCTCCACATAGTAGGTGTTCAAAACATGGAAAATAAAATAAGGGCAAGTCAAAATAATCCTGTTCATTACAAGTCACCTGGTAATTACTCAACATGATTTGTTAACTTGGTTTCTGGCATAATTGTTTCTTTGTTGACCTGAGACCTTGGTTATTTCTTAATTCTTTCAAGGAGCATTTCTGGAGGCTTTCCACTGATTGAGTTGAATAGTAACATTATTACTTCTTAAACAATTTAAGTTGTAGCCAAGTATAGAATGATACTGCTTTTGTAATAAATAATGTCATAATGAAGACATTTTTGTACAAAGCTTCTTTTGTATTTGGGGAGGGGGTTGACTTTTCTTTCCATCATGTAGGATATTTACCCAAAGTAAAACTATTGGGTTGCTGGGTAACTTTATTCATTTTTTAAAAGCTGTGGTTATACATTTTCTACTGAGTTCCCAGATAGTGTCTTCTGTGCCGCTATGACTTTTGCTCAATCTTAATACTCATTATCTCTTATATACAACACTTCCAGTATTGTGATTCCTCCAGCATTTTTCACCCATGCTACCAAGAGCTCTCTAGACCCAATTTACTGGCATTTACTGAGGCACAAATGGATCAGAGTACAGACTGAAAATAAAAACGTGAAATGGTACAGAATGGAGGGAGAGATAGAAAAAGAAAGGAAGGGAAACAGGAAAAAGAAAGATGTAAGAGAAAGATGGATGTGGAAGGCTGTGCCGAAAGACATTAAGGATGAGACAGAGATTGGCTCTGTCTCTAGCTGCCAGCCCCTATTAAAACTGACTATGGAGTACTTTTCCTTGTGGAGAGGAATGTTCCTTGTATGTCACATACCATAAGTTGCATATACATGAGTAAATAAATTGCCAACCAATACATTTTTAAAGGAAGCCCATTATGTTTATTTATTGAAGCTTTCAAGTGTTAGCTTGGATCCTGAAATGAAGTAAATTATTCAACATGTCTATATCTACTTTGAAAGACATGGACTCTTCTTTTAAACCTTGACTCTGCATCTTCTCTACATTGTTCCTCAGAGCAATTTGTGTCATATTTTTGTCACCAGAGATAATCTCAAGAAAATGTCAGAGGGTAGCTTTTTAGCTGCAAATGTTCTCCTTACAATGGTTTCTCCATGGCAGGACTAGAGAGACAAAAAGTATCTGTGTTATCAAGATGCTGTATTTACATGTGCCCAAATTCATCAAGGATTTTGTAGGAGTTATAGAAAATATGAGTTCCTTTGTGTTTGGTTTTTTATTTCTTAGTTCTGAGGTGGGATCTGATAGTGTAGCCAACGCTGACCTCAAACTTGAAGATCCTACTTCAGCTGGAAGAGTGCCATGGTTCTAGCCAAGTGCCACCAGGCCTAGTTTACAAGGAGCTCTTTGTCAGATTGATTGGATTATTAAAAGTTAAAGCAATGCTTTTTATACATTTTGGAGGAAGGGACTACTATTTTCTCCAAGTACACTTATTATTTTACTGTTTTTCCTCTTAGTTTCTCCTCAAAGACTCTTTTTTATATTTCAGAAGACAGAAACTGTAAATATCGGACTCACGGTTTGGATATAACTGAAGTTGTCAGTCATATGACTGCTTCTTCACCCTGCAGAGATTTCACTTTGAAAATAAAGCAAAATAACTACAGGATTCAAGAAAATGGAAGTAAATGCAACATCTAGTAAATTAAGAAAGAATTTCATAAAGTATCAAAAAAGAAAAAGAAAAAGAATTTCAGAATTCAGGGATTTCAAGCTTATGTTCCAGCTCCATGATCCCAGCTCCTCCTCTGTGTGGAACTGAGTGAAGAGCAAAGGAGCTTGGCTTGACCACTGTGGGACATATTATTTGTGAGCAAATGAATTAACTTCTCTGAATCTCAGTTTTTGCTAGACAAATGGACTAGTCTCCCTCGATTGTGATATTGGCCTGAGATCAGGCATGTTTGTCCAACTCTAGAGTAATTCTTCACTTTCCATAGCCCTACATATAACTCTACCCACCCATCAAGACACTCTTCAAGTGATCCCTCTCAAATGAAGTCACTCCATGACCCACCTCTGATATCTTACAGGGTCAGTGTACACATATCTCATGTAGTCTATTTCCCATGCTGCCTGAGGTTCTTTAAAACAGTGTTGGCCCTTGGAGTTTTCAGTTTTTAATCAGCGTGGTAGAAAGGTAGATTCACCCCAATGCATCTTTGTTTTCAAACTACCAACTCTTCTAGTACAGCAGTAGTACTTTAGGACAGGGATAGGATGAAACACCATGGGGTTGGTGACTTACTATTTTGTCAACGAGATCTAGTGTTTTCTTTTGATATGTAGATGGGTTGTTTCAATGGAGCTAGGCTTGGTTCCCACAGTTAAATTAAAACTTTTGAGGATAGAGATAAAGTTGCATACCACCTTGCTTCCTTGTGTAGTATCTGGCACAGGCTTTACAGTAGATTTATTGAAACCCTACCAAAAGAACATTTAGAAGTGTCTGTGATGTCAGAGAAAAAACATTTGTCAAGTGGGGAGACAAATGTGGATAGAGATACCCCAAAGATATATGTGTGTGTGTGTGTGTGTGTGTGTGTGTGTGTGTGTGTGTGTGTGTCAGGGCACTATAATATGAAAACAATACTAGACAAGTCTTTGACTTCAAGAACATTTTATTGCCCTTACATTCATGCCTTCATCCTGCAAAGGCAAACTGATGTCCTACTATTTTACAGGCCTCTGTTCTCAAGAAATTGACACTCAGGTTGGGGAAAGAAACTCTCTAGACCCACAAAAATGATCCTGACAGCAGCACCTACATTAATGAAAATGAGATGCCAGCTCTCATGCTTGATAAATGGAATGACTCATCTCAGAGCAGGTTTGGTTCTCATTAACTGGTCCAAAATCTATGTCTCTCATTTATCTCAAAGCTATTCAAGGGCAAGAGCCACACATTAATCATCTTTCTATTCCAGAATGTACAACAATGCTCACCATTCATTCATTCAGGAAGGACACATTCATTCACTCGAGACATTTTAGAGAACATTTACTATGTGGTGGGCATAGTAGGTACCCAACTTGTCTGAGTGCTGTCAAGGTCCTCCAAACTTGAATCAATATCTATCTTAAAGAAAGGTCATGTTTTAAACCTCTGTTATGTGCTGAGCATTGAGCACACAGCAAGTCAAATGGAAATGTTTGTCCTCCATAGGCTGTCTAGGAAGAAGGACAGACAACAGTGAGTACAGAGGTATTCTTGGGAATGTCTGCATTTACACAATCAAATAGTACAGCTCTGCTTTTCTCAATTACATATTCTGTTCTGATACCTTTCTCTGCTGTGTGACTCACTGAGGTTATGCCCTTGTTATTCCCTATAGCCTGACCCACCTTCTGGCCATGACCCAACTTCATGTATAGGTTACCACTGGGCTCCCTCCTGATTTGGTAAGCCATGAATAAGTAGGCTTTTGAGTAACACAGGTCAGTTCACCTTGATTCCAGAGACCTCCTCTTAACTCATTGACTTCAAGAGTACAGTCCCTTGAGCTGCCTAAGAAATGGTGTATAGTAGTAGACACTCTGTGTTTGCCAAATGAGAAAATGAATGAAGAGACAGCATAGCATTTTTTTCAGGGAGGTTTGCCAGGGGTCAACCTTCACGTTATGGTAAGTGTAAGTGCTGCAATTGTCTTCCTGGAAATAGAGCCTTCCTAGTACTCCTGGGGAAGGGGGAGGAATACTTTAAAAACCATCCTTAATTAGGCAATTATGACAATTAAATATTTGAGACTCAGAGTTCCCAATCCTTATTTGATTTTGACTTTAATTTCCTAAGAATGTATGTCTCTGTTCTCATTGTAATGGCTTCCTTTGAATCTGTGTGGGATTGTTTGCTTAGCATAATTGCTTCTCTATAAGGCTCTCTCTTGTCATGCCCACAATGTCCTACATGGGGGGGGGGGAGGGTAATTATTGTTGTGAGGGACATTTTCTTTAAAGAACTGTGAATACTAGCTTTCTCATTGTGCTCCTCTGGAGACAATGAGATACAGAGGTGACAAGGGAAACTCACAGCTCACAGTTCTGATCAGAAATTACATCATTGTGCTTCTCCTTTGTCTGGATTCCTGAACTCAAGGTAGAATCTGAAGAGGAGAGACTGTAATATGCACTTCCTGAATGCCTGCTATGCTTGTCCTGTCAGAGACTGAAATAATCTCAGGGGTCATCATAAGTCAGGGAACAGCTATTGCTGTCCTTATTGTTAAATGAGTGAGCCATCTCTGACCATGGCATTAAGCTGTTGTCAGTGTTTCTGTCAAGCCCACTGTGCTACTTCCTGACTTCAGAAGTCATGTGACCTTGGGTAACTTATTGAACTATTGTGAGTTTCAGATTACTGGGGAGAATGCCCAGTAGTTGGCTCTGGCTTCACAGTAACTTTACAATTCCAATGAGGATAAGTATTGCTACTATTCTTGATTAGAGCAAGAGCTCACTGCTCCATATGGAGTAGAAAAGCCAGAAAGCGTCAGAATACAGTGGCAGTGACCTCATGTCACCCAAAATGTTGAGTGCTGCTGGATGCCAAATAGAACAGACCCAGGTAGGATGTGACTTGGGTTTGTTTATGCATTCTGGCATAGGCTAAAAGTCAGGACCAGGACCTCTGCCTCTTCTCGAGCTGGTGATACTAAACAGGAATACTTTCTGGTAGCCAGAGTTAAAACCTGGGGTTTTCAGTAGTTTGCTGAGTAAGGATTTTAGAAAGAAAGTAAAAGGAAGGAAAAATGCTTTAGGATTCAAAGAAATGTTTGGCTACAGGAGGAAATTCATAATCTCTTCCTAATAATGCACATCTCTGTTCCCATTGCTCAGTTGCTCCCTTTGATCTGGGATTCATTTGCTTAGAATAATTGCATCTCTATATCTCTCTCTCCCATCATGCTCACAATGATCTAACATGGTGGGGGTAAACATTTACTGTCATGAGAAAAATTACTCACACCATCACTTATATTCCAGGTATAGGACCAGGGCCTAAGGTTATCACAGCAAAGAAGGCAGAGTGACTGTCACCAGGAGCTAAGGACAAAGGGCTAAGGGAATCAGGCACTGTAACAAATTTCTGTAGTACAGCATGATAAATAACTATGCTAGAAGTCCATACATCAGAAGCTTCAGGAAGCAGGAGAAAGGGGCAGTCACTGGAGTCACCAGCAATTAGTCGCTAGAACTAGAACATTAACTCCAGAGACTGATGTGTAGCAAAGTTGCCAACACTGCCCAGCTCTCCTTAAAACATCCCATCCCTATCCCATCTGGCAAGCAGCCTCACATGGAGAGCAGCCAGAAGCCAAAGTTAGGGAACTGAGAGAACTGGGAAGGCAGCTGTTCTTGGCAGGTGATCATCTGTGTTCCCTATACCTTTCTCTAGTATTGTCAAGACACCTACTTGGCTACAACATTTCTTCTCACAGGTACAGTGGCACAGAGGAGGCCTTTGATCTGCATAAAGCTCTCAATGCTCATTGTGACTAAAACACAGAAAATATTCACCAAGTCACCAGATTGATGGCTCCATGTCAGGCCTCCTTCAGATCAAATTTGGGACATCGTATTTATAAGTCACCATTCATAGCTGCAAGAATGGACAAAAAAATTGCATAACATCAAAGATACATCGTGTGCCAACAAACTGTGCAGGCTTTCTGCAGAAGAGGTTATAATGCTAGCAAAGGTCACACAGATGTATGTGTGTGTTCACATTATTTCATAAGCACGTGACTATGGTCCTCTAGGGAAACCCTTGCTGTCACATTCATTCTCTCTCTCTCTCTCTCTCTCTCTCTCTCTCTCTCTCTCTCTCCTCTCTCTCTCTCTCTGTCTCTCTCATGCAAACATGGGCACAGCAATCCCACTTGCTACTGGACTGTGGGGTTTGGCTGGGACCCGCAGATGGAAGTTCATCCTAAGCAGAGCAGCCGTCTTCTCTCATTGCACCTTTAAAAGCACAGCAAGCTCATTACAATGCTATTATGTGCATTTGTGCAGAGCTGGTGTGGTTAGTCCAGCCACAGAGGCAGTGGAGCCTGCCTGCCTGTCTGCTGCTGCCCACCCAATGCATCCTCAGAGGAAACAGGCTGAGCTCTGTCTCCACACCTGAAATCAATTGCCCCCTCGCTGCCTTCCCCCAGCCTTTTGTATCACGGTTTTTCTGTTAGCCCACAACTGGGGGACAAGAGTCACAAATTCAATGCTGGACCTTTGAGATTTGCTCTTTCCTCTGTCCATGCTTTGCCTTCCTGCCTTAATAGATCACTTCCCGTCTCAGCCCTCACATGGATAATAAGGATGCTATTTGAGATTCTAAATTGTCTATTCATCAAAAGCTACTAAGGAGTTTGAAAGATGTATATCCATAGGGTTCAGGCTTCATGAATCAAAATTTCCTTGGGCAGGACCCAGGAATATATATTCTTAAAAGTTCTCTCAAGGGATTCCAATATTTGTGAGCCAGGGTTTGGCAACACAAGATTCTCTAACTGTAGCTTCTTAATGGCAAATTCCTCCCACCAACATAGAGGCTTATGCTTAGTTTTCAAGATATAGTCTATATTAGTTATACATGATAATCAATTATTCCAAAGCTTAGTGGTTTTAAGAGTATACCAAAAATGTATCATCACCGATAGTTTCCATGAGTTAGAAATTGAGATGTTGAGTGACTAGGTGGGGCTCAGGGGCCACTCACTTGGCAACATCAATCAAGACGTAGGCTGTAGTCATCAGCATGCCTGACTACATGTACATATCCAAGATGGACCCTTCATAGCTGTTGTCCTCTTCTGCACACAGGCCTCTCCACAGGAGTGCTTGAGTGTGCTTCAAAATTATAGCTCACTTCCTGAGAACAAATTATTCAAGCAACCCAGCGGGAAGCCAGGATACTTTTACTACCAAGCCTTGAAAGTCACACCTTCTATCCCAGATCATATCAGGTTTAGTGTGGAAAGAGATTTTAAAGGCTGTGTCTGTCAGCAGGTAAAGATTTCTGGGGAATCATCACAGAGAAGGTTCATAAAGGCCAGGCCAGAGATGAGAAACAGATGTCCATAAAATGATAAGACTTGAGAAATCTATTTAGCTTTCTCTGTGAGCTCTGAACATCTCCACATGTTTATTCATCCTTCAAAGACCACATCCAAGTGTCTAACCTGTATCAGCTTTGTAACTTTAGTTATGTTACCTAGAAGGCTGGCGAATCTACAAGCACAGCCCTTGTTAGAGTGAGCAAGGAGGGAGCTCAATGCTTGCCTTTCCAAAGTCACAGGCATTCGGAGACACCATCCTACTCCCTTTAACAAAGAAGAGCCCCAATATCACCTCTAGTTCTCCTTCTATTCTAGTAGATTTTTAATCTTCTCTGATTTTTTTAAAGTATTTTTTCTCTTTCTCTACTGATCTTATCTACAGATTTTACCCAAAACCATTATAGGCAATATTTACTTAAACTTCAGATAACCTTGACAGCTTGATTTATTCATCATTACCTACATACAAAGAAACTGACTCAGAGAGAGAATAAGTTGACATTGCACAAAGCCTTAGAGCTTCATAGGGATGGTACTGTAGAGAGCAGGACACAAAGCCCGAACAGCGAGGACTACGTCAGAAAGAAGTTTTCTGCTTAACAACAAACCTCTGTACATAACATGTGACAGAAACACTGAAGTTTATTCAGCATGAAGGTCCCCCTGAAGTATCTCCAGGGCCATAGGTCATAGCTAAGCAAAGGGTTTAAAGTTTCTCTAGAGCAATGAGGCCTATATACAAAGGGTAGCCCCAGATCTGCTGCTGAGGGTCATTGTTGACCAGCTTTGAGGCACTAGGGCAGAGGTCAAGCTCTCTTGTAACCAGAGAAACCTCCACTGCTAAGGCCATGCGTGTCAATGTGCTAAAGTTTCATGATTGTGACCCAGTCTCTCACTTCCACACAACCTCCCAGGGCAATCATTGCAAAGCGATACCTGCCGGCTGCCCTCTGATTATTTTACATCCCTAGCTGCTTCCAGCTGCACCAGCCTTGACTCTCTGGTTTCTTTTTCCTCCCTGTTCCTGGCATGTGGGATAGCGGTTGGGGGGATGGACAGAGAGTTAGGTAAAAGAGAAGGAATTACCATCTCTCTTCTACCATGTCTGACCTTTGCAACCTGGGCATTTTCTATGAGGGTGGTCTGAAATGCAGCAGCATTGTCAGGGAGAGACAGTAGGTAACCACCACTTATACTGTGCTGTACAATGCCATGGTTAAGACTAATGCCTTGAATAACACAGCAAATACTCAGAACAGCTCAGGAAAACAGAGGGAATGCATAGAGGAACCTGGCTGCTGACTCAGGATGACAGAACTAACTCATATTCTCTGGTTGTTTTTCAGTGGTGACCTACTGTCTCTGCTCCCGAAGTCAGATGGCTGTGCTACAGCAAAGCAAAGCAAAAAAATATGTCTTTCCTTTCCATTGACCCTTGTCTTTCTAGTTCCAGGGCTGCCCATCATCATCTCTGCCATTTAGATCATGTTAGGTAAGGAAAGTAGAGGGCAAGAGAAGGACCTACACAATATATACACATAGGGCAAGAGAA
>JADRCH010000075.1:8919938-8944938 GCA_019843965.1 Rhynchomys soricoides
GGGCAAGAGAAGGACCTACACAATATATACACATAGGGCAAGAGAAGAACCTATACAATATATACACATATAAACGTATGAAGCATTCATTTGAGCATATGTTATAAAATAAATTGATATACCAAACCATTGTGTTTGTTTATTTATTTGGTTGCATTTCTAATAGTAGATTATTCCCTGCCTATGTTGAGTGGAAGTTTTTGCTGCCACCTGAACTTGGTTTATTCAAGTCAGATAGGGGAAATGAACAGGTCAGTCCTTCATCTGATCTACCCAGTGCTGATTTTTGATTGAAGAAACTGGGGTGACTCCAAGTCACTGCTAACCAGTAGGATGCAGGTGTCTTGAGGGTTGTTGTAAGTTTGGGTAAGTCCAGGAAGATCCCTGGTGAAGGTCCAAACTAGGTTCAGGCATGGAAAATCATAGTGGGGTAAGGAACCAAACAGATGCTGAAAACTCATGTGAAAGTAAATCTTTGTTGGGCCTGGACCAGGTGGCCAGACCTTGGTCAGATTAACAAGAAAAGATACAGATGGAGCTGCCTGTACTAAGCACGTCCACAGGCAGCTCCTACCTAGGATTAGAAGGACCTTGTGGTGGGCAGCATCAGGTGAGAATCAGACTCACAAGAGGGTGTGTGCATGCCTTATCTCCCATGTGAGCCTGGGATTGGGAAGTATGAGGGGAGAGAAATGAGTTGGACTCTCAGAGAGAGAGAGACTCTGACTGCTGCTGGACCTTGAGGTGGTAGACTACAAGAAGACTACAAGCGGGTGAGGATTCTGGGTGAGTCTGGGCAATAGTGTGTGCATCTGGGCCTGAATTAACTAGGCAGGAAAGACCATAGATGCTGCTTCTGCCTAGCCTAAAGCTTCTGAGTAGAGAGCAGCAGCATGGGATGAGGGCTCTGGGTTAAACTCAGCAAGAAGGTGACACCTAACTGCACCCAGGCCTAAAGAAGGACAGAATGGGGACAGAGAACTCTCAAGCCATTATTTCACATTATTTTATACATTATGATATAAAACATAAAAGTTTATAAGTTGAAAGAAAAAATATAAGGTTAATGTATAAAAATGTAACCTCCCAAATCATGAAAATACCAAACAGATAAGGAACAGATAATTAAGGAACAGATGACTGAAATTAAGGACATGCCCATGCTTTGAGTGTATCTGCCTCATGCCACCAATGAAGGGGTTGAGACCATGTTTCAAAGTCAGCTGACTATAAGACCTAGTCTCAAAATAGTAAAAACTGAAACAAAACAAAGCTCCAACCTAAAGTAAACAAAAGTCAACAAAGAGAGAAAAAAAAATACAACCAGCATGAAATTTGAGTCATACAACTGTGTTCAGACTTTAACTGTAACTGTCACTTGGTGTTGGTCTAACTTCTCTTTCTACTTCTATAAAATGTAAATAACAGCAGGATTACTGTGCACCAAAACTGCATAAAGCATGTCAAGCCCTGTAGACTCTTTTTTCTCTAGAGTTGTGCTCCAAAGTGGGTACCAAGTTGATGTGGGTACTCAGGGTCCTGGGCGGGGTGGATCTGGAATGTAAGTTTGCACTTCAATGTAACATGAATTGTAGGAGCAGCAGAGGTGGCTTATGGGCTGAGTCCCTAGCTTCACTGACTTGTTGAAAAGAGAGGCAATCAATTCTTTCTGGATAGAGCAGAGAAGGTCCTAGAATGCTGAGAAGTAGGTTTCCACCGAGAGAAGGTAAGCATCTTGAATGTAGTCGAGAGACCTAAGAAAGGACTCAGCTGAAAGCCAGAATGGAAAAAGTGATTAGATGTAAAAATCCGTGCAGCTCTGTGAGTCAGGGACACCTTGAGTCTCAGTATCCTTGGGAAGAGAAGAAAGGCCCTGCTCACAGCCTATACCTTGGAAAAAGCAGACTGGGCACTGTAATAGCAGAACAGCTCTCTATTCAAATATTCAGAACAGTCACCTCTATTCAAATGTAACCCACCTCCTCCAAGCATTAGCTTCTTTGTTTCTGTTGCTAACTGCTCAGTATCTACTTTAGGAAGGAGTGTTAAAATGAATAAAGGGACAATAAGCACAAGACAAGTCCACCAAGGCTGTATCACAGGTACCTAGCATCATCCATGGCAAACAGGAAACATTGTGTGAACTTGCTTAAGAGGTGTGTGAGGGAACTCGACCGGCAACCACCTCAACCTTGTTTAAGTAAAAGTGAACGATGCTGTAGTAAAATGCTGGAGAAGGAAATCAAACTAGCCAGGGTGATCTGGAATCTGAGATGAGACACACTTCATTGTTTCTACCACAGGCTACTTCTTAGACAGTTTGACATGCAACATGTCTAATGTCATTGCCTCCTGGATGGGAAGGAGATGCTTAGAGCTGCAGCTGTTTAATCATTGGCCATGCAGACGGAGATGGAGAAGCCAGTAACTCCTGAATAGTCAGTGACATAAAAGGGCTAGGACCTGGGTCACTCAGTCCTCACTGAAGCTCTTCTCAGGGACACTTGGGAATGCCAAATAACCTTCCCACCAGGTGTCCTTTGCTCTAGAGCTGAATCTAGACCTAGGCCCCTCTCTCCACTAGTATAGCTGGAATCTCACCCTTCCTGGATCCTGCCTGAACTGTTGTTTCTGATTTTGGACATACTGGCTGCCCTGTTCACACACTTTAGAGAGTTTAGAGAGAGAATTTGTTAATAGTGTTTTGCAAGTAGAAAACACCAATTGGACCCAGCAGGAAGCAAGTGCATGGTGCTAGTCCTTCTATGAGGAAGGGAAGACTAAAAGACCTATGGCTGTTAGAAATTGCTAGAAGCTTGGTGGGTCCTAAAGGAAATCTGGCTGGGAGGGCAGATGTGGGAGAGAGGAAAGTTACAGTAGTATGGTAAAAGTTTAGAAAAGAGTTGAGACGTTATGATGTGGCAAGGAGTATATATTGTGGTCTTGACATAAGTTCTCACAACCCCCGTGCACATCGGTGCTAGGAGAACCTTTTGATTGGAGATTGGATTTCTGACCTTCATTCATTCCTGATACCGGGTTCTAAGGACTTGGAGATTTCTGAAGTCTTTTAGAAAGCAGGAACGAGGGAAGAGGACACACCATTACCTAATCTCTTCATAGTAGAGTATTCTCAGACTCTTGTTTTGGAAAGGACTATCTGAGAGAATCAAGGGCAGTTTGGAGGGAACGTGGGGGAGAGGAGAAAATGGCAGGGCTTTCAGGATGAATGTATTAGGGATGAGGGACAAATGAATTTTGTTTAAATAAAAGATCTGTGTAATTTCTAAGATAAATTTCATTGGTTCTTTTGAATAAACAAGTAAGAAATAAAAATTTGCTAATAATTTCTTCTGAATTCAGATTTGATTTCTTTGCACAAGTCTATGTAAAAACAAGATCTTATAGACCTCTGGTTAATATTTAAGTTCCAGTTCTATTCCTAGAGGCATTTGCTATGTAGCCTTCATGTGAATCAGCACTGATGTTTCCTACATAAAACATTTTCTGAAAATTTGCCCATGAGCGTCACAGGAATCTTGGCCGGGAAGGCTTGTCGTTGGCTCTATTAACCCTTTCATACATGGAGGGCATTTATAATGTACCTACTGTACAGGTGCTTTGCCAATTCCCAGACCAATTTAGGAAGAATTACCACAAATACTGATGATAGTGGAAAACTGAGCTCAAGATGCAGTTCTGTATAAAATGTGTCAGGGTTCTATTATCTATCACTAGAATATGGCCCTGAGTAAGTTTCTTCAACTCTGTGTACCTCATCTGCCTCATTAGGGATAATCTTGGTGCTCACTCTAGAGCATTTCTGCAATAATTAGATGAGTAAATCCCTTTATGGTACCTAGAATGATACCTGAAATACTGTGTGTGGCTATGTTATTTGTACCTATTAGTTTAATTGATTGCCAAAGTGAGGAAACTGAAACAAGCTCCCAACGAAGGTCACAGTTTATGAATCTTCTGCCGATCTCTGAGAAATAAGAGGAGTAGTTTTGACTAGGGCTTGAAAAGCCATCACCCATATACCCAAGTATGCAATTAATGTATTCCTGGCACATAATGGCCAGAGTTGTGGAGGGACTTACTTGTAACCACAGCCTTCTGTGCACAGTTTAGCTGAGCTAGTGGCAGGAAGAGGAAGTAGGACACTTGTAATTTGTGCCCAAAGCTATGTTCACCCCTCTTTTGGTTCTTTAAACAAGCTAATAGAAACAATGCCCAAATAAGCTGGAAGCCAGTGGAAAACAGAAGCCAGCCTATGAGTGTGCATGTGTCTGTATAGTGTGTGTGGTGTGTGCTCATATGTGACAGCAGGTACCTGTGTTCCTGGGTGATTCAGAGGGCCAAGCTCTAGTCCACATCCTCATCTCCCACTTGTTGTTAACTGCTGCATGTGACAGACTAGCTACCCTGGGAGCTGCTAAGCTTCTTGTATCTCTGCCTCTCATCTCACCATGGTAACACAGACATGTGCTACCACTCCAGGCTTTCCGTGGATTCTGAGGATTCAGACTCAGGTCCCTATGCTTGCTTGGCAAGTACTTTATGCATTGAGCCATCTTCCCAGTTTCTCTGTTCCTATTGATGACCCCCTTTCATGTTCTTGTCTGATTAAACTCCATGCTTTGTTTTAACTGCTTAACTGTATTCTGTTCCTAACCCTGCCCCTTTCTCTTATAACTTTGCTTCTGTCATTCAGACCAACTCCAATGAGTCAATCAACTCTTACTCACCTGGTTTCCTTAGTTAGCGTTCCCTCTAAGTGCTTGGGCACCTATATTTCCCTAAGACTAAATAGTCTTCTCTGAGTGGAAATCCAGTGCCCTCTGCCATGCCTATCCCTGGTGGGCAATGGACATGGCAGAACCCACTCTTCAAAATCATTTTCATTAGCCAATACTCAGACTTTCCTCTATATCTTTCTCCGGAAAGCCCACCAGACCCCACGTTAAGATACTTCACGAACTGTGACACCTACCCTGCTTTCTGGACGCTCGTGTTCAGAGATTTTGTGATCCCAGTCATCTCCATGATCTTAGCCAACTCATAGAAGGTCTTGGCACCCAATTACCCCCCACCCCGGCCCTGCCCGCAAGTGGTCACTTCCCATGGATCATTTGCTGTTGCCAAAAGGAATTGCCAAAACTGCTGTCTGTCATAAATGCCTCTTTGAGGCAAACACCTGGCATTACAGGACCATGAAGGGCATCTCAGTTCATTCCAGGGCTGGGTAGAATCCAAGTCCTCATTAGCTTTTTGGGGTGGGTTTAAAGATGCTGGAAATATGCTCTAATTTAATTAGGGCCAACATCTAACCACAGTCAACTCATGTAAAATTTCTCCTTCTCCTCCACTGCTGGCTTTGCACTCTACACTGGGGACGCCTAAGAGCAGCACTGGTATAGGAACAAGGAGACAGTGAAGAATTTGCTAACAAACAGCCCACCTGGCCCCATTCCAAATCCCAGAGCCCCAGCAGTAACACTGAAATGGCCCAGTTGTTTCTCTCTATTACAGAAAGCAATGCTGTAGTTAGCCTGTTATCCGTGGCAGTTACAACTTGTTTGACATTTGAGTGTGTGGCTCTAAAGAGAGGAAAATCTACCCTCCAGGAAGGAAGGCTGTTTCCATGGCTAATTGACTAAATGACACTTCCCTCCCTGATTCTCTCCCTCCTGGGCCTGCAAGGCAGCCTAGCTAGGTTATTTGCCACGGATGATGGCTTCCGTAATTTATTACACTATACTGCCAGTTTAGCAATGTGTTCACTGTGGTTTACAGGAGCCATCCTCAGCTCACAGTAGATACACATATTCTCTAACAAACTGTCCGGTCACAGAACTAGAGTCACAAGAGGTGGCCGTCTTTTTAGTAGCTTCCAGCTCCAAATTAGGCATTGGGCATTTACAAAAGAAAGACACACAAACCAGCTGTGGAGGTTGTCCCTTCTTCCCAAGGGACATGAAGTCATGGGGCTTGTGGGCCACAACAGGCTACCATGAAAACACATCTTCTACTCATGGAGTTATCAACCATTGTCTTTGCTTCCTGTCAGACCTGTTCAGGGTAGTGCTTTCCCCAACAGCTTGTAGATCAAGCAGAAGTTCCAGCAAAATGGCACATTTGTTAGTTTTTCAAACTTCGCCTACACTCAAATGACACAAACAGGTTTTATTAAAATGTAGATTCCCATCCATAGGCCAAGTGGGGCCTGAGAGCTAGCATTTTGAACACTGCCTAGCCCACACTGAGTGTGCTCCTTACACCACAGTGTTAGCAGCAAGAACCCAGAGCAGTTTCTCAAATGTCCCACATCCTTGCAGACATCTGGGAAGCCCCATACTCCATTCTAACTTAATTAATCTGGAGTTGAGTCAGGGAGAGTTTTTGTCATAAATCTCTTCAGTAAATACACTATTAGGGAGAGATACACTATTGGCTTGAATATTCATAAACTATCCTGAAAAGATGGATAAGAAGAACTGATAGCAGTTGTTCATGAGACAAAAGAATATGTCCATTCTGGATTACCTGATCTTTGGAAAGTGCATATATTACTATTTTAAAAGTATTAAAGCAATTTAAGAAGCAAAGAGCTCTCTGGGTGATCTCTATGACTACCAGGTGGTATGAACTAAATTGTGATGTTTCTTCTCCCAAATTCAGAACCTCAAAATATGTGTGCTGTGAAAAGGAGGCCCTTAAAGAGGTTGAGAAGGTTGCGTGAGGTCACAGGGGCTTCTTATCCTGTACAACTAGTGACCTCAAATGAAGAAATTATGACAGAGGCTACACAGACACTCCTCAGCGAAAGGAAACGTGGGAATCAAAATGGGGGAGAAAAGACTATAAGCCTTTTGCAGACCAAAAGGAGAGAGTTTAAAAAAGAATTTTACTGCCATTTTTATCTTGGACTCCTAGCCTCTAGTAGTGGGCAGAGAAAGCTCTCTATTGTTTAAACTACTCAGTGTGCAGTGTCACAGCAGCCCTAGCATTTAATATCCTGGGTTTCACCATTGTTGTTTGAATAATCAAAGGCAACCTGTTCAGTCCCTGACGACATATCAAGAAAAGGAAATTCCCTGAGAGTTTACAACTCCCTCATTTGGAAATATACTATCTGTGTATAATAGGAACTGTTGAGGGAAACTGTGTTAGGTATTAGTTGTTCTTTATCATATTCCAGTGAGGTTTCAATTTGCTGAAGTATGAATCCAGTTTTAAATAAAATTGATTATACAACAACCCAAAATGTAAGATGACTGAAATAAAACCACTTTGTTTAAAAGAGTGAGTGTGCAAATTTGCCTTCACTTTAATCGGGACCTTACATCACTTCTCTATGAGCCATTAGGGACCTGTGGATGACAGTTTGAGAATTATCTATCTGGTTTCATACACTCTAGGCACTGACACTGAAACCTGATAGTATTGAGACCTCACCTGCGAGTCATCCAACGAGTCAGTATGAAAACTAGGCTCTGTCTCTGACCCTGTGGCTTGTTAATCTTTTTATCCTGCATTTTGTGAGGCATCAAAAATTATTCAGTGTCTCAGATAAAGAATGATGATAACTTAGTTTCCCACTATAAAATGTCCTCAGTCCTACTTGCATGAAATGCACTGTTCAACCAAAGAATCTGTATTTGATATTCATCCCCCATATGGAGGTGAGGCTGTATACACAAAGAAAAGCAAAACCCTTTCCCACTTTGAAATAAGCTTGCTCCCTTCTAAAACTCATCAGACAATCTTAACTTCCAAGGCTGACTTTTGTCGCTGTCACATGACTATTCAGAAGAAAGAGGTGGGAGCTAGGTAAATGATTTGGCAGAAATGAAATCACCTAAAATCTGAGGAATAAAGAAGCCCCGAGGAAATAAAACATCACATTGTGTGGGCTCTGCTTTCCACTCTGCTTTCCACTCTCTTACTCGGTTTCCTTTCAGAAAACCCAATTTCCCCCAAGCTGTCTCCTGATTGACTTTCATGTGATAAGGTTACCATCAGTTTCCATATGGTTAAAATTAATCCACCAATCTGTGCTCATTTGCCCTTTTATGCTTGCTAATTTCTTGTGAAGATTATCCTTCTAGCTGAATTAACCTCACTTCAGTACCTATAATATCCATGTTTCACCAGAAACTAAAAAGGGTTTTGGGGAGTGGGAGGCTTGTCAGTGTGCTTCTCTGTCCTGATGTCTTGTGCACTCTCAGGACTGTTCCAAAGTTTAAAAACCACATGGCAGAGACAGGGGATTTATTCAGTGACCTCTTAAATTTCCTATAACCTGGGTGACTGGTGATATGACACTTGCTGTGATGGGGGTTTGTCTTTCAGAATCCTTCACTTCTCCTATATCCTCCAAGGGCTAAAGGAATACAAACAGCCATGTGTTTTGACCTAACCATTCAGCACCACAACCATGAAGTAATTCGTGGGTTTTGATTCTTAATACCTCACCACAGTTGCCACAGAAGAATCTGATCTGGTCTTTCAGCTCCGTTTTCATTTTAGAACAAGGGGGAAAAAGGTATCATTTGAATCCAGACGTGAGAATAAGTTAAGCAGAGACTTTTGACATTTAACCTTAAGGTTATGTTGCTGGCTAACCCCATGGTCTTTCTGATGAAAAATATCATTTATGAGACATCATGCTTGGCTGCAGCCCTTTATGGCTGGTAGGTCATTGACCCTGAACAGTCAAGGTAGGCCTAAGTGCTCCTATATCCTCAGTTGTGCGAAGCTTTGAGCTCAGGCCAGTTCAACTCTTTTGCTCTGGTTTCGGTTCTGCTTTCCTGGCCTTTTCTCATTCAGACAGACCAGCATTGGTGGCAGCAGCAGGAACAAGCATCTTGTTTTTGCCTCTTTCATGGCTCTTCTTTCATTCTATCCAAGCTGCCTGCACACAAGCCTCATAGTACACAGTGCAAACAAAGATAGGATTCCTGCCCCAAGGGTTCAGCAATCTCATATTTTCCTCTCTGTTGCCTCTATTTTTGTTCCAGTGTACCACAAGTTCTGAAGTCTTGGCAGTTCTGAAACACTTTACTGTACTTTGTTTTGTAGGAAAGACTTGAGTTTTATGGCTGTGGGTTATAAAAGGCTTTTTCCCCTCCTCCTTTGCTTCTCCTGGGAAATTTGGTGGGTGTGACTGTTACCAATGGACCCTGCTGGGAAAGTCTAGGTCATGGTCAGCTTTCAGCCTTATCCATGAGTCTCTCCTTTTTGGCCATGGGCTCGTCCTAATTTTGTCCCCCTTCTGGCTGGTTTTGTTTATTGGCATTAATGTTTCATATTAAAATTTAATATTTAACTTTTGCTTTCAATATTTAATGTTCTGCATCTTACATTTGGATGTCTCCCTTCTAGGAGTGGTCAGCTATACTGCATGATGCAAGTGCTAATCCTTTTGACTTCCAGTAAAATGAGCCCCCCCTTCTTTCCTTGTTCACTATGCATTCCATCCATCAAGGTAACTACCTAAACATTGCTATCTTTTGCCCGTGCATTTCTTCAGCACATATTTATTGGGTGCCAACTCAGATATTATAAAGAACTGACTTACATCTCTCTTGGAGGTATCAAGAGAAGGAGAGTCATAGAGTTAAAGCAGGTAAAAGGCCTCGTGTGGAAGCATGATGGAGAAAGCAATGGGCCCTAGAAGACCAGAGGAGGAAGAGCACTCAGCAGATTGGGTGGGAAGCAAAGGGTGGTTTATACACCACAGGTGATGGCATCTACACAAAACATAATTTAACTGATGATTAATAATGATGGTAAGGGTGGAACAATGAAAAAACTAATTATTACAGAAAACTGGGCTAAGGAGAGTTGAGAGAGATGGAAGATTAGCTGGGTGACACAATTTTCTATTCCATAATGGAGAGATTTGTAAATGATAATAAATATCTTGACTGTAGTCACTAATCAAAACAAAGAAACAAACAAACAAAATAAGCAAACAGACCAAGAAAACAACCTGTGATAGCCATTAACAGCAAAAAAGTACCAAGTCATCTCCTCTGTAAAATACTGCCAGAAAATACTTCTAACCTAAAGAAGGAAGCTAAATTCAAGACATAGACAACATATTTAAATTCTTCTAAGTGTTGTCAAGAGGTCATCATTTGAGAACCTTGCCTCATCATATGGAAAATGCAATATTTAGCTTCATGGTAAAACCAAAAACTGTGGAGTTGTAGAAGTGTCCTTCATATTACAAGTAGCTTATCTTTGGAGCTCGAATTCCTGGTTCTTCCTCTCCTGATAAATCCAAGTTCAGTTTTGCAGACCACTTACTTGGCAACAAGGGCCTCATGCAGGAACGTGCAAGCAGAAGAGTACAGACATAAATAAGATAGGAGAAGAGACCTAGAGACTGGGAACTTGAAATGGCCACTGAGTGAGCACAGCTAGGCTAGCAATGGACAGAGCAGACTATAGGTACTGCCTTTAATGAGGTGGCATAATTCGGAGCCAATGCTGTTGTTCTGTATGACTAACTGGAGTGTGTCCTGTGTGTCTCAATGAGATGATAATGAAAATCTTTTTTAAATTTCAATTCGAAATATTTTTGCTGATTATAAAACTAATATCTCCAAAACAGGTTTGGTTTTCTTTTTCAATTCACGATGTAAATCCTTTTCTATTTCAACTTTAGATAGCCACTACCCATAAGACAAATACCTTTAAAATATACATTGTTCAATAGACCAGATACAGTCTGCCTTATGGAGCATTGGCACTGATACATTGTATCTGTGGTGGCTCAGAAAGTTGGTAACCCTAACAGAGCTTGGCATTGGTAGGGGAATATTCCAAAAGCACAGCACAAGCCAACGTCCACATCAGAAAACTAAAGGCCAAAGCAATCTCTGAAGCCAGAGTGGCCTGGAACCAAAAACTAAGCAAGACCCTCAAGTCAAGTCAAAAGGCTCACACAAAGAATATGACAGGGAGCATTGAAAGAGATTCATATCCACAAGGGGGAATCTCATTCAGACTACTAAAAACCTTCAAACACAGTTGGTGAAAGAACATGTAGTTAGGATGGTCTATTGGAAGGCAGATGGACTTAAAGGCTAAGATTATCTTCTTAGTTTTTCTTAAGATTATCTTCTTATTTCTCCTTGTTAGATATATGAATGGTAAGAATAACAGCTACCCTTCCCATGTCACTGAGCTGCAATGAGAATCACAACACATTAATATACCATGCATATTGAGTGTCTACCATGTGCCAGGCCCTTTTCTAGGAGCCTGAGGAAGAAAAATAAACAGAACACACAGAGCTCTCTTGGAAAGCATATATTCTAAGGGGCTCAGAGCATGTAAAGGGGTATCACACACTATAACATGCCTGCTTAACATGAGCTTCTATACCTAGCACAGGAAGGCTCCCGTGTTTTACTGAGTTACATGGTGCATATGAGCTGCAATGAATTCATCAAATGGGAAGGAAAAAGAGAGCCCACAAATGAGCTTGGATTTCCCATAATATCTGGCACATTTGAGATGGCCAAGCATTCTGAGTAGTGTATCACAGCACAGAGGAAGAGTGTGAATCCAGAAGAGGAGCTCCTGCCACCCAGGTCATATATACATGTTGGTAACAAGGACCCATTTCTCAGGTCTATTGGACTGATTGACACTATGTTGACTTCCCAGTTTTAGACAGTTTAGAACAATGGAAATTTCTGGCTGGAGGTCAAGTTTGATGAGAGATTTTGAAGAGTCATTCAACCAACTGGAAAAGGAAAGTATGCAAGGGGCTGGGGCACTAAAGGCAGAGCAGGTAACAATGAGTAGATTATTACTTTCTATGGTTTTCCATTTACTCACTCTTCTTAACTGATAATCACAGCTAATATCTTTTGAATGATTTTCTGTGCCAAGTACTAGGTGTAGCTTTACATACATGTTATCATATGGCATCTTCTCAAGTCTTACTCATACCATGAGCTCTTTCTTAATTTAAACTGGGTGCTTGGAATCGTTTCACGTGACATGAGAAGGCATAAGAAATCAGAAAAGTTGTTTTGCCATGTTGGCATACCTAACTAATTGTGTAGACTAAATCTATAAGTATAACTTTTATACATTGTGCTATACACCTATGATCCTGGCATGTCTTAGCACTCAAAACCATTAGCTATTGCCAACCTATTTGACAGGTAATACACCCAAACCAAGCTAAGTGATGTAACTTGTTCAAAGATATACAATCAGAAAGCATTTCTGGTAGATCTAAACTCAGATTTCTGTGCCTGCTCATTTTGCTGCAGTGTGGCTTGCTTTAGTGTTAGACATAGTTAATGATTCTACTGAGTCGAGACTCATTTTTCCTCAGTTCCTGAGTACATCTACACATGTAAACATAGTGTTGTGGGTACAACTGCCAAAAAGACAACAAAAAGTTAATAACTCTGTGCCATCCCAATCTTAATATATCCAGAATTTTAATACAAGCAGCATTTTATGCACTTTCTGCCTTCCAGTGGATCTCATTAGCAGAAGCATAAGGTGTGCATTGAGGCCACACTGTTCGACTCTCTCGAGTACTGGAGGCTGATCTGATTGCTCACACCTGGCTCACTACCCCACAGTTTGTCACCAGGCCAAGCAAGACCCTGGATCCCACAGGTCTTAGTGGAGTCCTCCTGTCTCTTTTACGTTTCTCTCGTGCTACCCCCTTCTCTGCCACAATCCTAGCATATCTCTGGTGTCTATTGATATAGAGTTGAACACTGTAGAACTGAAACATGGGAATTTGTGCTGTGCTGAGCTGACCTCATAGGTCATCACCACAAGTCTGATCTCTCTGTTAGCCAACTGAGCCCTGACTTCAGAGCAGCAGACACTCCGAGGTTCTGAATTCCTTCTGGATTATTCATGAATGCACACCATCCCTTGGGACAGTCACAAGCAAATCCCAGATCAAATTTTTCACTTCCCCTGCAAAGGACCCTATCAATGTCCCTGGGGTCAGGCAGATGTACCATCTAGCCTTTCCTACCTGGGCTGAGGGTGCTTGGAGACCACTTGGAGTTTACTAGCCTAGATTAGATTTCCTCCCACTCATTGTGTCCTGGTGAGTGAGATCAAGGTTTGGGGTAATTATCTAATGGTTTAGGGTACCTTGAAGGTAGTTTTAGTACTGTTCCAACCCATATTGATACAGGATGCCCCTCCAGTCTTTCATGTACAACAGTTATGCCGTGTGTATCTTGCTTAAATTCCTTTGATGTTTATCCAAGGCCTGGCCCCTTCATTGTTCTTCATGGTGTACAGTTTATTCCAGCACACTGACATATCCCAATCAGGTATCAAATATGTCTCCAGTAATCCATACCATAAAATGGTAAGAGTAGCCACATTTGGAAATTTAATGATTTTTATAGTTATTAAAATTAATTAGCACAGATTTAGAGCCATCTCTATTGTCTCATGTTTAACTCTGTCTTTTAAACAAAATCAACCATAGATCATTTTTCCGTACATTAAAACTGACATAAAAGCTAAGCCATCATGCTCAGAAGTCACACAGATGCTTGTTATTAAAGGGAGTCTCTTCAGCATTTCAAGTGCATTTTTTTGAGACAGGGCTGTCAAGGGTTGCCTTGAACTCCAGAGATCCGTCCTTGGCTTCATGAATAGCTGAATAT
Source organism: Rhynchomys soricoides (assembly GCA_019843965.1). NCBI lineage: Eukaryota > Metazoa > Chordata > Mammalia > Rodentia > Muridae > Rhynchomys > Rhynchomys soricoides. The sequence continues at coordinate 8,933,624 of JADRCH010000075.1, forward strand.
AGCTGTAGTTTATAGGATAGAGGGGGGAGGAGATGGGGGAGGGCTTGCTATGTTGTCCAGGTTAACCTTGAACTTACTGTGTGGCCCAGACTGACCTCAAACTCACAGTAACATTTCTACCTCAGCTTTCTAAGTCCTAAGAGAAAATGCATAAACTACCATACCTGGCTTTTGTGATTTCTTATTAGACTTTTTACTCTTGTTTTTAAGAAGCTGAATACATTCATTTTCAGGAGTTTTTGCCTTACAAAGTCTGTAAAACTATCAGCACACCAAGGTAATGAACATGTTTATCCTACATTTTAAAATGCCACCAAATCACATGTGTGAGTCTTGAGGTCTGAGAACAAAGAACAAAAGCCAAGCTTCTCGGTCTGAGAAAGGAGGACAGTGCAGGCACATAGTTCAAGGAACTGATTCATTAAATAAATATTTATTGAACTTCTAGAATGTTCCAGACACCATTGCTTTATCCTTTACATAACTGTGCCAATGGCAGTGAATAAACTAAACCTCTCAGAGCTTCTGTAGACATATTTCAGTAAAGCTTAAATGAAATGAGAGTGTACTCACAGAGGGTTCATAACAGAGACTGGCATAGCATAAAACTTATAGCCTAATCCTTATAGATAGTATTGTTAAGAAGGTGTCATAGTACTACTTTCTGTTTATAGAGAATCTCAATGCACAACAATCCCCAGTTCAACAACCAGCAGCTAGAGACCAGGGATCACTATGCATGGCTGCATCTGAGTCTTAGCTTACCATTTAACACACAATGCCTTTATGCCTGAAACACTAAAAATACTGCCATCATGTTGTCTCTAATGCAATGAAATACTTATAACTTGGTCTGTTGCTTATGCTCTTTTGCACATTTGTGCCGTTTACAAATTCTGGTAATGCAATTATCCCTGTGATAATATTCATTTATTTGTTTGCAAAATCTTATTTGATTTTTACAGCATTTTAAATTTATTTGATTTTTACAGCATGTGTGATGATATAAAAATCTTGTCAACTTGATGGTATTTAAGATCATCACAGGAAAAACAATCTGATCATCTAGATTAGGTTAATTGAAATAGGAATATCTACCCTAGATGTTCTAGACATGGGTCCAGACTGAATTAGAAGGAGAAAGTGAACCAACTGTGCAAGGGCATCCATCTCCCTCCTTCTTGCACTCCCTGAGCATGCACTATAACTAGCAAATGAAAGCTCAAGCTCCAGTTCTTTCCCCACCCTGATGATCTGTGCCCTGAAACTGTGATTCAAAACTTCTTATAGTTTTTGTTGGGTACTTGAGTGCAGCAATAAGAAAACTAATCCACCATAAGAATATGTTATACCTTCAGATTTCTTCTACCACATTTGTTATTAAGGGAAGAAATCCTCTAAATAAAATCTGAAACAGGATCCTGATCCTTAATCTCATGGTGAGGAATTGCTATACAGTGGAAAATTACGAGTATGGGAACTGAATAAATTATCATTCATATTTTCAACCTAGTCAGTTGTTGGCTAGGTGTGCTTGGTGTGTGATTTACCTTTTCTGAATCTTCCTTCTGGTCAGCAAAATTGAAGAATTAACTCATTCTGGTCCTTCTCAGTCTTCAAGTATGTAATTTGAGGTGTATGGGCAGTTGCTAAAGAAGAACTATCACTGAGTCAAAGGCAGAGAACATTGGTGACAACAGCTCTAAATCCCACCCCTAATAGAAAAACAATAATGAACACCAAGCTCCAATTTCTCTCAAAGTAATTAGCCATGAAATTTCTTGTAAAATGCCAAGTTTTCTCCATACTGCTCTGTATTTAAAATTATCTACAAGTGTAATGAGTGTGCTTGGGGGCTCTGATCACCACAGACTTTACCCAAGATTTAGCAAACTAGATAAGCATTCCAGCACTCAATGATGCAGAAGACAATTTACCTAATAGTAAGGTGAAGTACATTCATGTAACTGCTCTGGGCCTCTCCTCCTTTTCTTTGTGTCATGGTGAGAAAATAAGTGGATCTGTACCACCAGAAGCACATAGTTATCTTGGAAGTATATATAGAGAAAGAGACTTTGGGGATTATTTAGCTCCAATTTATTCATTTTACAGATGATAAAATTCAGCCTCTTTCAACCTCATCCTCACCCCCTCCCCCCGAATGGATAAGAATATCTGTTGTGGGGATTACGTAACTTATAATTGAAGACCAGGACCTGGCATGAAATTAGTGCTTAGCCAATGATACTGCCTGCTTGTCATAACTTTTGGTCTGTTATTTTGTATTTGCTTAGAGCCACATAGATAGTCTTGACATGGTGAAAAAGGAGTTAGGGCTCCCCAAAACAAGTGCTCTTTTCTAAATATCATTCATTCTGATATTTACTGAATGCCTACTACAGACCATATATTTTTATAAGTAGCAGACATACAATAGTGAATAAAGTAGACCATTATCAACAAAACATTGACCTTATGAAGCACAAACTCTAATTGAAAATAAAAAATTAGTAATGTAAGTAAGTAAATATATTTTAAGTTGCAACATGGGAAAAGTAAATTAGAGTTGTGCAGGGGTCTAGGGGTACAGTGTTAAGTGAAATGGTCAAGAAAGGCTGCAATTGAAGATGGAAACCATTTTAATGTTGAGAGGTATTCATTATAGACAGTGAGAACTCCAAGTTCAAGTATTTGAAACAGGAATTGGCTGTGTATACGAACCTCATCAGAGAGACAGCAAGACAACCAGAGCTTTCCTTTTTTTTTTTTCCTGGAGACAATCTTATGTAATCAAGGCTGACTTCAGGAAACTCTAGGAAGCTGAAGCTGAAGATGACCTTGTACTCCTGATCCTCCTCCCTCCACTTCACAAGTACTGCAATTACAAATATGAGTCATCCTGCCCAGGTCATTGGGATCCATTCCCTGTGTAGATAAGCTACATGTCCGACAAGTTTTCACTGGGTGCTTGCTGTGTGATGTGCACTATGCTATAGGTATAATCTAAATCTTTGCTTTTGTGGAATTTACATATAAATAATGCACGACAGATGAAAAATATCCTGCCATGGGAAATGGACTATAGCAAGGAATGTCTTCATTAATCATGTTTTCTCTGTCCATTCTGGGTGTCAATAAACATATATGGATATCTGTACTTGAAGCACAAAGGCATCACTAACTGAGATGCATTGTAAGAACAAATATGTAGTGGATTTAAAAGGCTTGGTATGAAAAGCAAAATGGTAAACACCTCAATAATTTTTCTACATTGATTACATGGTGCTTTATATTTCATGGCGATAATATTACAGGTACATAATGCATTATATAAATATATTACTGAAGTTACTTTTATATTCCCTTTTGTTTTTATTAGCATGATTACTAGCATACTTATGTCCATGCATTTGGCTCACATTAGGCATCTCCTTGCATTGCTGTGGAATATATTTTGAAACAAGTGCATACTCTGCCTGCTGGTAAATCGACAGCAGGAAATGTGTAGGAACATTTGCTGGGTGCTTTTGTACACGCCCATCAAATGGCAGGTAAGATAGAAGGTTGAATGAAGCTTTTTTAAAAACATCCATTCTATAACCCTTGCTCGCCAACTCTTGTTGGCCAAATTGGAGACAGAGAAGAAATGCAAGTACAAAATTTTAAAATACTGTAAATAAAATAAAACTTATATTGGGCATTGAATATCTTCTCTGCCCTGATTCTATCAGGATTTCAGTGGAGTAAGATCAAGAAAGATTTGGTGACAGTACTACAACTTGCTTACAAGCATCAACCAAATGAGCCCCATTATTGATGAAATTAATTTGTCTCATCCAAGATACATTCCTTAGCAGGAACTGAGTACTACATAAGATTTAGCCACTTCTCCTCCTCTCATAATGCCTCCTTCAAGAGTTCCAAGGTTATGACCCCAATCCACCAATGCTGAGAAGTACTTAGTGCAGTAGAATGTCAGCCAACTTCTTTCTAAACCCAAATCAACCTTCAGGTTTTCAGAAGCCATAGGCAAAGTCCACATTCACGACTCTTCATCACCCAATTTGATGACTCATGGAATTGAATTTATAAACTGTCTTCGTGCCTCTTAAGATAATACAAATTTATTATATTGGAGGCTTGGGATATAGCTCAGTGGTAAAATGTTTGCACAAGGTCCTAAATTCCAGCTCCCTGGTGAGTATACGTGTGTGTGTGTGTGTGTGTGTGTGTCTGCCTCTCTCTCTCTCTCTCTCTCTCTCTGTGTGTGTGTGTGTGTGTAATTCTTTGAAATTATATATATCATACTTTGAAATTCACAGAGAAAATTTATAACCATCACACTTTTGTAACAACTTTGTGAATAAAGAACTGAATGAAAAGGAAGGGAGAGGGAGCAAGAGAAGACATGAGAAAAAAACAAATACAAAGAATGGCATTTTCTAAGCCTTTCATTCTTGCCAACATATTGCAGATCTGCTTTGGCAGCCAGGTACTCATTTAATCATTTTATGATACACACATTGACTTTTTTCAAGGTATCCTATAAAAAGCATCCTATTTCTTGCAGTGGGACTCAGCTGGGCAGGTATGTGAAGCTCCAGGACAGACATACAGCAGCCCACTGCAGCCATAGAGAGATACTGAAGAGTTTTGTTTCCATAATTATTATGACTTTGAAGAAGCTTCCTGGCTCTTCTGCTAGGTGTCTGTATTTAAAAAGCAGTAGAGTCCTGAGCCACACCCCACCAGTATGAACTGTAAACACTGTTAATGGTAGGAGCTTCATTTAGGAAAAGAATACTAAGTTGGGAGGTGTGACTATTAGGCCTGAAATTATAATAATTTGGTGATACTTTTCCTATCCATCTGTGCAGAAGCTTCTTCTAAATCTGATTTCATGAACCTGTGGTGTGCTCTTTGTGTGCCGAGTTTCCTCTGACCTTTCATGATGTAGTCTTCCTGCCTCACTGAATGTTATTCTAAGCAAAACAGATATCGTCTTCAAACATTCTTGACTTCCTTTTTAAGTACCACTCTACATCACCAAATACATTACACATCATACATGTATATGCATAAGGCTGCACACATCAAACTGTATGTGCAGTGTTCCACATCAACCTTGTAAGTGCTATTTCAGGAATGCTTTTGACTACATGCAATCTGCCATAGGTTTAACTTTTCAAATGAATTCATGAGAAGTGTTGTTGGACCACGAATATTCACCCTTCTATTAACTCCATTGCCCTCAGGGTTGATAGACTCTAGCATTCATTTCTCCTGTTCAGGTGGGCCGATAATTCTACATCTATTTTGGAGCTTCCTAAGACTTCTGGGTTTAGGACCTAGTCACAGAAATCATCCAATACAGGGCTACAGATCCAGGGCATTTGTCACACACTTGAGAAATGAATTGATCCCCTATTTCTAGAGGAAAAACACATGATGTTTTCCAACTGGCAAGACAGTGAAAGAATAATGTTGTGGAAACAAGAGCCTATTCATTGGAACCATTGTGGCACCATCCTGCCGCTGGGAGTGGTGAGTTTACATCACTCCACCCACTTACAAAAACTCAAATGTGAAGTTCAGTTTACTGGCAAAAATATTTTCAAACTCCCCATCCCCACCCCTTAAAGTATTCTTTTTTCTGCTAGTAAATGACTAAATGTCATTATGTTATCTCAAAGCTGAAAGAGCAGTCCAAGGCCTTTTAACCCTCGGGGCCATGTGGCCCCTGAAGAGCTGACTAGCCACTGGGTTTTGGTTGAGATGCTATATATCACATTATGTCTTGACTTAGACCTAAATGTTAGGGGAAATTTCCTCCTACTGCCAGGAACTGGAAGGAGAAATGAGTTTCAGTGGGAACAAACTATGTCCAAACCATAGCAGTGACTATTAGGCATAGAATAGCAGTAATTAAATGATACCTTTGCAGAGCCATCTCTGTAGCAAATTTTTTCTAAATATATTTCAACTTTCTTTCATAAAATGTCTGCATAGTTGCATGCTACAGCCAGGGTTCAAGTAAAGGAGAGGCAGTTTGTTCTTGTATCGTTCTTATAAAAATAAACATTCCCTTCTCTTCATTTACATGAATTAATCTATATGCCCAGTGCTGAGTTGATTATTGAAAATGGAGTGCATTTTCCATGGCTATTCAATTAATCTAAATCTTACTATGCTGGGAGTAGGGTCTGCCATTAACACATAGTTAGGCTGAGGGGATTATGAGTTCCCAGTGGAGAAACAGGATGGGAAACATGTTATCTTCAGTCAGAGGAAGAGAAGCAATGGGTTAGACAATACTATCATCTGTATTCATCCATTTGTATAGTATAATTCTGGAAAAGACAAAGTCATAATGTTATTGTCATAATCAATCAGTAACTATGTAACTTTATGTAGAAATGAAATCGACCCTTTATTTGACTTTTCTCCAAGATTGTATACTCTTAGACCTTAAGTCAGAAGCTCTTCTATCGATGTGATTAACATCTAAAATCATGTAGCACTTAATATGTGCCAAGTGGTATAAACTATTCACCATAGAGTGTCTCCTTTAAAGTTTCACAGTACCTTCCAGATGCTCTCATTTTATAATTAGATAAACTGAGAAAGGGTTGAGTAACTTGCCCAAGTCTTCACAGTTGTTGAAGTTGAGGGGTCAGGATTGGATTTGGGTTACTAAAATTCCAAATAATCATCCATTTGATAGATGAGTCTCATCAATAGATCTCAACTCATGCAGATGATGGTAAACAAGACTCAGCACTCATGTTTATGGAGTTTTCAGCCAAGTGGAAAAGAAAAATAGAAAACAAATAGAGTTCTGCAGAATGTTCATAGTTATTGTAAAGGAAAGGATGGAGAGAAGGAGATCTTTGTGTTTAGTGCAGGAATCAGAAAAAGCCTTTACGGAGAGTGAATTTCAGCTGAACCATGAGTCAAGGGCATAAGCAATATCTATTCCTTCTCTTAAGGTGTCAACAACAAACTGAGGAATGATTCTACCAATGTTCACTCTGGGGAAACCAATGAGTTTATTAGGCTTCCTTAACAAGCATAGGTGAGGTATTACTTAAAGGTGTGGCTGTTGCTCTTCCAACAGGCAGTACCTGGAAAGTCATCACTTAGTAGGGATAAGGGCTTTCCTATAACCTCATATGTGCAGCCTTCCCATGCGGCCCCAACACCAGTCTCCCCAGCCTATGTACTTTAGCCACTTTGAGAAGACATATATTTAAGGCAAGTGTAGTATAGACTATGCAGTAGGGAGAGGCTGGAAACTCAGGTGAGAATCTCAGGATGCCCTCTGCTCCTCTAAGATACATAAACAGTCAAGAAACCTGGAAGAGATAATCCTTTTGCAAGAGGGCACAGCTGAACTCCCTGAGATGGCAGTTGCTTGGCTCCAAGGACAGTTATACAGCACAGTCATGTGAGAAGGAAAATGGGAATACCCTCGAGGTAGAATTTTGATACAGTAGCAGAATCAGAATGGCTATAGAAAACAGAAGATAGGGAGAGTGGTGTTGCTTATTCTGGAGAAGCAGGCAGAGACCACAATGCCAGGTCTGTGGGGACCTCAGGAATACTGAAGTTTACTCTAGATGCATTCTGAAGCTGTCAAAGTGCTATATAAGGAAGCAACACTTTGTGTGTAAATGTTTGTGTGTTCTCATGTATATGTATGTAGCTAGAGGCTAAAGAACAATCTCAGTTGTCATATGTTACGCTGTGGGTCGCATGTACCTTTCTTCCCACTGAAAAGAAACTTAATTTAATTTATAGTGTTGTGTACATGCGTGGGTACATGTGTATGTGTGAAGTGAGTTCTGGCACACTTGGGACACAGTATATGTTTTGGTATTCAAAGGCAGCATTCAAATATTGGTTCTCTCTTTTCACCATGGGATATGGTATAGAACTCAAGTTGTCAGGAGTTCCTGGTTAGTTCTTCTACCCCCTGAGCCATCTCACGGGCTCAGCCCTTTTGTTCTTAAAGATTGGATAGATTGGTGGCCAGTGAATCTCAGGGATCCATTTCTCCCAGCACTAGGATTACATACATGTACTATCACACTTGGAGTTTTATATATGTTTTCAGTTTTGTGTGCTTTCATGTCAAGCACTTCATCAACTGAGTTATCTTCTTAATATTTTTTGTTCCTTTTTTCTATCACTCTTTGCTTTCCTTTCCTTTTTCTTTTGTTTATAGATGAGGGTCTCCATAGCAAAGGCTGGTCTCACACTCACTGTGTAGCCTAGGATGACTTAGAATTTTTGTTTCTCTTGCCTTCACTTGTTGACCCCGGAATTACAGATGCCTGCCACCACAACTGATTTTCATCTTAAAATGTCATATCTCAAATACTTCTGTTTGTAAAATGGACAATTTGAGAAAGAGTATATATTAAAATATTAATTGAGAAGACACTGTAAAACCAGGAAATAAATAAGGTTGTGGAAACCAAGAGGAACAGACAGACTCAAGAGATACTCTATGGGAACGAATGGAAAAATTGGGATGACATCACATGCAATGAGGAAGATAAGAGATGACTTAACGATGATCTCCAGTGTCAGCCCTTAGAGGGTGTCCATTTCCACCTGTAAAATTGTCCCATGGGAAGAATGAGAGAATGAAGAAGAGGTGTAAAAATGATAGGTGGTACTCCTCCGTCTCAACTCCTAATAAACAGAGGGACAGTCCATGAAGAGAAGCCTTAATAGATTTCTAGTATAGAAAACTGTGAAGTTAAAGAGTACTTCCATCTCAATTTCTTGAACACTTAAAGACTTTTAAGCAATGAAAAAGACTCCCATAGCCTAGAATATGGGGCTATATGATAAGAGGGATCAGTGTGAGTGCCATGGAAACAGAAAACTGCAGTAATATTACTATTTATTCCTCACTGATAAATACTGAACAACCTGAGGCAATATGAAGGAAATCAGTATTCAATGGGATGGTCAAATGAACCATTAGGGCTTCTTGATTATCACCACAAAGGTGCCCAGAACTATCAGGAACTAGAGACAATGGAAGAAAAGTAATTATTATTGAGCATTAGAGAGGGGCTGATACCACATTCACTAGGCCAGCTAGTACTGTGTTTACCGTAAGAGTTTTAAAGGAGCAGAAGTTAATTCAGCAAGGATACTGACAATAGTATAGAGTTGTAGTGACATTGCTGAGCCTCATCTTGGGACATGAATCATGACATATGTCAGAAAAGGATCTGACAGATCTAGGTGATGAAGACTTACATGTAAAGCATGTTCATAAAAAGAGAAAATCAATAAAAATAAAGTAAAACAGACACAGGACTCTGTCTGGGTCTCTTGAACGCAAAGCTAGAAACTGACAAGCTATGAGTACCTAGGGAAAAATGTATTTTAAAAGAAATAACTAGTGTTATTCTTCACAAAATGAATTCAATGCTATTTTTATAGGCTTTTTATCTCATATTATTTGGTTTGGGTTTTTTGTTTGTTTGATTGGTTGGTTGGTTTTTTGTTGTTGTTGTTGTTGTTTGTTTTTTGTCTTCCTGGTCTTTTTCTTGGATATTGTGGTTTCTTTTCAGTTGTGTGTTTTCATAGATTGTGTGTGTGTATTTGTTTCACTTTGTTATCTTTTTTATTCTGGTTTATTTGATTTTTTGTGTTTGTCTGTTTTGTTTTCTAAAGGAAGGAAGGAAGGAAGAAAGGAAGGAAGAAAGGAAGGAAGAAAGGAAGGAAGGAAGGAAGAAAGGAGGAAGGAAGTGTAGAGTTGGATGGGTGATAAGGTGAAGAGGACCTAGGAGGAGCTGGGGGAGGGGAAATGGTGATCAGAATATGTTGCATGAAAGTAGTTTATTTTCAGTAAAAATAATGCAGTGGAAAAGCCCAGTGGTCTAATTAACACATGAAAATCTTTCAAGCCTGAATAATAATTTTCAAATTACATAAAGTGGTACGATAGTGCAGGTAAAAAGATGAAGCTTGTCCTAGGAATGGGTGGTATCTCCCCAAAGTATGCTGTGTACATTCCTTCCCTACAAGAAGCATTTGGGGAACAAAGATCTTTGTCTCCTTCCCTACCAGGTTCTGTTCAGCAACTAGGTATAGTTGATGTAAAAGTAGGTCTGGGCTCATAATTTATCAGAACTGATGAACCAGATCCTGTAGTGTAGTAGCAATGACAGGATAGAACATGAACCTGTTCCTACTTGGGCCTGAGTCAAGTCTAGCAGCAAAAGCCATCTCCATAAAAACTGTCTGAGGTGGAGATGTGTGCAGTGACCCATAAATCAATATGGACTCCTGCAGTTGGTTATATGTCATAACTAAATGGTAAGACTTTATTGCTGAAGACACCTCATGCTGAGGCTGCAACTGAACTGGATTCTGTCACACTAACAACTGGCTTTTGTTATGCTAGTAGACAATATACAAGTCACCAGAATAGAATTGTTGCTGGCAGTAATTTTTAGATACAGATCCTGTATGCTATAATACCAACATACTAGGTAAGATACACCTGCTAGAAATAGGGGTACAACTGTTGTGTTTGCAACCAATTTTTAAATTACATTTAAAGCCTTTTCCATAGCAAAGAAACAATATTTGATACCATGAGACAAAAACCTATGTTTGGAGAAGTCTTTGACCCCAACAAAGAAGCAACTACTACTGCTATGTTAAATGAATGTGATGTGCCCGTCTAATTGACGTCTAAATATTTGTTTGTTCCCATAGAATACCACTGCTGTTTATCTTGATCTTTGAGGTAACTTGTCATTGTGTGGATGGGTTTGTTTATTTGTTTTATTTTGCTTTGGAGTGAGCAGTATTTACTGAAGAGACAACTGGTCTGAGAATAAGTGACTGCCATGAGATTGTAGTCCACTACTAAAACATGACTTTTTAAAAAATGTTAGACACTTATAACACACCCTTATAGAATCATAGAACTTTGGAGAAAATAAAACATAAAAAAAAAAAAATGTAAAAGCCAGAAAGAGGTCCATACCTTTTGATGTGCTCTATTTCCTCTGGTTTGAAGTATCTCCTGGAAAGAAGAAGAAGGCTCCTAACACTCAAGAAGCTAAGGAAACTTAGAAGGCGAAGGAAGATCAAAAAGCTAAGAGATTCTCAAGGTTCCCTATGGTAATAAAAGCAGTAAACAATTGCTGGGCAGGAGGAGACCCTTTAGTGGTGCTGAGGACAAGTTGCAGAGGGAACTCCATTAACTCAGCTCTCAGGAGTGATCACATGCTGGGGTTGACTTTCACTAAAGCAGATGCTTGGTTCTGTAAGTAATC
>JADRCH010000075.1:8949938-8961321 GCA_019843965.1 Rhynchomys soricoides
GGAACTCATGCCCCCTCCCCCATGTTCCTCCTTGAGTATCTGTGGACCATTAAAGGTTGCTATAGGAGAGTGTGATATTTTCTCCAATGGTGTAACCGTTGGCCACGTTCCTGTAAGTAACTCCCCTCTCAAGACACAGTAAATAACCCTAATAAAACTCACTAGGTCATTAAATAAATAAATACACATACATACATAAAAGTAAAATACTGTGAGAAGAGAGAGAAGATAGCAGAAGTCGGAGGAGGAGAAGACAAATAGGGGTGATTGTAGCAAAAATATGTGATATGTATGCATGAAAAAATCATAATGAAGGCAGCTATTATATATAATCAGTATATGCTAATAAAATAAATTTTAAATTAAAGATTTAGCATAAAGGGGGATATTATAATGAAGACAGCAACAGTCAAAAGAAAGAAAAAAGGGAGAGCAAGGGAGGGAGGGAAGGAAGGAAGGAGGGAGAAAGGGAAGGAAGGAGGGAGAGGTCAAGGGAAGGAGGGAGGGAAAGAGGGAAGGAGGGAGGGAAAGAGGGAAGAAAGGGAATTCTATTAATTGATCATTTTTGGGACAACTTTCTACTTAGCAAGAACTAGAAAGCCTTCCAGAGACTGTCCCACCTGGGGATTCATCCCACATACAGTCACCACACTATTGTGGATGCCAAGAAATGCTTGCTGAAAGGAGCCTGATGTAGCTGTCTCCTGAGAGGCCCTGCCAGAGCCCTACAAATACAGAGGCGGATGCTCGCAGTCAACCATTGGTCTAAGCGCAGGGTCCCCAATGGAGGAGTTAGAGAAAGGTCTGAAGGAGCTGAAGGGGTTTGCAACCCCATAGGAAGAACAACAATATCAACAACCAGACCCCCCAGAGCTCCCAGAAACTAAGCCACCAACCAAGGAGTACACATGGCTCCAGCTGCATATGTAGCAGAGGATGACCCTGTCAGGCATCAATGGAAGGAGAGGTCCTTGGTCTTATGAAGGCTCAATAAATGCCCCAGTGTAGGGGAATCAAGGGCGGGGAGGCAGGAATGGGTGGGTGGTTGGGGAAACACCCTCAAGCAGGGGGAGGGGGAATAGGATAGGGGTTTCTGGAAGGGGGGAAACCAGGAAAGGGAATAACATTTGAAATTTAAATAAAGAAAATATTCAATAAAAAATAAATAAATTAAAAAAAAAAAAAAAGATTAAAGAACCGAAGGCTAATTCTGTCTTGGTACCACACCATTTGCAATTGCAGTTTCCCACTAGAAGAAAAGCACTAAATTTTAGCAAATCACAAATATTTCCTTTTTAGGTAGAACACCTGTATTCCTTCTAACAAGGCAAAGTAGTTTTCTTCTTTGAAAATGAGTGAATAAATATGAAATTCTTCTCCAGAAGATGCACTGTTTTCAAGTGAAATCCCCCTTGACCCACAACATAGTGACTAGATGATGGTTTTCTTGGTATTATTTCATGTTAATTTTTTTAGATCAGATCACTTTCTGAGTATAAAGCCAATTTGTAGAAAGCACGTTGGTTTATTGGCATTTTACTGTATGTCTCTGTAATTATGGGCTTCTTTTTATATGCTTTGGAAGATTAAAATTTTAAAAATAATTTTTGATCAAACATCCAACCCAGTTGGAAAAACACGTCTGCCCCCAGGAAAATTCTAAATGATTTGTCTGCCTTGACTCATCTGGTCTCTCTCAGATGCAGACTCGAGCAGCCTGACTCGATAGATAAGGGCACAGAGTCACATAGAATTTAAGTCACTTGTAAATTTAGGGCTGGTGGTGATATAAGCAGATCTCTAACACGAAAGTCTGGCTCTGTGCAATCATTCTTTTACCTAATATTTACTGAGTGTTGACTGTGTAGCGGGCCCTGTAGTGGGGCTGTGAACATGTAGCCTTGAAGGCGGGGAAAGGACAAAACTGACACATAGACTATCCTACTCTGACACAACTCCAATTTTAACATGCTCACTTCCACCCTGTGCTCTATTCCTACTCTCCAACCTTAAGTAGTCACTTGGGCTCTGGAGGAAGAGGGAAGGCCATATAGGAAAAGCCAGAGCCAAGAAGACATATTTAAATAGGGCCAGAAAAATGTCCAGACACTAGTGAAGGAAACAAAAGATGGAAAGACAATGTAAGCAGAGGAATGGAGAGAAGACTGTAGAGCTGAATGATGCCTGGCACCACCTTAGCCATCAAAGGATGAAGACAATGGCTACAGTGGACTGCTGGTGATCTGCGAGTTTGCAGAGGTTAATCCTATGCTAGTCTTTACTTTCTTCTCTCTAGCATCTTTGCCAAGCATTGTACTTGTCTTACTTCCTATCTTCTGCTTGGCGAATCTGATTTCTCCTATTCTTAATCCTTGGGCTTCCTTTTGCCACTTACGATGTTGCCATGAGATATCTTTTCCCCATAAACTGTCCATACAAGTAGTGTGTAACTCTCTACCCACTGTTGTATTCCCAGGTTATTTTCAACTTTGTGCATTCATGGAACATCTGTTGAGTGTATACAATGAAGCAGGCACTGGCTCAAGTGAGAGATTCTGCCAGATACATCCAGGTCCAAACCACTGGAATCTATAAATATTATTTTAAATTGAAAAAAAAAAGAGAAGACTACAGTTGCGATTAAGTATCCTGTGATGAAGAGATTCTCCTGGGATAGCTAGAGGAATTTGGGACATGGTCATGTCTATCACTACAATGGGGGGAGGGAAAGAATGTGACAGAGGAGAAGGGAGTTGGAAGACAAAACAGAAAGATTTGAAGATCTGGAGTTTAAGCTTAGAGAGCAATGAGGCCACACACCAAGAAATGCTGACAGCTGCAAGAAGCTTTTGTAAGGTAAGATTTTGTATTTCTAGCCTCCACAACAGCAAAAATGATAATAATAATTTCTATTATTTCAAGCTATGAGTTCATGGTGATTACCAGAAGATACCAGAGCACTCTTTATCTGGATGCTTCCTATGCTTTTTGAAGTTTTTCTATAATTTTTTCAGACACCTTGCCTCATTGTAGATCAACTGTATGTATCTGTAGGTATCAATGCCATCTATTAGATAAGAAATGTCTTTAAGAGCACATCATATATGTATATCTTCATGAGGGCAAGTATTAAAATACCATCTGCATATATATGCATATATATATATATATGAATACACTATATGTATGTGTTTGTTCTGTATTCCTGATATATAACAGATGCTTAATAAATGTTTTTAAATGAATTAACAAATTATGGTGGTAAATCATAGGAAACTATAATGATAATTTGCATATACATAAAAGAGTTTTCTTTCCAACCACTAGAAACCATGGCATTATCAATGGTGCACAGCACAGCGTTATGTACTACTCCTAGCTAGCTACATAGCACACACCCCTGACTGGTAATGCCTACCTAGGTTCTCAGTAAAATCATATGTTGTGAGCAATTAACGATGTCTGTCATGGATATGATAAACAGAAAGGGTGACACATGCACATATATTTTGCTATCTCTAACACAATTCTTTTGACAATGGACAAAATATCTTCTATCTAAACATGAAACAGATCCTGTTTCTTCCTTTAGGAATCTTAAAACTGAAATTGGATGGGTAGACCTTATCTGATAGAGCATCTTCTCATAGCCTGGGCTCCTGCTAAAAACACTGACTAGTCTGCCTTTCCAGAACCCAGTATTTTTACATCTGAACCTTTTCCAGCTACTGGAGTTATACAGCCCTTGCTCTCAGAGCATGTAAATACTAGCAAGAAAGCTAAACGTGTTTTAGGCTAATTCAGGTCAGCAGTATGAGAGGGTCATTTGTGCTAAGATAAGGATGGGACAGTGGGCTCTGATGTCTGAGGGTCTCAACAGAGAGGAGAGGTTGAAACCTTTATGCAGAGACCATAAATTAAATTTGGAAACTGGCTTTGAAGCCCCGAGTAAGGGGGAGGGAGAGTATTTGCCCATTGCGCATCAGGAGGAAGTGTGTGACTCAGTAGCTCTCCGCCTTCAGCCTTCAGCTCTAGGTCCCAAAGGAGGCTTAGAATGTCTGGCTGATTTTGCAGTGAGCCTGGTAAAAAACTTAGCATTTTGGTCACTCCCTGTCCCCTGAGCAGAGCTCCGGAAGCAGGATCAATAGGGAAACATCGTCAGCAGCTGAAGGATGCTATAAATCTTTTTAGCCCTGACCATCTAATCATTTGGAAGGGGGCTGGCTGAGGCTTCTGGGAGGGGCCAGGACAAAGGTTGGTGTTCCATACTAATGAGCCCTTCTCTGCTGCTGAAGATACTGCTGTTGGGAGGAGGAGTATGATTTTTAAATTTTCTGTAAACCGATGCCACCGGTTTTAAAATGTCTCGTTCTTCAACAGGTATTTGTCAAGAAGGTAATAGACATATATATGTAAGATCCTGGTTAGTGCCAAGGAGGTAAAGGTAATGTGTCCTCCGACATAATACTGCAGTGGACAGAATGTGGGCCTTGGAGCAAAAATCATTTAGACTGTCTAGAATGGGTTTCAGCAGCTCTTAGATCTGAGGCAGCCCTATCACAGCTCCGAGCTCAGTTTCCCCATATGTAAATAAGCATAGAAATGCTGTAGTGCCCTCATCACAGAATCAGGATTACAGGATAAGGGAACTTTGCCAAGTGTTTAGAAGATAATAAATGTTAATTACAAATAGCTTTTACAGAGAGTTAAGGCTTGCCTTGGAGACCAGGAACAAGCTGTGGTACATAAAAGACCTGTCCTTACCTGGGGGAGCCACCTTAGGGGCTAAGAATTGTTCTTTTTTAAAAAAATCTTTTATTTGTTTGTTTGTTTGTTTGTTTGTATGTTTCCACTCCAGATTTTATTCCCCTCCTGGTCCACCCTCCAACTATTCCACATCCCATACCTCCGCCCTGACTCCCCACGCCCACCCCACCCCACCCCCGTCTCCACGAGGATGTCCCTACCCCCACCCCACCTGATCTCTAAACTACCTGGGACCTCCAGTCTTTTGAGGGTTAAGTGCATCTTCATTGACTAAACCCAGACCCAGCATTGGCATTTCTTTGCTGTATATGTGTTGGGGGCCTCAGCTGGTGTATGCTGCTTGGTTGGTGATCCTGTGTCTGAGAGATCTCAGGGTCTAGGTTAATTGAGACTGCTGGTCCTCTTACAGGATCGCCCTCCTCCTCAGCTTCTCCCAGCTTTTCCCTAATTCAACCACAGTGGTCAGCAGCTTCTGTCCAATGATTGGGTGCAAATATCTGTATCTGCCTCTTACAGCTGCTTGGGTCTTTCGGAGAGCAGTCATGATAGGTCCCTTTTTGTGAGTGGTCCATAGCTTCAGTAATAGCGTACAGCCTTGGGACCTCCCCTTGAGCTGGATCCCACTTTGGGCCTGTTGCTGGACCTTCTTTTCCTCAGGCTCCTCTCCATTTCCATCCCTGCAGTTCTTTCAGGCAGGAACAATTATGGGTCAGTTTTGACTGTGGGATGGCTACCCCTCCCACACTTGATGCCCTGTCTTTCTGAGGGAGGTGGGCTCTATAAGTTCCCTTTCTCTACTGTTGGGCATTTCAACTAAGGTCCCTCCTTTTGAGTCCTGAGAGTCTCTCACCTCCCAGGTCTCTGGTGCATTCTGGAGGGTCCCCCCAACTTCCTACCTCCTGAGGTTGCCTGTTTCCATTCTTTCTGCTGGCCCTCAGGGCTTCAGTACTTTTCCCTCACCCAATACTAGATCAGGTTCCCCTTTCCCTCACCCCATCCAATTTCCAATTTCTCTCCCAGGTCCATCCCTCACTCCCTCCCCCCTTGTGATTGCTTTTTTCTCCATCCAAAGTGGGACTGAGGTGTCATCATTTGGGCCCTTCAGCTTGTTGTCCTTTTGAGTTCTGTGGACTGTGTTCCTTTTTTGGGGGGGGGGGGGGCTAACATCCACTTATAAGTGAGTACATACCATGCGTGTCCTTTTGTATCTGAGTTACCTCACTCAGGATGATATTTTCTATAATTGTTCTTATGCTAAGATTGAAGAACTGTGGGGTGGTTGCTCCTGTTTCTCCTTCACTTGTTCAACTGAGCTCCCAGAGAGAACCAGAAACACTGCTGGTCCTGGTGGTACAGAGATGAACCAGTATTTCCGGCTGTGTCTAATATTCTGTTAGAGCTGGGACCCTGTCAGAGTTTTCAGTGTTGCTCTAACAATCACTAGAGCTAAACAGAGCTAGGTAATGGAGTATAAACTTGTTTCTTAATGAAGGACCTAGGAATCAAAAAGTGAAAGTAATTTTATCCTGTGCACCTGAGATCTGGTGATAAGAACAACAGTAGATGATAATCATAAATATAATATCCTACACTACTGTGTATTTAGTCTCTGAATCTTTTCAATTCTTCCATGGTCCTTTGTTCAGTGTTAATCATAAACTGTTATATAGGGAAGATAGATGCTGCTCTCTCACATTCAGCAAAGAGGAAATTCCAGACTTGTGAGAACTATAGAGAAGGCTCTAGGACCCAGAAGCGTCCATTCTCAACTTTCTCTCTTTTTTACTCCAGTGGACTGGGCAGACACTGTCACTGAAGGCTGAGGAAACGTGAATAAGACTCATTTATGTTTCTTCAAGTCACTTCCTGCTGGGTAGAAACCTTGTGTGCCTTCGTGGGCTTCCCACTTCCCTACCACATCTCAGCTATTAAAGTTGTTCACACATAGGGCTCCCATTGACCCTGGCTCTCTCCCTAATTGAACCCAAGAACTAAAACATCCTTTACAATAAGCACTTCTTTGTAATTGACAGATTTCCTGGACCCATAAAACAGCTTTTAAAAAGGGCGAGCTGTATTTAAGGAAGACATTAATATAGTGCCACAAAATGAGGTTTGCTGACATATGACTCTTTGAATAATTTACTCTAAATAAATTAACACTAGAATTTACATTTACCTTTGAAAGTCCAATTTACTGGAGACTCTGAACATGCATCCCCTTGAGAATGGGAAAACAAAAAACATCAGCCTTTGTTGGACTGATTTGCTATCAACCAAACCATAAGAACCAAAATGATCACTTTTTCTAAAGAAAGTTCCCTCCACCTCCTTCAGACCCCCAACTGATGAAGCACTCTTTTTTCCAGGAGTATTCTTGTTAGCTGACAGTATAAGTTCAGTCCCCAGAAAGGACAACAAGAGACAATGGAAATGACCTCATTCAAAAGTCTAGCCTTTTTACCCTCACAAGCTGCTGGAAGTTATTACTAAATTCTCTACATATAGTGTCTTCCTTATTCTCAGTGAGATATTCATGGGGAATTCGTATCCTGACCCCTTATACAGATTATGACTCTGATTTAAGTAGGTACCATGTTCAAGATGAAACAGAGAGAAGGCCGTAGACTCGGGGCTTATATCTGGAGAGTCTTATTTTAGAGTTCACAAACCAATTTTTTTCAAGCAATTGACACCTCAGCAATAACTTAGATATTTACACAATTCATATGCTCATTATAAAATGGACTAGAAATGACATAAAGTAATTTAGCAGCCAGAAAACAAGTCTGGCTTAGCACCAAGGGCAAATTATTTCCACAACGCTCAGGGCTAGTTATTTTGGGGTGTCCTCTTATTTATTGTAAAAAAAAAAAACTTATTTTTTAGAGACTGAAGATAGTTCTCTATGCTTAGGGAACAAAAGTATGTGAACAATGCCTTTAATAGAGTAGAAAGGTAAAAACAGGGACCTTTTGGCCCATTAAAATGAGTGCATGATTTTTCTTTCCTCTCCAGCTGGCTGCTAACCAGAGAGGCTGATGGGCATAGCAGGATTTCTGGGTACATGTGGTTCTAGCATATGGAGCTATGTTGCTGCCTTGAGCCTGATAATAGCATCCCCTCCTCTTTGTTCAGGGCCATGGAACTGTCTTAGTCAGTGTACAAACACTGAATGAGAACACCAATCAAGGCCCTGCCCTACATACATACATATTGTGATGCCACTGTATTTGCCTCTAAATAGTGTTTCCCCAACAGCCCTCGGCTTCGTGCAGGCTTTGCCATGGAAGCACCTAGCACCCTCCATTCTAATATTCTTGTACCAGCAGCAGGGCAGAGTGGTGAAGAGCTTGGACTTTGGAATCAGATCTGGCACCAAAACCTGGCTTTGCCTCATTGGAACAGTGTGAGTCGTGGCAGATTATCCAACCTCCTAAATGTCGATTTCCTCAACTGAAAAATTAGGCAGCAGAGAGCACCAGTTAACTATGTGGTCTCCAGAGTGAGGCTTTATATATTTCCATACAAAAATCTATTACTCACATAGTGAAGCTGCTTGGCCTCTGCCTCCGTTTCTTATCTGTTAAACAGGTGTAACAAGAACACCTACCAAACAGGGGAAGAGCAGATGGGACAGTCCATGCAGAGTGCCTAGACAAACACTTGGAAAGTATTACTACTGTTGCTAGTTAGAACAAGCTCCATGACAGAACGTTGAGTGCTAGGAGTAACGGATGGAGAGTGTTTTGCAAATGCATTCAGTCAAATGCACAGTTGCTTGGATTAGACACAATAAAAGTCATCCTTAACCTTATTTTTCCTCTCAAAATCATTCAAACAGCAAATATTGATAGGTCTGTGGTCAAAGCTTTCCAGAATCCAGCCACTTCTCCCTTCCCTGGGCCAAACCATCTTTCTTCACTCTCCCTCTCTTCTTTGAGAATCTCCTAACTGCTCACCTGATTTCCATCTTTCCACATATGGTCTATTCATCAATACATGGACATGTCATTTGCCTTAGAGTTTGTCCTTTAAGGATTTAACTTTTTACTTTATGACAATGACTTTTTAAAAAGTTCCACAGCGAGTTCCTATATACCCTTTGCCCAGTGTCCCCGTAACTTTTGTTTGATATATAATGACTAGAGACAGAGCATACATGTAGCATGTCACTGGCCACAGCTTCTGCTTGGTCTTTGCCATTCCTCTAATGCATTGTGTGTACAGTTTTGTTCCTGGATAAAACTCAGGATCTCACACTGTACTTAGCTGTTGCTTCTCTTGTCTCTTCTAGTTTGTGATAGGTTTTTTTTTTTTTCTGTTTGTTTTGGTATTGAATCTTTTGAGAAACTTTTGAAGAGAATTGTCAATTGTGTTGTAAAATTTCTAAGAGCATGGTGTGACTTTCCCATGACTGAGGTTATGTATTTCTATTGATGGTATGTATGTAGTATATTTATATACATGTTTGTGTATATGAGTGTATTGTGTGCATGTACATGTGTGTGCATATATGGGTCTTCCTTGGTCATTTTATTTTTTGAGACAGCCTCTCACTGGGCCTGAATTTCACTAATTCAGCTAGACTAGCTGACCAGTGAGCTTCAGGGAACCACTTATCTCTGTACTAGGATTGCATACACATATCACCCCAGAACCTGGCTTTCATATGTGTGCTAGAGATCCATGCCTTGTAGTAAAGGCTTTACTGAATTGAATAATCTATCTCCCCAATTCCAGATGAGGCTGTTTTTGTAAGAATACTACAAAACTGATACATCTAGTGTTCTCAAGAAGCCATATGCAGGGTATCTATTGCTGACACATGTTGCTTTTGATGTGACGCATCCCACACTTCTGTCAGCTCTTCAGGTTTTCCTTTGTAACTGGCCAGTATTTTGGAAGATACACTTTGAAGCTCTAGTGGTGTTCTTTCCTACTCATTTTCCAAGGCTGACTTTGTATTTAATTCTACATTGTCTACATTGTTTCAGTAGTGTGTGTGTGTGTGTGTGTGTGTGTGTGTGTGTGTGTGTTATAAGCCATGCAGGTATGAATGAAGAGGAGTGGTCAAAGTCAGGTGTTTTCCTTTATTTCCCTCCACTGTATTTTTTGAGACATTCTCTCACTGATCCTGACCTCACCATTTTGACTAGACTAATTGGTGAGTGAGTCTCAGAGTCCCTGCCCTCCATGCTGGAGCAGCAGTTGCATACCACTACATCTGAGGACCTGCACTCAGGTCATCATGCTCAGGCAGAAAACACTTTATCCATTGAGCCATCTCCCTTGCCCCTTACTCTATATTTTCCAAATTGAGTTCTGTAATGAAGGGCAGCTTATTCTCCCCATCTATGTATTCAATTACATAATTATGTCTTTCTATTCTATGGTGTAGATTTAACTTAATTCTGTCATATTTATCTTGTTCTTTGGATTGTCTTAAATATGAACTTCATGCTGACCTCTGTGCCCTTTTTACAAGTTTTTACCCTATTTTGACATATTTCCTCACAAATTATTTCAAGCTAATCTTGATTTCTTTCTTGATCATAACAACTTCTCTCTCAAAAAAGCCTATTTTTTTTTTCAAGAAAAAAAAAAATGGTCCCCAAATCCAACCTATCCAAGCCAAGATCTGGATGTAAGATATGCATGTGAATATGGGTGGTATTGGTTCTAGGCCCATTAACACTAACTCCCACATCCAATGTCATCAACTCAAGTCATTCCTCCGATCACAACCCTCCCTGGACCTCCGGTCTCATTCATTGCATAACATGCTTTACCCTTCTACTGATCTCGTGGTCTTCCCTCACTCTCTGACCCTTTGGTCTCCCTAAAGAAGTTTGCCTTACTGTAGTCCTTTGCCTCTCTGCTGTTCTTCCAGCACTAAACAAACTCCCACCTCAGTGTCTTTGCTTTTATTCTCCTGACTGGAATGCTTTCCATCTAGATGACTTACTTCCTTAAGCCTCTGTTTAGAAATGTCCTTGTGAGGAAATGGCAACACTTACCAACCACTAGGAAATGGTGGTCCCTCACCACTAGCATCCCCTATATTCTTGTTTCTTAGCCTTTTAGCTAAAATCAGGGTAGCATTCTCTGTACTCATCTTTAAAATAATGTTTTGGAGCAGAGATTGAAGGAAAGGCCCAACTTGGGATCCATCTCATGGGTGGGAAACAAACTCTGACACCATTACTGATGCCATTTTGAGCTTGCAGATAGGAGCCTAGCATGGCTGTCCTCTGATAGACTCTACCAGCAGCTGACTGAGACAGATGCAGATACTCAAGCCAACAATTGGACTGAGATCAGGGACCCCTATGGAAGAGTTAAGGGAAGGATTGAAGGAGCCGAAGGGGATTGCAATCCCATAGGAAGAACAACAATATCAACTATCCTGGACCCTTGGGAGCTCCCAGAGAATAAGATCCCAACCAAAGAGCATACATAGACTAGTCCAAGGCCTCCCAGCATATAAATAGCAGAGGACTGCATTGTCTGGCCTCAATGGGAGAAGATGCACATAATCCTGTAGATACTTGATGCCCCAGGGAAGAGGAATATGTAGGGAGGAAAGTAGGGAGGTGAGGGGTGTGTGTGGATG
>JADRCH010000075.1:8961331-8985342 GCA_019843965.1 Rhynchomys soricoides
AGAGGGGCATGGGTGGGTGAGGGACATGGGTAAGCGAGGGAAGTAGGTGGGTAGATGGTGGAAGCATCCTCTCAGAGGCAAAGAGGAGGGGGAATGGGGCAAAGAACTGTTGGGGGGAGAACTGAGAAGGGGACAATACTTGGAATGTAAATAAAACAATTTAAAAAATAAAATAATAGTTTTTATTTATTTCTTGAGAATTATATTAATTATATTAATCCTCCTCCTTCAACTGCTCCCAGATTCTCACCACCTTCCCCAGCATCCTTCCTCACCTCCTTACCCCTCAACTTCATATTTTATCTGACTGTATGCCTGCCTGCCTGCCTAATTCTTAAAAGACAAAATCCATCAACTATATTCTACATTAAGCAACTACTTGTGGGCATAGTGCCTGCCCTGGGTGTCACTCCATTGAAGAAAACTGACTTTCCTCTCCCAGCAGAAATCAAATGCCAATATTCTTGAGCTAGAGGATGGGACTTTATGCCCACCTCCCTTCCACCATGCTGGATTCGTATCTGGCTTGACCTTATGCAATTGTTGAACATGCTAAACAATCTCTGTGACTTCCTAAGTCTATCTATCCTATTGAGTTGGATAACATTGTTTCTCTAAAGTCTTCCAGCACCTTTGTCTCCTAACAATCTTTCTGGCCTCCCTTCTTCATAGGTTCATGCATGAGCCTTAAGGGAAGTGATGTGATAGCAGACATTCCACTTATAGAGGAACATTCCAATCTCTCTTATTCTCTGCATTTTGGCCAGTTGAGGGTTTCTGTGTTTGGTGCATCTCTTGTAAGAAGAAGCTTCTCTGATGTGGGTTGATCAATGTATTACTCTATTGGTATACCAAATCATTAGGAATCTTGTTACTACTATGTCCATTCAGCAGAATAAAAGTAGCATGTTTTTCCTGAGGCTCCATGAACAGTTTGGTCACAGATTCTTGGCTTCATTAATAGTGTCAGGGGTGGTCTCTGTTTCATGGAGTAGCCTTAAATCTAATCAAAAAGTGACTTCTACTATTGAACTAGTGGGAATATATTGTCAGGCATGTCATTACTGTGGCTCACATAGATTCAGTAAAGGAATTCTGTTAGATGCTCAGAAACTTAACAACATTACTCCTTTAAGTTATTCCACAAAATAGAAACTGGAGAAAGTTTTTGAATTCTGTTTATGAAACAGGTTTAACAAGATACCAAAAGCAGGCAAAGACTCAACCCAAAATGTAAACTTGTGGCCAATATCTCTTATGGACATAGACACAAAAACTCAATTTAACACTTGTAAACTGAATTCAAGAACATATGGGAAAGATTACACACCATGATCAAGGCAGCTCCATCCAAGACACACAGAAATAGTTCAATATATATAAATCAATAAAGGTAATCCACCACATATACAAACTAAAGCAGAGAAGCCATATGATTATTTCATTGGATACAGGAATGGTCTTTGACAAAATCCAACATTTCTTCATGGTAAAAGTTTTGGGGAGACAAGGAATGTGACAGATACATCTCAAAATAAAGGAAATTAATAACAAGCAGACGGGAAACATTCTAAACAGAGAGAAACTCAAAAGCACTACCTACAGCTAAAGTCTGAAATGAAACAAAGATATCCACTCTCTCCATCCCTGCTCAACATAGTGCTTGAATTTGTATCTACATCAATAAGTGAAGACAATCACAGGAGTACAAATAAGAAAGAAAGAAGCCAAAATATTCTTACTTTTAGATGATTTAGTTTTATAGATAAAAAAAAACTAAAAACCCCAGCAAGAATCAGCTGATTGATGCATTCAGCACAGTAGTAGCATACAAAATTAACTCACAAAAATTACTAGTCTTCCTACATACAAATGACAGTGTGTTGGCTACTCTTAAAAACAAATAAGGAAAACAATGTCATTAATTATAACTTTAAAAATAAGCAAGTGAGATACTTAGAATTCATCAAGAGAAGTGAAAGACTTGTACAATAAAAACTAGAATACTGAAGAAAGAAATTAAAGATGACATCAGGATATGTAAAGACCTCTTTGCTCATGAATTTATAGAATTAACAGTGTGAAAATGACCATTATACCAAAAGCAATCTATAAATTCAACACAATTTCCAACAAAATTCTAATATAATTACTCAAAGAAATTGAAAAAAAATTAAACTTCATATATAAACACACACACACACACACACACACAAACACACCAAGAAACAATCCTGAAAAATAAAACAACTGTTTCAAGCTATATGACAGAGCTATTGGGATAAAAACAGCATGGTATTAGTATAAAACAGGCATGTTGATCAATAGAATAGAATTGAAGAAGACCTGCATATAACACACCATGTTCCTACAAACACCTGGTTTTTGACAAAGATGTCAAAACTAGATGCTAAAGAAGTCAGAGCACCATCAACAGATGACATGGGTTAACTTGAATAACTCCATGTAAAAGAATGAAACTAGATTCTTATCTTTCACCCTTGAATAAACTCAACTCCACATAGATCAAGGACCTTAACTTGTAATATCCTGAATCTGACAGGAGAAAACAGAGAATATACTTTAAATCATTAGCTCAGAGAAAAATTCTGTGAACAGGCCTCCTGTGCTTACTAGATTCATGTCAACTTGATAGGAACTAGAGTCATTTGGGAAGAGGGTATGTTGACTGAGAAAGTAACCCCATGGGATTGGCCTGTTCGAAAATCTAGGAGGTATCTTCTTGATTGATGATTTATGTTAGAGGGCCCAGCTCACTGGGGGTGGTACTATAAGAGAATAGATTGAGAAATCCATAGAGAACAAGACAGTAAGCAGCACTTCTCCATGACCACTGTGTCAGTTCCTGCCTCCAGGTTCCTGTCTTCCCTGGATGATGGTCTACAAGCTGCAAGATGCAATAAACGCTTTCTACCCCAAGCTGCTTTTGGTCATGTTTTGTTACCTCTGAAACACTAAGACAACTCCAATAGCTCAGGCATTATTCTATGCAATGTTTATCTTGATTAAATTTGAATTCTCTTGTCAACATCTAGAATATGATTTTTCACGTACATGATTTATGTTTATATTTGTTAGAATGTACATCCTGTATGTCCACTCTTATATTACCTGCACCTTGAAGATTACCTAGCATATAGTAAGTGCTCAATAAATGTTTGTTGAACGAATGAATTTATCTTATTAAAAGTTATTATGAGAATTAAATAATATAATATGATTTAGGTATCCAGCTTAGTGAACTAGCACTTACCACATATGAGGCCCTTTGTTCAATCCTCAGCAAAACATACACAAAGAGAGAGGGGGGTACAGAGACAGAGAGACAGAGAGAGAGACAGAGACAGAGAGACAGAGACAGAAAAACAGAGACGGGTGCAATGTAATCTTTATTGAATAAATGACATAAATAGGTGTGGTAATTGTTTGGCAAATATCATTTAATAAATGATGGCTAATGTCATTATCATCATGTATCAATGAATCAATTTTGTTCACAGCATTATGTTTACTATATTTCTTTTTCCCCTCATTTCTTTGGGGGATCATTTTGGCACATTTCTTCCTTAAACTGGGAGATGTTAAAGGGAAGTCCTTGGTTCTACATCCTGCCGTTGTCCAAAGGGGAGTTTTTACAGAGTGCCTCAAGTCACTTGGACATTCTGTAGAGCCCCCAGTTGAATTCTGATGTACATCTTATGTGGAAAAAAATCCAAAAGTGTAACTAATGTGTACAGCTGTTGGTGTATTAGGAAGAAGCAAGGAAGAAAATAAAAAAAGAATTTTCTCTGTGTGATGCCTGAGTAAGGGAACTAGAGAATTCCAAAAATCCCCTTAATGCCAGTACCTCCAAATGGATTTTCTACACCAGTACTCAGCTAGACTTTAAGGTCTTCTGCTGTTACTTGGATGTGACTCTCCAGGCACCATCCTGACAGATTATAACCAGGCTCCTTGTTGCCATGGTTTGCATCCTTCTTCCCTGACACTGACTCAGGAGAAACCTTTCCATCCTTCAACCCTCACTTGTGTGGTTTCCCAGTCAAATGCTGAAACACTTACCCAGCCTCTAGCACAGCAGCTGTGTGCTGGGAAACGGGCCGAGACACCAGGAGGAGGCTTCCCAGCCATTCAACCTCAGGAAATAAGAGTGTTGGCTTCTTGCCACACAACATTGGTCAGTCTCACTGGGGCCTTAGAAACGTGTGGAGTGCAGCCTGGGTGGTGTCTGGACTTAGAACTTGCAGAATGTTCCATAGGATATAAAAGAGGGACATGGAACACACAAGCTTGTAAAGTATGTCTAGGCTGGGCTATTAGTTTAATGCCAGAATGTTTGTCTCAAATGTGCAATGTCCTAAGTTTGATACGAGTCATCACAAGAAGAAGAAGAAAAAAAAATGTGTCCAGAAGAGTTAAGGCAGAAAAGAGAGACTGGAAGAGACACAAGGCTGATTTCTGAAAGCAATAATTAAGTTCTAGAAAGGGTAGAAAATTAACATCAAATAGGTAGCACCCCCCACAACTTGGCCACCATTATCAACATCAGCACCTAACTCAAACAAATTATTATGACCATCAGCTGTGATGGTGTGTATGAACTCTTTTAATGAAGTACTATATGAAAGCAAGCCTCATTACTGCTTCTCTCCTAATCTCTAGCATATCTTCATCTGCTCTCTGTCTTTTACATTTTTCTTTGTCTCTCTGCACATACATAAACAAACTTACCTAGCACCCTTGTCCAATTGGGCTCTAAAGTGGACTGCTCTAGATTTACCCACTCAAGATCGAGTGGAGACTGCTGAATATTCAGGCTCAGTGGTCTGTTGACTTGAAGGAGAATTATGTTAGTTTCTATCTGAGTGACTTCTGATATGTTACTTACCCTCTGTGTGGCTCCATTTCGACATCTTAAAATATTGATGGTGATGATGACAGCCTCTGCCTATTGGTGAGCTCCGAAGTCTTTTAGCCATGTTTAGGACTTAACAAACTGAAGTGCTAATTTTCTTGTATACATGCTCACAATCCTCAAAAAATGAAAATATGATCACATTTCCCTTATGCTAAAACTACACTGTGTGGGTGTTAGCCTTTCTGCTTTGGCTCAAAGGTTGCCATAAACTCTCATAGGTGCTTAGTTAGCATTGTGTACATAACCCATCATTGTGTGAAGCACAGGCAGCAGTGGTTATCTGGGTTCTTGTGTGCAGTCAGGGTTTATGAGATGAGCCTTGCAGGTCACTCTCTGATTTTAATCTGACACTACAAAGGCCAAATGGGACCAATGTTATTGCTAGGCTGGAGCCACCAGACAATGCCTCCTTTGAAAGTCTGAGCCTGACATTCAAAAATCTTGTCATTATTTGTGAACTGCCTTCTTATGTCATTTGGAGACTTGGTCCACAAAGCAGAATCCCACTGGCATTGTGCATCTCCCAGTCAGATACTGCTTCCTTAGAACTTAATAAATATCCCAGGGACAAACAAGCCCACTCTTCAAGTTTAACTGCAGAACTCTTCTGAGACTTTAAAATGATAATGTATGTAGTAAACCTCCAAAATTGAGATGTTGTTCAACACTCTCTTCCAATGTCTTTGACCCTAAACCTTTCTATTGTGGAGTGTACAGATTGTTTTCCCAAAACATAATATTGATTATTTGAAAATTTCTCATAATGGACCCTGGTCATATTCACTTCCCAGTCCTTCCAGGTACTACCCATGCCCACCCACCCACCCACCCCAAAAAGAAAAAGAAATGCCAAGTCCAATTTGTGTTGCTGCCAAGTATATAGATCTTACAGAATGTTGGCTGGGGGGAAGTATGCAGATTTGGAATCAAATCTGAAGAGTCAGGTCTCAACTCTGTGACTTATCATGGTCATTTGTAATGCAAATAACCTCATTTCATTTACCTTCATGTCTTTCATGCACAAAACAGGGACAAAATACATAGTTTCTAATTTGTTACCTGGATAAAGTGTACTTTACACAAATGATGTGTGCATATGGGATAAAAGGAAAAATTAGTGCTGCTATTTTCTGCCACTTGGCTTTGGTGGTGACAAGGTTGTTTCAAACTCTTCAAACTTATGCTGCCCTACATGGTTGCTACACTTGAAATGTGGCTATCAACCAAAACACATTTTGAAGACTTAGTTGTTAGATTTTCTGTTGCTCTAAAAATTATCTAAGGAAACTACTTAAAGAACAAAGGGTATATATTTTAGTCCATGAAGGCTGGTTGCATGTTTTTGGACATGTGAGGAGACAAAGCATCATGCTGAGCAGTTTATAATGAAACAAAGATCATCATACAGAGACATCGAGGCCAGGAGGCATAGAAAGACAAACCAGACAGACAGAATACCCTTCAGATGCTGATCTGCGGGATCCTAATTCCTCCAACCTCCTACTAAATTTCCACCACTCCCAAAAATGTCATCAGATTATGAATCCGAACCCATCTACTAAGGAAACCAGAATCTCCATGATCCAATCACTGTCAAACACCCACAGGAGCTAGAAGCCAAGTCCTTAACATATCACACTTGCACACACTCAATACACCTCTCTCTCTCTCTCTCTCTCTCTCTCTCTCTCTCTCTCTCTCTGCGTGTGTGCGCGTGCTTGTGTGTGTGTTTGTGTGTTTGTGTGTGAGTATATGTATGTATCTGTCATTTTCCCTTGATTCATGTTGAAATGACATTTGTTACAGTGAATTTAATAAAAGATTCTATTAAAATTATTGACACTTCTTCCATTTTACTTGCTAAAATATGTCTACTATTAGAAAATCTTAGATTACAAACTAGAATACATTTGTGGTTTACACATTTTTCTATTAAACGTGATGGCCCAAAGGTTGAATAAGACATAGGATTATTCCATTTTTCCAGCCTTTCCTTTTTCAGAATCAGTTAATTTAATAATGCCCAACAGCTGCATGGAGCCACCGACTATTCTTTCACAATGCCCAGTTAGTATTTTGAGGGGGTAGTTTCCTGACTGAATTTTTAGACTGTGGCAGTATGACCTTTCTTGTCACTTACATACTCAATTGGGCTTTTGCCAGAGCTGATGAATAAAAGAGACAGAATCCAAAGCTAAGTTCAGAGAAAGCATTAATTGGAATTAACCATTTCAGACTACACTTTGGTATCATACTGTCCATTCTCACACTAACCACATCGCACAAACACACTAGGATTGCCAATTTAAACACCAATTAGGAGTGTCAAAACCAACTGTGTATATCCAAGAAGTAAGTTAAACAGATCACTGGTCTCAGGGCCTTCAAAAGGATATTTTCCTTGAAACAAAGAGTTTCTATGTTTCAATGTCATTCAAGAAAGGGAGTATATTGAATCGTAATATACTGAATACTAAAATAAAGTCACTAGGCATTGAACATAGTGAGTAACATAGAAACAGCCAAGACAATGCAATAGAGAAAAATAAATTCCACAGGTCTTTGACTGTATCAAGTCAAACACAGATACACACACAAACTCACACACACACACACACACACACACACTCATCACTTATGATGGTCATGTTTGAAGGTCTCTAGGAATTACATCAAGAAGCTTGTAATAAAGATTTATATCAGATTAGTTGTGGTGTTATCATTTGATATAAAACCTTAAACTTGAATATTTAATAAACATATAAGGAAGTAAGAGAAAGACAGGCATGCAGGCAAAAAAAACGGAAAATGGGGAAAAGAAACTGGGAGAAGAGAGTGAAGAAAAGAAGAGAGAATGGTACACAGCTGTTAGAAAATCTTAGTGTGAGAACCCCAGACCATCCACTGAGCTGCTTCCAACTCCCTGAGTGCCTCAGGTACAATTAATTAACCCCTAAACTTCTAGAATTTTTTTTTTTATGACAAGTAATTTCCTTAGTATCTGCTCAAAGACCATACAAGTTCAATTTGCAAGATTCAAGCCACCTCTTTAAGTTTATAGATGATACAGATACACACACATATCACAAACACACATGGGTGCATACATGTGCACATATCTACACACAAACACTACACAGAGAGAGAGAGAGAGAGAGAGAGAGAGAGACCCTTAATGTCACATTATTCATGTTTTTGTCTTTCCACAAAATAATTTCAATTTTCCTTTTAATATTTATACTTGATCTCATCTCACGAAGTCCCTCAAGATATAAGATACAAGGATTAAAATAGGACACATATGCAGTAAGAACTAGGGAACTAGGAAAATCAGATATAGAAAAGAGAGGCCGGGTAAAGATAAATCGAAGTGCTGGGCCATGTATTACTCTGGCTGCTGGAGGGTGGCCTCAGCACTTTGATTTGGGTATGAGGTTGACCAGACAGAGTTCTGACTTCTCAACTATTTCTTCCAGACTCTTCTGGGTGGTAAGGCTTTTCAGCCTCCTTGAGTCACTTCCTTTTCCCTCCTGGGCATTCCCAAAGGACAAATTGGTCTCCTGGTACACACTGCAGTGGACAAAGAGAGGGGGAGGGGCAGGAGATGGAACAGAAGCCGCAATTAAGAAATACCGATTGCTGCCTTAATTGAGCTGAGGGGAAGCATGGAACAGCCAGCAGTGTGGTTTGCGCCAACATCCTTCCAATAAGCAGTGTCTGTGTGGGGAGGAAGTCTGAGCCTTCCTCACATCCATTCTCAGCATTCCCATCAGAAATCCCAGAAGCACAAGCCAGGAACTATTGGCAAGACCAGGCCTGTGTGGGTGAGATGCTGTTCTCTACTCTTACTTCCAGCTAGACTTGCCTTGCCCAAACCCAAGCCCGAGCCTAATAATGTCTCCTCTTTCTGGAAGGCTGGTTCGGGCAGTGGTTGGCAGTGTTTTCCCAAGGAATCCACAGTTGTACTATAGGGGGTGTCTAATTAGCCCTTCAAGCACTGTGCCCTTGGAAGTGGGTGATGGTATGACCAGAATTATAGCTGGTGGCAGCTGGCTACAGCTGTCTTACCATGCCCTTCAATGCCTGCCCAGCCTTCCCCTCTCAGCCCACATTTCCTATTAAGAGGGTCTGAGTGCTAGCCCACTGCCTGATTAGAGAAGATGGTACTATTTTTAAAACCATTCGTCCCTAATGAGCTTCTACAGTTTCCAGTCAAAGCCCACACGAGGTAGGAGCTGGCCAGGGCTTGTGTCCTTAGCAGCTGACTCGGCCCAGAGGCCCTTAGCATCCTCATTATCACAATTCCCAGAACCCAGGCCACCCTTTGTCTATGAGCTTGTTACTTGTTAGTGGCTCTAGGCTGAATCATGTCTCCCCTGCCTAGGGGTGAATGACAAAATCACCCCGAAAGCAGCTCCATCTAAGTCAGAAACTAAGCATTTGTTGTGTAGCTATTTCCTTAGAATTGAAACATTCCAGAGCTAGCAAGATAGCTTAGATGATACAAATGCTGGCCATACAAGCCTGAGGACTTGAGTTCAAGCCCCAGGGCTCAGGTAAAATAAGATGAGCGTGCTGGTATATACATAGAACCTTAGAATTGGGGAAGTGGAAACAGGTGCATCTCTGGGACTCAGGAGCCATCCAGCTTTATCTGTTTGGTGATCTCAGGCTAATGAGATACCCTATCACAGATAATCAATCAATAAATTAATAAACAAATAGTGGGTGTCTTCTGAGCCAGGAGTTTGGTCTCTAGTCTACACACACACACACACACACACACACACACACACACATTTCCTCCTAGAAGAGACTAAGAAAACACATAAAACTTACAAGACTTAGGATATGTAGATGGTTACCAGACTTAAAAGGCTCCTTCCCCAAGTTATATAAGTAATGAATAATTACTAGTCTAGGAAAGAGACTTTTCCGTGGAGCAGCCAACAAGCTGGACATGGAGTTCCACACATACTCTATTCACAAGTTATCCCTGATGGCCTTTTGGTGATTTAACTGCCTTTAAGTCACCCATGGTCCTATAAATAACCCAAATAAACCCATTGACTTACCAACTAGACCTGCATGTATTGGTTTCTTGAGTCTCATCCTGGAACCTACCTGAGGTGAGCACACATTTCCCTGGGAAAAGTCAGGCATCTGCACTGCAGACCCTGGGGGCATCCACTCAAAGAGGAGAGGTAGAGGACTTCCTGGTGGACACTCCCAGACGTGCTATGATGCAACCCATAATCTGAACAGAGCTAGTATTCACATCCTCACTGTAACTCCCCCTCCCCAGTCTCATGACCATTTTTGTCCTAATGATTTTCACAATTTGTAATTGTGTAGACCTCAAGTGGGACAGAAAAGCAAGCAAACTTGAAGCTGAATAATCCCAGATCATTTCCAGATCCACAAATTCCCTTACCACTTATGGGGGCTCTTTTTATCTTCACCTCCTAGTTTCTAAATTTCATTGTATTCTTTGTTACCATCTTTTATTTTTATTAAGATATTTGACCAGCCCCCCTTCTCTACCCAATAAGATTATACTTCTTGACAGACCAACATCCCAGAGCAGGAGAGGACAGTTGTCTCTGGTAACTGCTTCTATAAATTCTTAGACATACTCTAGCCTTGGATCATGTGGCATTTTTAAATAAATCTCTAAGGCCAGAGGGCATTGATGGACAACATGCACACTCTGAGTTTAGTGGACTTATGGGGGAAACAGTAAGCTCATACTTTAGGAGGCCTTTATACACCATAATAAAACAAGTAACAAACCATTTATCAAAGGAAGAAATTCCGAGAAAGCTACAGTGTTCTGTTATTGTTAAATTGTGCCTACTAAATTAACAAAAACTGACTTAATCATTAGTCATTACCATGTAGAAAACATTAAGTTTTTGAATGAATAAATATTTGTCACAAATTAAATGAATGAATATTTACCTTTCAAGGTACAGACTATCCCCACCATTTCCTTCACAGTATATTTACCTTATTGCCAGGAATTATATCAAATTCTGGACCAACCTTCTTTACAAATGGGCTTTATAAGTCTGGGCAAGCCACCCAGAGTGACAATTTCTTCATCTGTCAAGTGTGAAAGGAAGACTAGCTGTGACGTCAGCTTTGGAGATTAAATATAAAACTAAAAGTATTTTGTGGATTCCTCTCCCATATAAGATCCAATGCAAATATGGTAAAAACTACCAGAAGGGTTTTCCCTGGAAGTACTTTCATGGTTGGCTCTCCAATGATGAAACAAATCTGTGAGCTCAAATACAGCACCTCTTGGAAGCTTACCTAATCTTTATCAGTTGCTGGCATGGTGTTTCTTAAGATCTAAGTATCTCAGATCTGAGATAATCTCAGGTCTGAGGATACTCAACTGTGACCTGGAGATCTAGAAGGATGCTTACTTTTGTATAACCAAGCACCACAGTGAAAGTGGAAAGCAATGAGACAGATGAACAGATGCCAATACACTCCTACAGTTCATACTCTAGTCTCCCTTGGCCATCTCTCTCCAGTAAATGACACTGGTCTGGGTAACCGAAGGAATTCCATAAACCCTGAATGCTTTCTGATGTGAAAATTAAAACTCTAATGTAAAAGAGCACCTTTCCATTTAAATGTTGACTACCTGCAAGGTAGATATCCACTTTCTACACAGTTCACAGATCCTTCCAAGCTTGACCTGCAAGACTTTTATCAACCCCTTACTCTTCTAGGCTTTAATCTGGCTCTCATGAAATGCTTGTAGCTTCTCCGACTTGAGTCTCTGGCTGTATGCTCCTTAGTGTTTCAGGATTCTGTCTGTCCACTTCATCATCTTTTCTATATGCTTTGCCTCATTTCTTTGCGGAAGTCTTTCTTAGCTACACTACATCAAAGGATTAGCTATATGTTCTCCAAAAAGCTGCCAGAGAATCCTATGCTTGCTGTCCTGTTAGTAGGAACAGGTCCCTAGAGTTTCTCTTTCATTACTATGCTTTAATATAAAATTGACATAATACATAGTAGACGATCAGGGCTTTTAAAAATTATTCTTTTTCATTTAAATTTTTGATTAATTATATTACTTTCCCTTTCCCTTTTGTCCCTCCAAATCCACTCATCAAGCCTCAAGCCTCTCCCATGACACTCACTCACTCCCTCTCAAATTGATGTCTTCTTTTAATTATTATTGTCATTAAGCATATACACATTTAAGTATCTAGATACAACTTGCAGAGTCAATTTAGTGTTGCTTGTATGTGTATGCTTTCAGAGCTCAAAGTGATCAGGGTATTTTCTTTTGTTTCCCCAGCAAATTTAGTTTGAACTCCAGATCACAAGAAAACATGCCTTCCATTCATGAAATTTAGAGCATAACCTTTTGCTCCCTTTGATTCTGGTTATTTTCAGTGTGGTGGTCAAGAGGCATCACTTTCAACCCATTACAAGTAGTAGCATATGACATTTGTAAGAGATTTAGACGTCTTAATTATTTAGATGGATGCATCATACAGCACTCTCCCCAACATTGTAAGACTTTGGTATGAAGAGTGGATGCAGGCCAAAAAAGTGACAGGAATTCTGGAGTTAGCTAGAGTTAACACCATTTTCTAAAACAAAGACACTTATGGCCTTCTCTACGCTGCTTTGACCACATTCCTGTGCACTTACTTATCTGTAATCAGTCATGACTTTTTTAGGAATGTTGACAAATACAAACTCACTAGGGAAAAATCCCTAAGCTAGATGGGATTTTCTGACTAGGAGTTGTAACTTTAATAAGGAAAGAAGAAACCATCTGTACATCTTCCTTCTCACTGCTGAACTCCTTTATCAGTTGAGTCTGGGATAGATGCCAACTTCCTGTTGGACCATTATTGGAGCAAGGAGGGGGCATCTGTTCTCAGTAGGTCCAGTCCCTGTCCTAAGAGGAGAGAAAACACTAACAAAAAGAAAACAAAACAATAACAGTGTGTTTTACTGACTTTAACGTACCTCCCAATCTATTTTCTTCTCAAAGGTTCCAAAGACTAATAGTTTTAGAATCACTCTTGTGTTACAGAATCATTCTTCACAAAGTCCTTCACAATTATACTTATCAAGCAGATTTTTAAATTTCATTTAAGTGTGTTGAAGCCAAAAATAAAGAAGAAAATATAAAATATATTGGTTCACATTCCTGAAAAACTCATGGCAAGTGATAGCTTTAGGAAGATCATGATTCTAGAGACTTAGCTATGTGGTAGGCACTCACTTCCCATTGCACTTTTCTCCATTAGGCCCCTCTTTGTTGCTTCTTCTCAAGCCTCCAGGGGCAGGACATGGGGTGGGCATGTGGAAGATGTTGAAGCAACAATGAGCTTCTTCCATTTCCACACTCAATAAAGACAATATCCCTGCACCAATGCTCAAGAGAAAGTGCTGTCCTTGTCTCTTATTGGATGTAAATGTCCCATTCCTATTCACATGCTCATACTGAAAATGACTGATGTAAAAATGAGATGCCCTAGTGGTATGTCTGAAGTCATAAGCTGTAGGGCAGAGCTATTATCACAAAAGAACATTTACTGAGAACATGGCACTGGTTGTTCCATAAGAGAAATCCATAGTGTTACTATCAAAAAATTAGTAACATGAATAAAATGAAATTATAACACAAGGTCCACCAATGTAGCCAAATCCTGAAATTATATGTATTCTCTCCATCCCTAGCTCTTTCTCTTAAAAGATACAGAGATTATTAGTGTAAAATGTAAATGTATTATTGAAATAAGAGATAATGAGCTATGTAATGAAAATGTCAAATAATTATTATGCCTACACTAAAACAGCATTTTGAGGAATGCTGAAATAAGAAAATATTCATAATATAATATGAAAAGTGGCAAAATTTTATAGATACATAGATAGATAGATAGATAGATAGATAGAGTTTCTGTTATATCTAGTCCCATAAATATAAAATATCAAAGTGCTATCTTTGGTTTTCTTTATGATATAGAGAAAGTTTTAAACATTTTTTTAGTTGCTCACACAATCAGAAAAGAGCAAGTTCTTTTTTTAACAACAAAACCACAACCATGTTACCTGGAATTGCTTAGTCACACTGCCCACACCACCAGTCCAAAACAAGGTCTGAAAGTCAGGTAGATGTTGACTGAGTAAAATCACAGGAAATGTTTGCTATATGGAGAGTGACCTTGATGGAGTATACAGCAGCCTTCTCAGAGGTGCTACTAGAAAAACCAAGAAATGAGTGCAGGAATAGAAGCATTGAAGAATGGAGAACTTCTTGCTACATGGGGTCAGTTCAGTTCTGGAGGGAATCCTTGCTAGAATTCTGCTGAGTCTAAAGATTTGCATTGTGGTGAACTTCAGTCTTAGATCACTAGGTAAAGTGATATTTGAGGTCTGACAGAGACTAAATGTATTAGTTCATGATCTAGAGCTTAAAAGAACAGCACTGTTGTTTCATGAGCTTGCTTTGTAAGCATGTGAGGAACATCCCATAACTTATCCCTGAAAATCAGAGTACCTGTATTATTCATGAATATTTTACTAGGCAATCTATAATTTTTAAAACACTCCCATGTACCCCAGTTATTCTATCATAATGCTGCCAGTGAAGAGCACCAGAATCTCCATGTATCAGCTAGAGAACATGACACCTTGGAAGGAAAGAAAGTTTAACTGGAGACAACCATACTGAAAGGTGTGTTAAATTTGGACTCATGCTAACTTAATGGAATATTGTGAAAAGAGAGCTGTGAATTCCACGAACCCTAAAATGAACTCTAAAGTATGGCTGTGGCCCATGGAGACTACAGAGAATTTAGTGCTGCAGCTCCTGGGATTGGCATGATATGATTTCTCCCCTCTTCATTCTGGTCAAACTGGTCAAGATCATTCTCCAGCTTTTCTCTGTAGGCCTTTTTATACTGGTTCACCTTGCACCTGGACCAACACAGACTATCCACACAAAAACTCAAAAGACTTTATCATTTCAAAGGTTGCCACCATCCAGTCCTATAGTATGTCAGTCTAAATTCTCAATGGACATACCATATTATGTCTAGGTAGATTTGAATAAAATCAAAATAAAACAAGACATTTGAAACCCTAGATAATAGTCAGATTATCTGTATTATTTAATTTATATTTTAATCATTTGATCATGTCTTTCCACAAAAAAAGAAATAGAGTAGTTCTGTGCATATAGCTCAGTGGTAGAGCACATGCTTAGTTCTTGGTTAAACACCAGTACCACTGAAAACTGCATTAGAATAGAGAGAACCCTTAGATAGTCGAGATGTTCCAAAATGTTTTATATTATAGAACATTCTTTCAAATTCTTCATTCTCAGCAAAAAAATAAGTGCACTAAGGGAGAGATACATTATCTAGAGCCATAACGATCACTGCTAACATAAGATAATTGTAGAAGTTATCTGGCAAAATTGATTTTAAAAAAGACAACAAAAGTCAACATAAATCTACTAATTATTGTGTTTATGAAAAGCAATTATGAGTACAAGCCCATAATTTCATACTTTAGATATGTAAACAAAAAGTTATTTTCTTGAGGCAAGGTAGTCCTATATAGCTCAGGCTGGTCTTGAACTCAAGAACCTCCTACTTTTGAACTCCAAAATCTTTTACTTTTAATATGTAAGACAATAAATACTAAAACTAGGGTCTCTCTCTCTCTCTCTCTCTCTCTCTCTCTCTCTCTCTCTCTCTCTCTGTGTGTGTTTATGAAAAACTCAATCTTGGTGTGGAGGTATGCCTATAATGCCAGCAGTTGAGAAGCTGAGGTAGGAGGATCAAGAGCTCAAGAGCTCAAGGCCATCCTGGTTTACATAACAAGATCCCATTTCAAAAGGACACAAAACCAAGCAAATGATAAAAACTTTTCTAGATATTATGGTAATGGCTCCTTGTATGCTCAGAAAGTGCCAAGTGAGATGTCATTGAGTTGGATATGGAGTCAACAATTAATATCTTCCTAACAACTCATCTAGAAATGCTAATGGTGAGCTCTAGAAATGCTAATGAGGTGTTCTAGAAATGAACTTTTTGAGTCTTAAAAACTTAAAAATTAACTTACTTAACTCAAAAGTGTTTCTAAAGATATCAAAAGATGATGTCAAAAACTCTTGTGGAGAGTTTAAACAGGGTTTATGATATATAAAAAACAGGTATAATTTTAAGTGGGTGCATTGTATGTAATTATAATATATAAGTATACTATTTAAGACATTGATTGGTTAGCAATTGCATTCATTTGATTATTTCATCTACATATGTAGAAGTTTATCTATTTATTATTAATAATTCCATCCATTTACATTTCATATGATATCCCACTTCCCAGTTACCCCCTCCACCAACCCCCTATCACATGATATCCCACATCCTGGTTACCCATCCTCCAACCCCCCATCTCACACCCGGTTTCCCCCCTCCCCTTTGCCTGTATAAGAGTGCACCCTTATCCACCCACACTCTCCCACCCCACTGCTCCAGGATCTCCCTACACTGGGGCATCAACCCCCACCTCGGACCAAGGGCATCCCCTCCCATTGCTGTCAGGTAAGACCATTCTCTGCCACATATTTATCTGGAGCCGTGGATCACTCCAGGTACACTCCTTGGTTCATGGTCTAGACTCTGGAAGAATTGAGCGTTCAGGCCAGCCTATGTTGTTCTTCCAATGGGGTTACAATCCCCCTCCACTCCTCCAGTCCTTCCACCAGCTCCCCCAACAGGTTCTCTGAGCTCTGCCTGATGGTTGGCTCCAAGCATCCACATCTGCATTGGTCTGTTGCTGGCCGGACCTCCCAAGGAACCGCCACACTAGGTTCCTGTCAGCAAGTACCTATTGGCCACTGCAACAGTGTTGGATTTGGTGTCTGCAGACATGATGGATCCCCAGGTAGGGCAGTCCTTGGTTGGCCCTTCCTTCAGTCTCTGTTCCATTTTTTGCCCTGTTCTTCTTTTGGACAGGAACATTTCTGGGTTATACATTTTGAGAAGGGTGAGTGGCCCCATCCCTAGATGCAGGGCCATGCATATCTACTGAAGGTGGTCTCAACAGGTTCTATTTCCCCCTTCTCTGCTCACACCGGCTAAAGTCATCCCCTTTGGGTCCTGGGAGCTTCATGTTTCCCTGCTGTCTGGGACCCTCCAGTGGCTGTCCCCAGGTCCTCATCCCCATGCTACATATTTTTGTTCAATTTCCTGACCCTCTGTACCTCTCTCACATCTCCTCTAGTTCCTGATACTGTCACCCTTATTTCCTGCCCCTCCTTTCTCTCTCCCCAGTACCCCTCTCTCCCTACCTCCCACAATCGTCATGTCCCCCCTCAATGCAGGACTGAGGCATCCACACCCTAGTGTTCCTTCGTTCTATGATCCATATGGCCAGTGGGTTGTACCATGGGCAGGCATTGTGAGCTTTTGTGCCAATATCCACTTATTAGTGAGTACATACTATATATGTTATTTTGTGTCTGGATTAACCCACTAAGGATGATATTTTCTAGTTCCATCCATTTGCCTGTGAATTGCATGAAGACATTGTTTTTAATTGCTGCATAGTACACCATTATGTATATGTACCACATTTCCTATATCCATTCTTCTGTTGAGGGACATCTGGGTTGTTTTCAGCATCTGGCTATTATAAATAAGGCTGCTATGAACATTGTGGAGCATGTGTCCTTGTTATATGTTGGAGCATCTTTTGGGTACATGCTCAGGAGTGGTATAGCTGGGTCCTCAGGTAGTATTTTGTCCAATTTTCTCAGGAACCGACAAACTTATTTCCAAAGTGGCTGTACCAGCTTGCATTCCCACTAGCAATGGAGGAGTGCTCCTTTTTCTCCATATCCTGGCCAGCCAACATCTGTTGTCACCTGCATTTTTTATCTTAGCCATTCTGTCTGGTGTGAGGTGGAATCTCGGGGTTATTTTGATTTGCATTTCTCTTATGACTAAGGATGTTGAACAATTCTTTAGGTGCTTCTCAGCCATGAGAGTTTTCTCAGTTGAGAATTCTCTGTTTAGTTCTGTTCCCCATTTTTTAATAGTATATTTACTTTTCTGGAGTCTAACTTCTTGAGTTCTTTGTATATTTTGGATATTAGCCCTCTATCTGATGTAGGGATGGTAAATATCTTTTCCCAATCTGTGTGCTGCTGTTTTGTACTAATGACAGTGT
Source organism: Rhynchomys soricoides (assembly GCA_019843965.1). NCBI lineage: Eukaryota > Metazoa > Chordata > Mammalia > Rodentia > Muridae > Rhynchomys > Rhynchomys soricoides. Next base: position 8,979,504 of record JADRCH010000075.1, read on the forward strand.
CATTTTCTTCACAGAAGCTTTTCAATTTTATGAGGTCCCATTTTTCAGTTGTTGCTCCTAAAGCATAAGCCATTGGTACTCTGTTCAGGAAGTTTTGTCCTGTGTCCAAGTATTGAAGGCTCTTCCCCACTTTCTCTTCTATTTAATTCAGTGTGTCTGGTTTTATGTGGAGGTCCTTGATCCACTTGAACTTGAGCTTTGTACAGGGAGATAAGAATGGATCAATTTGCGTTCTTCCACATGCGGACTGCCAGTTGAACCAGCACCATTTGTTGAAGATGCTGTCTTTTTTCCACTGGATGATTTTAGCTCCTTTGTCAAAGACCAAGTAACCATGGATGTGGGTTCATTTCTGGGTCTTCAATTCTATTCCTTTGATCTACTTGTCTGCCTCTATACCAATACCACGCAGTTTTTATCACTATTGACCTATAGGATAGCTTGAGGTCAGGGAGGCTGATTCCCACAGAAGTCCTTTTATTGTTGAGAATAGGTTTTGCTATCCTGGGTTTTTTGTTTTTCCAAATGAATTGGAGAATTGTTCTTTCTAACTCTATGAAGAATTGAGTTGGGATTTTGATGGGGATAGCATTGAATCTGTATATTGCTTTTGGCAGGATGGCCATTTTAACTATATTAATCCTGCCAATCCATGAACATGGGAGATCTTTCCATCTTCTGAGGTCTTCTTCGATTTCTTTCTTCAGAGACTTGAAGTTCTTGTCGTACAGATCTTTCATTTGTTTGGTTATAGTCACACCAAGATATTTTATATTGTTTGTGACAATTGTGAAGGGTGTTACTTCCCTAATTTCTTTCTCAGCCTGTTTATCCTTTGAGTATAGGAAGGCTACTGATTTGCTTGAGTTAAAGTTTTGCAAAGATTAGGAATTCAAGGAGCATACCTAAACATGGTAAAAGCAATATACAGTAAACCAGTGGCCAACATCAAACTAAATGGAGAGAAACTCGAAGCAATCCCACTAAAATCAGGGACTAGGCAAGGCTGCCCTCTCTCTCCCTATCTATTCAATATAGTACTTGAAGTTCTAGCTAAAGCAATCAGACAACAAAAGGAAGTTAAAGGGATACAAATTGGAAAGGAAGAAATCAAAATATCACTATTTGCAGATGATATGATGGTATACTTAAGTGACCCGAAAAACTCCACCAGAGATCTGCTACAGCTGATAAACACTTTCAGCAAAGTGGCAGGATACAAAATATGGTCAATTTTTGAGAAGGTACCATGAGGTGCTGAGAAGAAGGTAAATTCTTTTGTTTTAGGGTGAAATGATCTATAGATATCTGTTAAATCCATTTGGTTCATAACTTCATTTAGTTTCACTGTGTCTCTGTTTAGTTTCTGTGATCTGTCCATTGGGGAGAGTGGGGTGTTGAAAGCTTTTATTATTATTCATATGAGGTTCAGTGTGTACTTTGAGCTTTAGTAACATTTCTTTTATAAATTTTGGTTCCCTTGCATTTGGGATATAGATGTTCAGAACTGAGAGTTCATTTGGTGGATTTTCTCCTTTGATGAGTATTTAGTGAACTTCCCCATCTTTTTTGATAACTTTTGGTTGAAAGTCTATTTTGTTAGATATTAAAATGGATACTCTAGCTTGTTTCTTGGGGCCATTTGCTTGGAAAATATTTTCACATTCTCTTACTTTGAGGGTATGTCTGTCTTAGACTCTGAGGTATGTTTCCTATATGCAGCAAGATGCTGGATTCAGTTTATGTATCCAGTCTGTTATAGCCTGTCTTTTCATTGGGGAATTGAGTCCATTGATTTTGAGAGATATTAGGGACCAGTGATTGTTAATTTTGCTCTTAGAAGTGGAATTATGTTTGTGTGGCTATCTTCTTTTGGGTTTGTTGTGAAAAGATTAATTTCTTGCTTTTTCTTGGGTGTAGTTTCTCTCCTTGTGTTGGAGCTTTTCTTCTATTATCCTTTGTAGGGATGGATTTGCAGAAAGATATTGTTTAACTTTTAATTTGTCTTGGAATACCTTGGTTTCTCCATCTATGGTAAATGAGAGTTTGGCTAGGTATATTAGCTGGACTGGCATTTTTGGTTTTGTAGGGTCTGTATGACATCTGCCCAGGGTCTTCTGGCTTTTAGAGTCTCTCTTGAGAAATCTGGTATAATTCTGGTAGGTCTGCCTTTATATGTTAGTTGACCTTTTTCAATATTCTTTCTTTTTCTGTGCATTTGATGTTTTATTATATGATGAGAGGAATTTCTTTTCTGGTCCCATCTGTTTGGTGTTTTGTAGGCTCCTTTTATGTCTATGGGCACTTCTTTCTTTAGGTTAGGAAAGTTTTCTTCTGTAATTGTGTTGAAGATATTTGCTGGCCCTTTGAGTTGGGAATCTTCACTGTCTTCTATACCTGTTATTCTCAGGTTCAGTTTTTTCATTGTGTCCTAGATTTCTTGAATGTTTTGAGATAGGAGTCTTTTCATTTTTGTATTTTCCTTGACTGTTGTGTAGATGTCTTCTATTGTATCTCTTGCCACTGAGATTCTCTCTTCTCTCTCTTGTATTCTGTTTGTGATGCTTGTATCTATTACTCCTGTTCTCTTTCCTAGGTTTCCCATCTCCAGGGCTGTCTCTCTTTTTTTAAATTATTCTATTTCCATTTTTAGACCCTGGATGGTTTTGTTCAGTTACTTCACCTATTTGATTATGATCTCCTGTAATTCTTTAAGGTATTTATGTGGTTCCTCTTTAAGGGCTTCTACTTGTTTACTTGTGTTCTCCTGTATTTCTTTAAGGGGGTTATTTATGTCCTTCTTAAAGTCCTCTATCATTTTCATGAAATGAGAGGTTAGATCTGAATCTTGCTTTATAGGTGTTTTGGGGTATCCAGGACTTGCTGTGGTGGGAGAACTGGATTCTGATGTTGCCAAGTCAAATTGGTCTCTGTTGCTTATGTTCTTATGCTTGCCTCTCACCATCTGGTTATCTCTGATGTTATTTGGCCTCCCTGTCTCTGACTGGAGTCTGTCCTTCCTGTGAGCCTGCGATTCTATGATCCTGTGTTTTTGTGATCCTGGATATATCAGAATACCTGGAGAGTTGAGTTGCAACTGGGGTGTGGGCTGTGTGGGTTCCCATCCAGTGCCAGGGCTCCCTTCTCAGAACAGGTGGGAACTAGAAGGCATGTGGGTCTCTGGCTGGGTCGAGAATCTCAAAGTTTATCTATTCATGTTGACAACTTTTATGTTGACTTTATCATTGGGAGAGTAGAGAATAATTTAAATTAGGGCATTCATAAATACATAATACATATAAGAAATTCAAAGAAGATTATTTTTGTCATGATAATTATTTTAATTCTTTTTTTCAATTATCCTAATGTTTCTAAAAGCTGATTTGGACTTGTTATCTCTGAATTTGCTAATATCTGTGCTTTGCCTAGTTTTTAGCACATCTAAAAGATAGGATCCTTGGGTCTGAGGTCTAAACGTTGTCTAAGAACTGCTAAGACTGAAGAAGGAAATACATTCACCTAGACTTGCCTGTTTTAGATTCCAGGACTGAAGAAAGAAAATCTCACCTTTTCACTCTCTGTAACTGTTAGGAATCCCTTCATCTTAATCTCTGGTTTCTGCCTAGCCAGTGAATGGGACGGTAGAAAACTCACATTAACTCTCTTAATTACTTTTCTAGTCTAAATATACAGGATCTTTAGGATAATAGGACTGATTCTCTCACAGTCCTAGAGTCCCAAAGTCTGAAATGAAGGTACTACCATGATGTTTCCTTTCTGAGGTTCTGAGAGGATACTGCTCCCTGCCCCTCTCCTGAATTCTGATCACAGACAGCTGTTGACATCCTCAGATTATAGTCACACCACATGCTTTCAAAGGGTGCTTTCCCTTCTCCAATAGGGACACCAGTCATTGGACTTAAAGCCCACCTTAAATCTTACCTTAAAATCTTTTAAAACATTTTTTATTCATCATTTTATTCATTTACATTTCAACTGATATCCCCTTCATGGCTAATTTTATATACAAAAATTTCTTTCCAAAATAGGGCCATCCTTGTGTGGGCTGTATGTTAGGATTTGGACATATCATTTGGGGGTCATGTCCCAATATACCTATAGATCTCTCCCTCTTTGCTTGTTAAACAGCAAGCATGCAAATTAGTTTGGGTCATCTTGACACAAGCTAGAGTAATCTGGGAAGTAGAACAGTAAGTTAAGGAATCACCATTGTCAGACTGGCCTGCAGGCAAGTCTGTGCATCATTTTCTTGATTAATGACTGATGTGGGAGGAACCAACTCACTGTAGGTAGTACTTCCTCTGGGTAGGTAGGCCTGGGCTGTATATAAAAACAGGCTGAGTAAGTCCTACAGAGCATGATGCAGAAGACTCTGCCTTCAGTTCTTGCCACTAGGTTCTTGCCCTGACTTCCTTTCAGGGGGAACAGTAAGCTGAATGATGAACTAAGCCTTTCTCCCCACCAAGTTACTTTTGGTCATGGCCTTCATCACAGCAGTAGAAAGCAAACTAGGACAGCATATAACTGTTGATAATCAAATCTCTTTTTAGAAAACAACACCATAGAACAGTGTTTCTGTGGTGCTTGATGGCTGGGCAGGCACTTTCTTGATTCATTGCCAATATCTGGACAGAACCCCAATAACACAGAGCAAACAGCCACCATGAGAAGTTGCTCATGCTTTTTAATATTATTACTAGTCTTCATCAAATGAGCATGGAAATAAGGAATTGAAGGGGAAATTAACTTTAGAAATAGAACCACAACCTAGATTGGAGGTCCTTGTACCATACTTTCCTAAGATATCTTTTTTTATATATATCATAGGCTAAGGTATGCAAGGGCAAAGACTATCATATTCCCTATTGTATGCTAATCATGAGATATGTTATAAAGAAGAGTCCCTGTAAATTTTTGATGAATAAAAGGAACATCTTCAGCACACTGGGCCATGTATCTGCTTATCGTCTGGAGTCTCATCTACTGGGATCACTTCCCTTCTCATTTTGAGACATGGACTACTTTCTTAAGAAGCTCTGTAAAGGAAGGGATTGATTGCCCCTGAAAATTAAAGTGTGCCCAAGTGAAAACAGTTGCTCATCAATGAACTTCTGCATTCTCTAAAAAACATATGAAATTCAACATAAAATGTCTTTGTAAAACTTCCAACAGAAACAAATATATTTCATTAAAGAAGCTGTGTGTGTGTGTGTGTGTGTTTATGAGAGACAGAGAGAGACAAAGAGAGGGAGAGAGAGAGAGAGAGAGAGAGAGAGAGAGAGAGAGACTTCATTCTATCAAAATTGAGAGGCCTTAAAGAAAAGAAGCGTTTCCTAGAAAATGGAGGATTAGAACACCTTAGATGCAAGTTCTAATAACAGAGCTCATGGAGCCTCACAAGCTATACTTTGAACTTTGTAAAGGAGATTTATCTTTCCATCTCCTATCCCTGATCCTAATGTGTATCTTTTCTTCTCTTGTGACCTATTCCATTATACTTTTGAATAGCCTTCATTAATTAACAACTTCTTAGATAGACTTCTATTGTAATTTGAATGAAAATGACTCCTATAGGCTTGTATATTTGAATACTTGGTCCTCACTGAAACTGTTGAGGAAAGATTATTAGGACATGAAAGCTTTGAGTTTTCAAAAATCTCTGCAATTCCCAGTTAGTTTTCTCTGCTCCCTACTTGCAGATAAGAGTGGAATTTCTAGGTTACTGCTCTAGCATCATGCCTGCTGCCTGCTGCCTGCTGCCTGTTGCCTGTTGCCTGCTGCCTGCTGCCTGCTGCCTGCTGCCTGCTGCCTGCTGCCT
>JADRCH010000075.1:8999892-9010034 GCA_019843965.1 Rhynchomys soricoides
AGAGAGAGAGAGAGAGAGAGAGAGAGAGAGAGAGAGAGAGAGAGAGAAAGAGGGAGTGGGGACATGGACACAAATAATTTTAAAGGTTTATTTGTTAATATATGTGTGTGTGAGTACCTTCATGTAGGTGTGTATACCATGTATGTATGTCCATGAAAGTGAGAAGTAGATATCAGGTTTTATAGCACTGGAGTTGCAGGGAGTTGTGAGCTACTATGTGGATGCTAAGAATTAAATCTTGACTCTGTGCAAGAGCATCAGCTGTTCTTAATAGCCAAGCCAACTAAAAATCTCTCTCCAGTACTCAGAAAGTCTTCAGACAGTAACATGCACAGTAGTCTTCTTACTACAGCATACTACATTGAGCAAAGGAAAGATACTCTACCCTATCTCTGACTAGGTTTGTTCCATTTGCCAAAGAGAAAGTAGTACTTGCTTTGTAGAACCTTTGAAAGAGCTAATGATTTCCTGTAGGTAAACTTCATAGACTCTACTTTCCGTATAAGAAGTGCCCAGTACATATTGTCTTCATGGCCGTTATCGTTATCCCTGCTGTCATCATCAAGCATCATTTAGGGTGTGAGTTTTCTAAGACAGACATAGCAGCAATGCTCAAGTGGTTTAGGTCATGAACTCATCCTTGGGATATCATAGAGAATTTCCAGATAGCTGCCATTATGTATGAGTACATACATTTAAAATCTTACGTATCTTACTGGCACATGTCTCTCAGGGTTGAGAAACCCTGCAGGACTCATAAAAGTGCTCATTTCCTAGGAAAACTTTTCACACTTTCTAGACCTGAGTTAGGAAATATGACTCTGAATTGTCAAAACCAAGAAACATTTTCAAACTTCCTGTATTCCACAGAACTTCTCTGAAGAATAAAAGGGACACATCTTGCTTTTCTGGATTAGTTTTCACAGTAATCTTGCAAACTAATTCTGAGTTATAATATGCACATGTTGTATAACTTCTCTTAAGGAAATCTTAGCACGTTCATGCAGACTACAGATAGAATTGCGATGAAATCAACAAGATGAAACAAATAAACCAAACAGTCCCAACCCAGTCTAATTTGGTTAATCAATGAGTTGATTGGTATTACTTGTAGGACCATGAGTGACTGAAAGACAGCTACATCACAAAAAGACTTGCCCAAGTATGAGTGTGGACTCATGAAAGCTATGCCTGTCAAGATCTCTGCTCAACTTGAGAGTCTAACCTATGGTTAATCATGATGAAAAGCTTCATGAGATCCAGAATCACCATGAAAACAAGCCTCTGGACAAAATAGTAATGGATTATAGAGGTGATATTAATTGAAATGAGAAGATCCACCATAAATATAGGCAGCAGCATCACACGGGGTGGGATCCCAGACTGCATAGAAAGTAAACAGCTAGCTAACAGGAACATTTATCACTCATTGTTTTCTGGCTCTAGGTACCATTACCACATTATCACCTGCTCCCAGCTCCTGCCAAAATACATTCCCTATCACGATAGATTACATCCCATGAACTGTAAACCAAAACCAAAATAAACCTTTCCTTTCTTAAGCTTTTGTTTGTTTGGTTGGTTTTGGTTTTAGTTTTAGTATTTTGCTGCAGCAATGAGACTAGTAACTAATTCACTGTTTATATAACCTTTGGGAGGGTGTCTTAGGGTTTTACTCCTGTGAACAGAAACCATGACCAGGGTAACTCTTATAAGGATGACATTTAATTGGGGCTGGCTTATAGGTTCAGAGGTTCAGTTCATTATCATCAAGGCAGGAATGTGGCAGTTTCCTTGGAGACGTGAGGCTGGAGGAGCTGAGTGTTCCACTTCTTATTCCAAAGACACCTAGGAGAAGACTGGCTTACAGGCAGCTAGAATTCGGGTCTTAAAGCTCCTGCCCACAGTGCCACACCTACTCCAAAAGGGCCATACCTCCTAATAGTGCCACTCTCTGAACCAAGCATATACAAACCATCACAGCTGAGATAGTGAATCTCATAACTTTGTGACCTCTTGAGCCTTCTAAGTTTCATGAACGTCCTGCTTCTTATGAACATCCCTCCTCCCTCCTGGAGGGAATAGTCAATTCAAAGGAAATGACTACACAAGACTTTACCTTTTCCTTGGCTTATTTATTTTTATTTTTATTTTTTGCACTCCTTCTTCTACATTGTTTCTTGAGTTTTGGAGGAGTTGCTATAAAAGTCTATTTATCCAATAACCTCTTGGCCTCTGGAAATGTTATTTTCTACTAATACAGGATTCCTTCATTTGAACTCTTTACCTGCTTTTTTGTTGCCCTTTCAGATGCTTTTCCAAATATGTAAAGTGCTCGTGAGTTGGCATTATATAATAGAAGCCTTTTTATGGAAAACCTACCCTTGCCTGTTCCGTGTAAGTACCAGTTGGTCTCAGTATTCCATAGTTAGAACCATAATAAACAATGTATTAGTAAGAGACAATAAAACATAAAGAAGTTCCATGACTTCTGTCAGTTGTTCTATCAATCAATCTTCATTGGATATGGATGGAAAATATTATTTTAATTAACTCTCTGTAGTCCACAGTCATTCTCCATGAGGTATTCTAATTCCTCATCCTAGAACACCACCATCACGGTTCTGATAATCATTTTCCCAGTCCTTAAAGGTTTGATGGTGGCACACTACCTGGCTCAGAATTGAAGCAAAACAAGGATATGATCTTGTCTGCCTTATCCATGGTGGTAGCAGGCTATCTGGTTGGCAATCTCTGACTTATCCATTAGATACATCTAGATGAGAAAAGGCCCTGGGATATTTCTATCCCCAGTAGACGTTCTTAGAGTGGAGAAATGTACACACAATACTCTAGGGGGGAGATAATTATTCATCCCTGGGGCTAATGAATTTTTTCATCTGTATTACTCTGCCTTCCACTCCTTCCTTCACCCCTTTCACAGCTGTTGCTTGAGTTTTAAAGCCCTCTACAACTCTGTATCCCAGTATTTGGCTCCCTGTTAATTGTTTTCCCTATAACTCTGACTACACAACTCTTGCCACATTTTTTTGAGTGATTTGGAAAATTCCCATCATCTTCTTTCCTTTTTGTTCATCTCCTCCTGAATTTTTTCACACTATATAAATCCAATTTACATATTCCTATAAATCATTCCAGTCTGTCTGAGCCTCTCCTATCTCATAAAACCCACATCTTTCTATACTATCTATCAACACAGCATGTGGATCATGTGGAACAGAGTGCTGAAAGACTATAAGAGCTACAGACTGGGGAGAAGCACAGAGAAACACGTCTTCTGCACTCATGAATCCATAGCAGCTACGGTTGTCGTCACAAGATCAAGGCAGTCAATGTTTTAGCAGGAAATGTTTTCTGGATGGTTGGGTTTGGGGGTGGTATTTAGTTGATTGGTAGGTTGTGGGTATTTTGGTGTGTGTGTGTGTGTGTGTGTGTGTGTGTGTGTGTGAGAGAGAGAGAGAGAGAGAGAGAGAGAGAGAGAGAAAATGAATCCAACAAATTGCCTGTAGGCAGTCATGATAAATGGTTCTTGATTAATGATTGATGGGGGAGGCATTAGACATCTAAGGGTGGTGCCACCCTGGTTAGGTAATCCAGGGAGGTATAAAAAAAAAACAAACAAAAAAAACTAGGTTAAGCAAGTGATAGAGAGCATACCAGTAAGCAACATTACTCCATGGCCTCTGCTTTAGCTTCTGCTTCCAGGTTCCTGCTCTGCTTGACTTCCAGCCCTTGTTGCTTTTGATGATGAACTATTAAATGGAACTGTGAGTGAAATAAACCATTTCCTCTCCCAAGTTGTTTTTGGTCATGGTGTTTCAAAACAGCAATAGTGACCCTAAGATACTTCCCTTCATGGACTGTGGTTAGGATATGCAAGTCAATCAAACTCTGTTTTCCCCAGTTTGTTGTTGGTCATGATGTTTATCACAGCTATACAAAGGCAAACTAAAACAGAATGAGAAAGATTTCATGAGCCCCTACCCCCTATCATGAAACTATGGGTGGTAGGTACCTATAGAGGAGGATGAGTCAATTTTCTATGAGAGTGTGGTCCCTAATAGGTTAATTATATTTCAGTGGATTCCACACTCAGATTATATGGAAGCCATAGTATCTGTCATTGGACTATTTTTTAAAGCTACAAAGTTAAGGAATGGTAAGCGTGGGTGTAGGGGGGTTTAGGGCAAAGAGTAAGTGAGAAAATATGATCAAAATACTTTGTATGAAATTTCCAAAAAATAAACACACACACACACACACACACACACACACACACACACACATTATTTGGCAGTCTCTGAAATATTTATCTATTAGAAACATCTAGCTATGAAACATCTAGATCTATATAAACATCATCTCCCACTATAGAGAAAAGGAAGACACTAAAGCCCTGAGGTCCCTGCTGAATCAGCTTTTCTTAACTCATCTCTGAGTACAGTCAAACACTGTTTCTCATAGGCCCAGTTATTTCAATAGTGTTCATCCTTTATCTTTTGTCTTCCAGTTGCTAATATTTATGGGGTTCTCATCCAATAGTCACTAAGTTTCTCTAATAGCTCCTACTAGGCTGTGCATCAAGAATTGTTTTCTCTCATACTGCCTCAGTTTCTGCTGCCTTTATCGCAAGGAGGTATGGGGGATCATAATATTTACTTGCATGACACTCAGAAGAATCCTATCTATTCACGTGTCTCACAACTACATGAGCCAATCTGTGGGAAACTCTCTGCTTGCCTGTTTAAAAATCCTTCCCAATTCAAACACATGGAAGCAGAATAGTTCCTGATTATCATGAATCCATGACTGACTCATTACTAGGGCTACCATTTTCATGTTGAATAGTGGATGGTTTTTTTTTTTTCTTCTGTGTTTGGACCTAAAGAATATCTTCTACAATTTTTTCTTTGTTCTTTTCCTCTTTGATGTCTTAATCTTCTCTTGGGCTCCAAGTTTTGGAATCCCAGAAAGGCCTCTTTAACACAGATTTAATTTGTACTCTTTCCCTTGTGACTTACCAGAAGTAAGAAAGAACAAGTCAGCATCTCCCTCTCCACTTATCTCTACTTTCCTTGACAAATAAGAAGTACATGTACATCTTTGTGTCAAGTCCTTTCTGAATAGGGAGTTTAGCTTCTGTTGTACAGTATATAGCAAAGGTAACACAACCTTAACCACACCTTTTTATAGTCCTGCTTTATGCATGCTGATTTCAAGGATCACAATATAGTCTCTTGTCCACAAGCCATTTTGGAAACAACCTCTTTTATAGCAGTTCTAATTCTTCCAGAAGGTATGACACTCCAGAGCATATAGAAGACTTTTCCCAAGAGCAGTCCACCTTTCATCCTTGGTTGCAGTGCTGTATCTCATCACTGAAAGTAGGGAAAATACAGTGTCCTCTACAGGAGGGAGGTCCACCATCCTATATGACATATCAGAGAAAGGTAGCCATATTGAAATGGTTCCTGTATATATTCCAAACTCAGAAAAACAGCCAATTTTCACAGTACCTTTGGTTCTGTTGGTACACATTTGTTCACAAATTGTGTTGTGTAACTTCTCCTGGTGATATGTGAACAAATGTATACCTACATCAGACAGAGAGTTGATGACAGGTATAAGAAATGATCATGCCCAAGTCTGGCTTGGTGATTCAATGAGATTAAAGAGGTTACTTATAAAAGTCTGCTTGACTCAAAGACCTCTGCATTGTCAAGATACTCACTCAAACATCATTCATTAGTCATTAAAACTGTTTTGATGGAGCTCTGTGGAACTGGCAGATAGCTCCAACAAAGAAAGCCCCTTATACAGCAAGAATTTATTGTTTATATAACCTTGGTACCCCTTGCAAAGTTATAACTTTCCATGTTCCATGAATTTTACAATTTCAGCAGCTCCATAGACCTCCTACATTTCACTAGCTTTCCTAGTTTTCTGAGATTCCCTCCTTCCTCCATGATGAAATCTTTCAAATAATCTAATAGATAGCAGCACAGTAATGCTGAAACCTATCACGTACATTTTATGGAAAGAGAACAGAGAGTGTACAAGAACAAGTATCTTTTGTCAATCTTTCTGCCCTGTATCTGCCTTTTGAAAATAATTAGAGGTCTTTACTCGTCATCTTTTGAGCATAAGGAGAAAACTAAAGATCTAACTAAGACAAACCCAAAGAACCAAAAAACACAGAACTGTGGCACTGATTTACCTACTTCTAGCCTTTTCTTAGTAGCAAACAAATGCACCATAATTCATTGTTTTTTCCTATATTTTTGTAGCAGAGTAAAAATTAATTGATATAACCACCTCACTAATATTATCTTTCATTGACAGCTAAAATTACCAGGTTGAAACATGTAATTTCATGTTTAAGCTATATTTAATAAGCAATGTGCCCTAACTTAACAACATCTAGGAAAAGAAAGACCTTTGTTATTCCTCATAAAGACATCATACAAGTGAATGGAGATACGATATGAAGGGAGAAAATAGAGAGAGAAGAGAGACAAGGTGATAGTCTAATTCCAAAAGAGAATATCATTCTATAAGATTTCCGGCTTCATGTGCTTACATATTGTCCCGCGCTACGGTCTCGCCAGCAAGAACGACGCGGCACACATAGGATCCTTCTGCAGTAAAAGCTTTAATGCATCTTGAGAGGGAGAGCATAAGCTTGCCACGAGTGGAGACTCAGAACAATAGAATACTCGCCCTTTATATGGGTCACAGCGCTTGCCTGGGACATGGAGCTTCCCCATTGGCTCCCGCACACCAGGCCAGATGCCGCCACGAGAGAGGCTGAGATTCTGAAGTGGAAAATTACCAGGTGCATGCGCACTAGCCTGTTTACAACTTGTCCTCGGCCGAATGTAGGCGCCATCTTGTAATGGCGGATGTGGGTGCTCAGGCGGCTCCCAACAACATATCCCTGTAACATTCTACTTGCTATTTGAGTGGAGAGATGGCACTGACAATTCAGTGCAAGCAAGCAACAGTGATTCTTCAAAACTGTTAGCCCATTCTCATACAATAAGACTCTCCATGAAAAAATAGTACAGAAAGTTATTCATTTTACTCTAGGAAAGAATTCTACTACATGCTTATTTTTAAAATTCACCACAGGTTCCCTCTAGTGTATTGGAAATACAATTTTATTTGCAAACTTTCTTTACAGACCTATAATTCTAAATCCTTGACAAATTGCTGAGATAGATATCTTTACTTTAGAGGTAAGAAAAACGAGTTCTAGAAAGAAGATATATCCTCTATAGTAGAGGCAGACAAGACAGAAGTGGGAAAAGATATGTTATTATCATGAAGAGATCATGTTAAATTAGTCAAATATTAGGGATAGAAGAAATCTTACTCAGATAATAAGGAAGCAACAATAATAGATTTTATTGAGCTTCACATTCATTGAGATCTGGATTCTGGAGTCTAGAAAGTAAGGAACAATTCAGACATGGGTCTTTCTTATGGAGCAAAAAGTATGTTCTCATCTTACAAAGAAATAAGCCCAGTCCAGTGTATGCCTTAGCAATGACCAATGTGTCTCCTGTCAGTGAGAACTAGGACCCAATTTTCAGCCCCAGCTTTTCAATTTGCTATGTTATACCCTGGGGGCATAGGATATATTAACTGAGAGAAAGAAGAAACACAGGCATCTCCTGCATAGTTTCCGATCCCAGAAGGAATCAGGAATCTGCAGTAGAATACCTACTCCACTGGGCCCAAACACTTTGGGATGAAGATGTAGAGTAAGTGAAAACTTTTGACATCATTCACATCTCAGTTCCTTGGTGACTATATCAGACAAAAAAGACTTCTGGCAACCAATGGAGAGCTTCATTGACAGCCTCAGACAGACAGCTTCTATTCTCACTTTCAGTCACTCATCAGCATTATCTTTATTTCATTTCCTTCTTGGTAACTATTGAATAGATAAACACCTATTCATGTAGTTACTTTCAGACCTGGAGGAGCCTATGAAAAGAGTTCAATCTTATTTACTGTTATAAGTCAACAACTAAACAGCACATGGCTCAGAGTAGATAGCTTGTATTTATGGAGTGAATGGTAGACCATTGTTCTTGATTTCAACCATTGGACTTATATTGACCACTCTGATAGAGGCAACACGCTTCTCAACCATCATATCTCCCACCAGCAGTATACTTGAAGACAGCATCAAGGCCAGAGGTGGAAAGATTTAGGTACAAATGTTTCTTAACAGAAATAGCCATTGTCTGTCATCCTTCCTACCGAATCCCGCAATCAGTTTCTATTTTAATATCTTGTGATTTTCTTTTAGTCTACATCTGTAAAAGTGAGACATGTTAAAGTGAATTCCAGTTAACAAATTTCTTGTTAGTTCACATTAGGTGACAGCATTTATGGCATAGGGTATGTAAGTTATGGTGCCAAAGTCATTCTCTTAGAAGCCACCCACCTGGCTTTGTTTCTCCTGGTTGCTCCAGCAGAGTGATGCTCTTGGGGGGAAAACTAGGATTTTTAATAAAATCATAAGACTATAAAAACTTGTTTTAAGAGAATGTCATTTTTATGAGTTCTGTTGACAGCTAGGCTGCTGAATGCATCCCCTTTCATTTTCAGCACATGTTCCTTCCTGGTATAACTGTCTCACTCATTTCTCTTTGGGTACCACAGCCTTAGTGTAATCATAGTGGCTTAATGATGCTGAATTCATATTTCAGAAATTTGGAGAAATAAATGTGTCTACTTATTTACACCTGTAAAAGATGGCAGCTGCCCATGTTTGCTATCCTTGACTTCACATCATACTTTGCAGACATTATTTATTGTATGGGAATCATGGAAGCAAGTGTCTAATTCCAAATTCCCCTTGTTATATCCAACATACAATGCTAAAGACCCTGTATGTAAAGTAAATGTCTAAAGCTTTGGATGATAGAAAATTATGCTTAATCCAAGTACTTTTCAACAATCTAGCCCTTGGGGAATATTTCAGAAAACAGTGTAGACATTTTGAGTTGTCACAATGTTTAGTGCAAGCAATGACAGTATTTGATAAATTAGGGGCAGGGATGCTACAAGCCTTCAAATGCAAGGCCATTTTTATAGTGAGAAACGATCCATGTTCCACAAGACTTATAAATACCCTGCCCATTATTCATCTGTGTGAAAAGGGAACCTATTTCTACTTATCTATGACTAACATCCAGTTCTACTTTATATACAAGCAGCTTTGTTTTATTTGTAAAGTTTTAATATACAATGGATTTTCAGAAATGAAACTACTGCATAAATAACAAGCCTTTTATAATTTTTAAAAAGAACTCTACTGAATGTTGATTGCCATTAAAAGGATTTACATGATGAAAAGTGGCATTGAGCTTGACGCTTCTATCAGTTTACATATGTAAGATTCCTGAAGGATTTTTGTGCATGTGCATATGCCAGTGTCAGTCTGTTGTATAATGCCCTGTAGTGTGTGTGTGCTTGTGTTCAGACACTCACATATATAATTTTATTATAATTTGCTTTTCTTTTAGGCAAAGAAGTCCTTTACTTCATACTTATAATGTTCTAAATGGTTACTTGACAGTATGGGTATATGCAGATCCTATAATCTATGAATTTCACTTCAGAAAGAAAGATATATTGGAAAACAAAAGAATATTATACAGTGTCTTATTGCTTAAGAACAACTATCTAATGGGAACTTCTTATACACTGTAGACCCTGTAGTAACTGTTGGAAACATAAGATGAGTAAGAAAAAGGCCTTTCCTTTACTGGATTGGAAGTCTAATAAAAGTGACTGACATGAGTGTGTCAGCTCCATTAAGCAGCATTTGATACCACATATGGTTGCAGGAGGAAAGGGGAAAGCACAATAGAAGCTGATTAGGAAAGGAATTAGTCTGATTTGTAAAAGCATAGTTCCCCCAAGGAACTGAATATTTCATCTGAGTCCTAAAAGACAAGACACCACCACCACCACCACCACCACCATGAAGAAGAAGAGGAAAAGGAACAGGAGGAGGAGGAGGAGGAGGAGGAGGAGGAGGAGGAGGAGGAGGAGGAAGAAGAAGAAGAAGAAGAAGAAGAAGAAGAAGAAGAAGAAGAAGA
>JADRCH010000075.1:9011324-9184767 GCA_019843965.1 Rhynchomys soricoides
AAGAAGAAGAAGAAGAAGAAGAAGAAGAAGAAGAAGAAGAAGAAGAAAAAGAAGAAAAAGAAGAAGAAAAGGAAGAAGAAGAAATTTAAAAAAGAAGAATCTGCAGGCTATTAATATGGCTCAGTTGGTAAAGGTATTTGCATCCAGTCCTAATGACCTGAGTTCAAACCCTAGGACCCATGTAGTAAAAAGGGAGAACCAACTCCTATAAATTGTCCTCTGACCTTTATTTGTATACTTGGCATATACACACATAAATAACTTTTTTAAAAAGAAATCATAATCATATTGGTATTTCAGACCACCTCATTACAAATTTGAAAGGTTTTTTGCTTGTTTGTTTGTTTGTTTGTTTTAACCTGTATGACATTTGTTGTAAAATGTTTCCTCACTTCCAGGAATTTACCAATACTGGTGATTTGGAATACAGGTACCACAGATATGTCTACAAATGAGCAAGCCACACTCTAAATAACAAGTGCCTGGGACTAGGGGTCACTTGGTGCCATGAGATCTCGAGAACAGGGAAACAGAGCTGGCTGGCTTAAGTATGGAAGTCTTCAAGAGGCTAGCTCTGTGGGTAGTAAGGAAGGTGAGCAAATTATTAGCAGAGGTAAGACAAGCGACAACATGATTTCATGGAGGAACAAAAACATCAGCAGGTAGAAGTGGCTTAAGAACTAATGTAGTCCCAAAATCTAGTAGGTGCTCAATGATTTTCAAATAGATTCTGAATTCAGAGTCTTTTACAATAAGCAGCAAGTGCCTTTAAAAGTGTTCATCAGCCTCTTGGAAACACATTAGCAGAACGTAGTCAAGAGTCAAATCTTTCTTAAATCTCTTGTTGTTGTCCCCTCCTCTCCCCTTTCCATGTCCTTTGTCAGAGCATTACTAGTTACATCTTCCCTGAGCCTGTTGTTGTGCCAGCCACCTGCTCCCAGTCGGATCGTCCTTGTTCCTGTAAGTGATCTCTAAAACTCCCCAGCTCCAATTTACAGTTCAAATATTTGTTTTAGCTTCTGCCTTACAATTCTAGATCTCTGTTCTCCCCTGTTCATGTTCTTAATGACTCATTTAAAATTTTGCCTAAATGGATAAATGAACATTGATGCTTCTAAGAAAACAGTATAGGGTAGTGAGTACATTTGTGCATTAGAGATTTTCTGTGTCTATAGACCCATCTTTTTCTACATCTTTTGGCAATTATATTTAAAGTTGCCCCCTTTATAAATCTATACAAATTGTTGTTTCTATCACTTTATTTATAAGTATAAAAAAAATTGCCTTAGAGGATGAGGAAAAGAAATTAATGTTCCAGTTATCATAGAGAAAATTTTTATTCTTTGAAGAAGTATACAAAAAGTTTTTTTTAATTTTATGTTTTTGTTTTCTGCCTAAGGATAACACATAAGACATTGCTTAATTGGTTAAAAGAATACCACATGAGGATCTGAGATTTGTGTAAAACATCTCCAACATCAGCATTAAGCAGTGGGGTAGTGGACATAAACAGATGGATAGCCTGCCTAGACAATTGGAAAGCTCCAAGTTCAGTGTGAGACTCTGTCTCAAGAAATAAGATAAACAGAAACTTGAAAATACTCAGAATTGATATATGCCTCCCCACACACACACTAAGAGAGAGAAGAGACAGAGAGAAAGAGACAGAAACAGAGAGAGGCAAAGGCAATTAATTATTTCTTTCCTATAATCTATAGTTATTATATCGAGTCTCTATGCCTCTTGACCAAGCATACTGCAATTTAAGAGATGAATAAGTATGTATGCCCACACAAAATTGTTTATAAACATTTTTCATTGTTAGCCATATTTCTCATTAAACTATGATGTCTACCTAATGTTTCTCCACCTGTTAGGGGGAAAAAAATCCCACAATATAAAATCTCTAGAATGTCCTGTTTGGTTTATTGTTAACTTGATAGAAGGCAGAAATATTTGGGAAGAGGAGCCAGAATTAAGAAAATACCCCTACCAGATTGCCTGCAGGCAAGTCCGTGGAGATACTGTCTTAATTAATCACTGAGGGAGGAGGGCCCATATCACTGCAGGTGATATCATCTCTTGGCTAGTGGTCGTGGGTGCTATAAGAAAAGCAAACTGAGTAGGCCATGAGTGATAAGCCCATAAGCAGTCTTCCTCCACAGCCTCTGCTTCAGTTCCTGTCTTCATGTTCCTTCCTTGGGATCCTACCCTGACATCACTCAGTGATAGAATGTGACTTGAGAGTTATAACAAACCTTTTCTTCCCCAAGTTGCTTTTGGTGATAGTGTTTTATTGCAGTAATAGAAACCTTAACTAAGACCTTGAGTCCTAATTTTAACTTTTGTGTTTACTACTGCATCCTTATTTTAAGGAAATTCATATTAGCATCACTAAACATCAACCAACAGTTTCACATTCTCTTATCCCGGACTACAAGAGATGCTCTTAACATCCACAGTCCTTAAAGAGTTCCAGATGGGCACCTGTTGTCTTTGTTACCAAAGATACATTTTATGTGTTTGCTGCCTGCACTCTCTCCTACTATTGAACTCATTGAGACTGTGGAGATGGAAATAGATAAACAGGTAGACAGAGACTGAGATACAGATGGAGAGGGCAGGAAACACAACCTGGATCATTTATGTGATCAGTGGTGAATTCATAACAGATGGTTACAAAAGCAATAGATTTACTGCTATTCTTTGGTTAAAATGGTGGGCAAAAACATGGAGTCAAATCCAATATCTATCATGGTTTTATGTATGACCTTGGTCATAAGTCACTTCTATAATCTATAAAATGAGAATGTCATATTAGATGACTTTCAAAGCCCTTTCTTGGTAGTAGGCTTCTAAATCCAAACTAATTTTTCCCTAATTTAGGAAACAAGTTCTTACTGCTGCTTCCATTCCAGTGCTACCTTCCACAGCACCTATATAAAGGCTGATAGTATTTTGCTGTTATTTTTTCCTTGATTTAGAGCTATTAAGTGGAGTGACTCACAAGGCTAGGTTCCAGCTGGGGGCTAAGAAGATATTCACTTGTAAGGTGGAAGCTGTGATGCTGAGAGGAAATAAAGCAAAGAACATTAGTTTGCCAGTCCCAAATGGTTGTGTTGTACCTGATTCCAATAGAACACACAAGCAGGAAAAGCGAGGCAGCCCCTCTGAGAGAAGAGAGGCCATCTCCTGATACATGAGGACTTTTGCCTATAGAGAACTGTGTGGCATACAAAAGAGAGATTTTTGGAGCAGTATCTAAATAGTATTTTCATGTTGGGTGTGTTGTGACTCCTCTTCCTTACTCTGCACTAATGAATCTGTGCTATTTTTACCCAGGAGAAGTTAATTTGCAGCAACTCCTCCTAATAGTTATTTATAAGAGCTTATTTTTGCTATAGTAATAGCACATATTTAATACAGAAAACAGAAAAAGTATTAGAACAAAAGTTTAACCTGCCTTGCCTTTACCAAACATTTTGATATATGTTTCATTGTGTATAATTATAAGTTATAAAATTATGTGACTTATTCTTTATTTGGAGCTTTTGATAGGTGCAAACACTTTTTGAATTTACCAAAACCTTTCAAGTAATTGAATACTCAGGAAAAACTAGATTAGGCAAATGATTAACTTATTAGATCACTGAAAATTTCAGTGTAACACGCTAAATAGCTATCCACAAGAGATGGGATTGGTAAACACTACTGTGGGAACACAATGAAATGTTACACTTCTGTCTTAGTTACAGTTTTACTGCTGTGAAGAAACACCATGACCCAAGCATCTCTTATAAAGGCAAACATTTAATTGGGGCTGGCTTACAGTTTCAGAGGTTCAGTTCATGGCGGAAAACATGGCAGCATGCAGGAAGACATGGTGCTGAAGAAGTAGCTGAGAGTTCTACATCTTGATCTGAAGGCAGCCAGGAGAGGACTGGCATCCTCTGGCATGTAGGACAAACTCCCTTCCACAATGTGTAGGGTCTGAGCATTGGAGGAGACCTCCAAAGCCCACTCCCACAGAAACACACTTTCTCCAACAAGGCCACAACTAACAATAACACTCCCAAAAGGCCAAGAATATTCAACCACAACAGCTAAGAAAAATGAGTGACTAAAAGCACACACTGGAAGAAAAATAATTCACAACTATAATACTGGAAGAAAGTTATAAAATAATGCATACATTAATTCTATTTTATGCATATTTTATGTGCATGAGGGTTTTGCTTACATGTATGTCTGTGCATTTGTATGTCTGGTGCCCACAGGGGCCAGAAGTAGGTGTTAGATCCTTTGAGTGCCATGTGAGTCCTGGGAGTTGAAAACAGGTGCTCTAGCAGAGCAACTAGTGTTCTTGCATAATTTGAAAGGATAAATCTCAGCAAATCTCATGAATACATGAATAACATTTTGCAATTTTTTTTGTTAGTATATGTGCACATGTGTGGAGATCAGAGGCTGATATAGGCTTAGGTTTTTTCTACTTGTAATAAGGGTTCTCAATCACTAAGACTCCCCCCCCCCTTCTAGCCCACTGACCAAAGGTAGGGGAGAAAAGATGGTAAATAGGGCAAACAGATGTAAGCCCATTTAGAAGTAGTTCTCTGGGGCAATTCCAATCTCCGTTTGTCAGGATATCAGCAGTTCAGTGAAGTAGTGTCAGGATACCAAACAGGAATCATCATGATCTAGTAGAAACAGCCAGGCCTCTGCCAAATTGGTATGAGTCAGCAGGAGCAACGAGAACCACCTGGAAAGCTAGGAGAGGTTCTTTGCCTTCCTTCTCTCAATAAAGTGAAGATTATCAAAGATGCAAGACCAACAAAGTGTTGCAAGGCTATCTATGCAAATGTGTCATCACTCTCCATTGAGTCCTATTTATACTCTCTTCATCATCACTTGTCCTCTAGCAGGTCTTGCCTAAGCAAAAGAGTATGTGAGTCTGCATCACATGACACAACCAATACCTTCCACTTCAGGATGACTTTGTAGAGTCAGTTGTCTCTTTCCATCTTTATGGGGCTTCCAGGGAAATTGCCAGGATTATACCACTAGGAGGCAAGTGCCTTTACCCTCTGAGCTATCTCACCGGTCTCATACATACACATCTTAAAAGAGAAAACAGAGAGTTAGAAACAATAAATTCTAAGTTGAGGAGGGTGGTACAGGTTGTGCAGAAGTAAAGCCAATATCTAGATTAGTGATGCTTTATTTCTCAGTTTAGATGAATGGCCAAGCTTATACTGCATTAGCTCTCTATATGTCTGTAAATCTGAATGCATTTACAATATGTGTTTTTAAATACATCCCTCTCACCATCCCATCCTCCTCACACATACACATTTTACTACAGCCACTTCTAGTTGGCTCCATTCACAGGCAAGTTCTCTCTCTCTCTCTCTCTCTCTCTCTCTCTCTCTCTCTCTGTGTGTGTGTGTGTGTGTGTGTGTGTGTGTGTGTGTGTGTGTTGGGGCATGAAAAAGCTTCAAATGGATCCTAAAATTCCAGGGAGGGAGGCATCTTTCAACAAGCTTAAAGAGAACACACCATTCTACTTTCGCAACTGTATGGTAGAATGCCTGGCAGTTCAGCTTAGTAGAGAAATCATTAATTTTGATTCACAACTTCAGAAGATTTCAGGCCATCAGGGGAGAAGACACTGTGTGGGTTTGGGACAACAGGAGCAATCTGACCAAGACTTCTTATACACAACACATCAGGAAACAGAGAGCTACCAAGAACCAGGGGCTGAGGTATAACCTTCAAAGACTTGACTTGAGTGACCTATAGCTGTCAGCCAGCTCCACCTCCTAAAAAGTCCACCTTCCCTCAAACATCTCCTTAAACCAGGAGCAAACACTCAGAACATGAGTATGTGGAAGACATTTGGAATAGAACTGTCACACCTACAGATTATTGTGTGGGCTTACAGGCCTATCTCTGGTCCCACTGCTTTAGAAGATATGAATCTTTCACTAGCCTGGTCTGAGATATGTACTCATTCCTCGGTTTGAGGGGTGGGTAGGTGGGTCAAGTGCACTAAAACCTTAGGAACTTACAAAGAGGAACAGGTGGTTCCCTCAAAGGAAAACCAAGGTGGCAATGGAAGAATCAATTTTGGATAAGTCTAAACAGCAGCTGGCAGTTGTCCCATTTAGTTTTATTTGAGACAGGGTATGTTGTAGTCCAGACTGACCTCACTGTTGAAAACAGTAACTGTGAACTCCTGATCTTCCTGCCTCCACATCTTAAGTACTAGCATTCACCACACCTGTCTGTATAGGTGCCAACTTTTATTAGTGAAGAACCAATAATGTACTAGAAAACTATCAAGGGACTTGGAAGGATCTACAACATCAAAAAACAAACAAAACAAAAAACCAATAACAGCCCATCTGATAGCATCGTGATGCTGACTATCCCAAATCTCAATATTCTTTCTCCCTTTTCTCACCCAGCCTGTCTGTAAAATGCACCTACACAAGAAGCAGGAAGAGTTAAATATTGTTTGTCAGTTGAATCTACATTGGAAGGAGGTGCTTACACTCATTCAAGCAACTTATAGGGTCACAGATTCCCAGTGTGCATGGTACTTAAACCCAGCAACAACGGTCAGACACTTCCTTTCTGCTCTCTGCATAAGTTGTTTATAGAGCTCAGATCATGTTTTATGGTTTTGTACTATGCTTTTACAGTTTTATCAAGCTGTTAATTTTTCCACTAAACCCTTATTTCTATAATGGTTGTCTGATATGTCATGACATGACTTATCACAGTTTTAAGTAATTGTCTATTGTCAGACATTTAGGATGTTCCCATTTGTTATCATATTATAAGCAATGTTGACATTAACATATGTTCAGAACCATTACGCTTCTCTCTGAGCATTGCCTTAGGATCTGTTCCTGAAATTGGAATTTCTCAGTCAATGGGGTGTGAACACTTTTATGGCTCTTGATACAGTTTGCCAAATGGCTCTTCAGAAATACTATAACTATGCTCCCTCCCTCCATAGTGTAAAAGAATGGGATTTTTAAAGTACTTTTGTTTTTTGTGAACTTCAATGCAGTAGCTGCTAAGCACTGACAATGAAGAGCACACAGATGGTGGGATTGTGTGCTTCCTAATGAAATTAGTATTGATCCCTTCTAGGAACAGTGTCACCGAGGTAGTGTTGCTTTTCCTTTTTCATCCACCCAGTTTTTCAACCCTCAAACTTACAGATCATCTTTACTTCCTTACCATTTCAAATTTAATTTGAATCAACTTAACTCATGTCTTTTTCCAATGTGTAATCTGAATCCCTGTGTTTCTCACTGCCTTCTTGGCCACTGGATTTGCTTAAGCCATCACCAGCTTTAGTTTTAGCATATAATATTAAGACAGCCTCTTAAGTAATTTCAATGGAATTTCCAGATGACTGCCGAAGAGACATTACTTCTCTGGCATCACCCATGTCTCTTCCTGTCACAAAGCTGTCCTTCCTCAGGCCCCTTGATTCACTAGATCCTTCTCCAGCTGATCCTTCTGCCATTCACTTTCTTTTTTAAACTTATTTTTTGTTAATTAACTCTAATCTTTGCTGTTTCTTACTTATTATTTTACTACCCAACTAAAGTCTAAAATTCATGAAAACTAGCACTCTAATATCAGAGCGCCTTTGATGAAGCCAAAACATGTTTTTAAGTGCCTGCCTGCCTTCTCTTTCTCATTCTCTCCCTACCTCCTCTTCATCCTTTCTTCCATTTCCTCCCTCCCCCCACCCACTCCATTTGGACTGTTTTGTTGGGTGCTATTATGGTTTCTCATTTATTGTTTCAAAGACTCCTACTGCTCATGACTCTGCCTCCTTTGACTTCCTTATCCTTCTCATGGGATCTTCTCAGGATTTTTAAAACCATTATTCTCAAGCATACATGAGTGTGACTCAAGAACAAAAAGAATACAAATATTTTAACAAGAACACACACAAGCATTTTCTCCAAAACTGTGTCTGCTCATATATTGAATAACTTTGTGTCTTTCAGGCCTCAAACACAGATCCTTCCTAACATTAATTGCTAAGTTTGTATCTGTGTCTAGAAAGCCATGTGCTAAAGTATTGGTTGCTAGTCTCTAGCACTACTGGGAGTTAATGGAGCCATTAGAAACGGGAAAAAGAAGTTAAATAATTGGGGTAGCTATACTTGTAAAGGGAATAAAAGGATCTATCTAGACTTCCTCCAGATGATTCCCAGCTCTTTTCTGGGCTACAAGTTCCACTTCATCACCTGCTGCCTCAACACAGACCCAAAAACAACGAGCCAGATTACTATGGGCTGAAACCCCTCAAAGGATGAGCCCCAGCAAACCTTTTATTATTTGAGCTGATTTTCTCAAGAACTTCGTCACAGCAACAGACAACTGACTAACATCACATTGTTTTATTAAAGGAGAGCCAAGGAAACAACATAAGAAGCTCTTATTACTGGCACTTTGTATAGCTACCATTGATTCTCAAATATCATCTTGTTGGCTGACAGTGTTAATGGAAATTGGGGTCATAAAGTATATTCCAAAAGGAGCTTAGTGAGCCTTCATTTTGCAGATAAAAATACTGAGTGAAGGAAACAGAGCAGCCTTGAATTCAATTCTTTTTATTTGCATATGTGTATTATCATGTGGGCCTTAAATGTGTCTACCATTTTCACATTATAGTACGTGGAAAGGCATATGATTTGTTAATTACACATTAGCAATGGCTAACCGTTACTGGACACTGGCCATAATGTACACACTATTTTATTTGACCATTGTCAAAACCCCAGTGGCATTGGTTAGTTATTCTCACCATTTTGATAAATGAGAAAGTGGAAAAGTAGAAAGAGTAGCTTACTTGCCAAAGGTCTACAACTGCATGGGTGAAATGGACTTGAAGCCAGCAAGTTTAGCTTAATAAAAAACCATGACTTGTTCCTATTTCTCCACTAGAAGCCCTTTCCCTGAGGTTCACTTTTCACAACATTCAGAAACCATGACTTGATCCTATTTCTCCACTAGAAGCCCTTTCCCTGAGGTTCACTTTTCACAACATTCAGTCAGTAGGGAACACAATTGGTATAGTGAAAATGTAGAAGGCCTAAGGTCAAGGCCAGTCACCAAGGTAACCCAGTATAAGCTGGGTTGCTAGTGCATTGTTAAGGGGTACAGAAAGTCAAAGGGCAAAGCCCTGGGCTTTGTGCTGCCAGCAATAAAAGCAGTAGAAAGGGCAAGTTTACAGTGTTGTCCTGCATGTGTTCTACTGTCTGACCTACAAGAACAAACATTTGACAGCCAGCATCAAGGATGATTCAGTTCCAGGGTTTTCGTAGTTGTTAGGGGCAAACTTCCATGGCTGTGGCCATGATTATAAAAAGTGCATTGCCCAAGATGCCAACACGTCTGTTTTCTTTGTATCTATGCATCCACTATAGAGGAAGATAATGTTTCTATACAGCTTTCTTCACATCAAGCAAATGGACTTGATCCTTGCTTCAAAACACTTTCACTTTTCTCATTAGAATAGAAAGGAGTTCAGGGTAAATGCAGGGAAATCAAGTCTTGCTTTGATCTCCGTGTTACAGACCGAACCGTCCTTGTTTGTCTGGTTGAGCTGATAACCAGGCAGCCTGGGCTTTCCTCCTTTTCTCTCTTTCTAATTTGGTTTGGTCATTGTTGTTTGTTTGTTCGTTTTTGGTTTGTTTGGTTTGGTTTGATTTTTGTTTTTTCCTTGCTTGCCATTACTTACATCTGTCTAGATATTCAGATATCATTCTGTCCATTCCTCTAGCTCTGTCTTTGATGGCAGGATGGGAGCCGTGATCACAGCATGCTAATAGGTATTCAGCACTGTGATGACAGTGAGGGAAGGACTCAGAAATGAGAGTGTGGAACTTCCGGAGCAGCCTTGGGAAAGGCACCAAAACTTGAAGGTCCATAATGGGCCAAGAACACCGTGAAGACTTCCAGGGACAACATTTCTATTTTGGTTCTTCAGAGAACATATAGCCAGGAACTCAGGGGCTGGATTTCTATTACCTCCCATCCTCTGATATCCTCTAGTCTCAGATCCACCAAGAACACATATCTACTGGTTGCACTGAGAAGGATGAATGGTGCATTTTAATGAAGTTTAGCTACAGAAAAGTAATTTAAATTTGAACACACACACACACACACACACACACACATCTTTCATTATATTTCAGTAACAGTATTACCTAGTAGCTCTGCCATAAAAGATGGCCTCTAGAAAACTAGTTGAAATAATAGTACGCATCATAAGAGTAAAGAACCATCTTTGCCTACCAAATTCAGATCAGAAACTCTGAACACTGCTGTGAAAGGACAGCAGGGAAGGAGTTTAGCTTGTGAATTATAACATTGATTTTTCTCATGGCACGAAGTCCTCTACCAGGTCCTGGAAGATGCTTCTGGGCAGTAAAGTTGCTAGTCCTGCCACCCATGAGCTTGGGCAGAGTTAAGAGAAACTGTTTGAATTCATGAATGAAGCTGGCTCAGAAAGGTTCAGAAATGGAGTCCTCTGCTCTGCAGAAGATTGACATTGGAGTCCCAGATGCACACTCCCTCATATCATCTCAGAAGGTAGTCCAGAATTTACTGGGAAGTATCTGGGCAGGTTTTGATTCAACTTATTCTTTGAGAATTTGGGCAAGTTGTTTCTGAGCCTATTTTTTGAAGAACTGTGCCAAAATATGCTTCTCTTGCCTGGAAGCTGTATGTAGTAGAGATAATGTATGGCTACACTTTTCAGATTGGGCTGGCAAATTCCTAGGAGTATTTGGCAGTATACTTGGGAGTATGGGAGGCCATGGCATAAACACAGGGCATGTTCCCAGTGTTTCTGTTTTACTCAATGGCAAATCACTTACAACCTATTTTTATATTAAGCCAAACAGAGAGCTTTACTGAGTAGAAAGAAATCTACTGCCATTTTTAAAGCTCAGAGTGGTGAGGAATTTCCAAGATAGCAGGCAGCTGCTGCACTCTCTATCTATACCTCTCATTCCTGAAGAATGCACAGTCACTTTCTCTGTTTTCATGATCCTTCAGGAAGAAGATATAGAAAACCTGAGGTGCAGGAAAAACCTAGCATGGAGCCCAGTCCTGTAATGGGTTCAGTGCAGCTCTCTGACTTTATCAAAGAAATGTATTTGTGTAGTGGGCAATGGGAACTTCTAACTGGTCAAATTGTAGAGAATAGGTATCTCTGGAGTGCTCAGCCACAAATGAGGCATCTAGATCTCACACCTTCCCCGAGGCTCAGGAATCATCATAGAAGAGGTAGCAGACATATTTCAAAGAGCCAGAGGTTTGGAAGGACCAGAGCAAAACAGTGTCTTCTGAACATGGCAGGAACACTGCTCTCATGAACTCATAGTAACTATGGTTGCCTACACTAGACCTGCACAGATAAGTCAGGCAGCATTCCAGCATGGAGGGAAAATGGCTTTGTGAAAAGGTGTGAACAGTAAGGGGCTTGTGAAGAGGTCAATTTTCTTTAAGTGTGTAGCTTCTGATAGGTGAAACACACTCCAGTGGATGATCCCATAACCAGAAATATATGAACAGAAGAAACTGGAGTTTATGGGTTATTAATTTTAAAAAAAGAGATGGTACAAATTTGGGGAATGTAGGGTGTTCAGAGTGGATCTGGGAGGAGTTACAGAGAGGAGTTAGGGGTGAACATAATCAAAGCACATTGTATGAAATTCTCAAAAGCTTAACTAAATTGTTTATTTAAAAACAGAAACAAGCATTTTTAAAAGACATGTTTTGGAGCTTGGCCTGGTAAGTGACCAGTAATTGGTAATACTATATTGAAAATACTACAGTTTAGAATTTCTGGCACATAATCGTGTCTTTTGTCCCTGGTCAGATCACACATGTGGATAGGTGCCACAAGGAGTGTCCCAGTCCAAGAAGGATAAAACTCAATTAGAGTGTGTCTGAAGCATGATGGTTAGGTTAGTGAGAGGTTTGAAGACCCCATTATGTGGCTATTATAATTATTCTTTCTAAAGAGTCTTTAGCCTGAGGAGAAGAGAACATGCTAGGGTTTTCTATCGTGGGGAGATTATGACCAACCAAGTTGAAGTATGCAACCAGTAGATGAAGTTCCTATAAAAAGAATCAATTTGTGATATTTGGACTCTGACAGTGAGAAACAGAATGAGTTGAACTACCTGTAACAGATTTGGGAAGTTTAAGCATGTTAATATTCTGTGGTTTAGTGTCTTTACCTGTAAAACAGTACGTTTTATATTCAAGCTGTGACAAAGAGCTAAGGACTTGGTGGAATGGACTGCTGATTTTTTCACATTTGGACAACATCAACATGAAGTTAGGGAGAGAAGAATACACAAAAGTTACACCCTATTGAAAAGGAATGGCATAAAAGAAGAAACTGAGAGATGTGTTGAGGACCAGCCAAGTGAGGTAGGGAGAAAGCTTCAAGGAAGAGAAGTTTCAGTGGAAGATTAGAAGCAGGAGTCAGATGGAAATGTTACAAAATGAATTAAGTGAAGCAGTTGACATAATTCTTTCCAGTTGCTTGACTATAAAAGACAGAAAAATGATATCTAAACGGGAACATGTGATTTTTTAAGTAATTCTTTTTTAAAGAAAAGGGAAATTTATGGTTTACTGGCAGCTTATAGATATAGAATCAAAATAAGCAGAAATGTTGAAGAATTGGGAAATGGAGAAAGGAAAAGAGATAAAGATAGAATACATTGGAAAGATGGGTCCAGACCTCTCTCTAGAGGTCAGCCCTAGAGAGAATGACATCTTTTCTTCTGAGATGTCATGCAGGGAATCAGGAGAAGGGAGTAAAAACAGGTATAAATACAGATAGAAATGTATTTTAGGCTCACAGAATGTACTCAGAAGGACTGCTGCAAGAATAACATGGAAAAAGCCATGGGAAGAAAAAGCAGGAAGGGATGAGCTATAAACAAAATCCTCAGGAAACCCAATTGTTTCTGGTTGTGTACAAAGAGGAAAAAGCCAGTATCCCCTTTCTTCCCCAGGAGAGTTTAGCATGAGTTGTTTGGACTCCCAATGAAAATGGTCACCATTGCACCAACCTGGCAGAATCATTTCTAATCAAAAGGCCTGTGTGCCCCAGAAAGCTCCTCTTCCCTGTTAGCATCAAAGAAAGAAGTCTTTCTTTGCCTCTTAGTCCTTAGTGGTTCACTCAGGGTGGTGGCTAGAGCTGGCATGGCTGGCGAATGCAGTGGCTTTGTTGTTAGGGAAGGTCAGGTCTCAGGAGGTTCCGATTAAAAGACATAATTTTTCTTTCCATTCTCAGATGTGTTTTAAGGGAAATGCCCATCCCTTCTGAGTCAATATTGACTTGTCTTTCTGAGAAGAGATGCCTTCAGCCCACTGTTTCTACAAGGCGGCCATAACTCATCTGAAATACTCCATTAGGGTCAACTAATGAGGACTCGACAGAACTGATATTAAACTGCAATTGAAAACAAATTTTACCAATAATTACCGAATATTTTCACATGTTGGCTCAGATACCCTTTAATATATGGGACTTTCATTTGGGTTATAAATTTTATATCTTTGAAATATAATAAATTAATTTAAAGCAAATTAAAATACATGGGAACTTCTAGGGGCTAAAGTTACAATAATGATAATGACTTCTATTTAAGGAGTGCCAGGATTTTTCACCATGCATCCCCTCCTGGCAGGATACAAAGCCATTGCTTCATTTTCAACAACAGCTAAGTTAAAAGTAGAAATCAGTAAAGTTCACCCCAAGTCACACAACTCAGTGTCAAAGTGTGGTCCTGGACTCACATACTCTTCTCATGAGTTCCTCTTTCTCCATGTTTGAAAAGCGAAAACTAAATTGCAAGCCACTGCAAGTGCCCTCTTATTAGGAAAAGAAGCTGAAGCAGGACAAGCTATGCTGTGCCGACATAACAACATGGAAATAGTATGCTTCAGTGATAGAAGGCACATAGATTGGGCTGCAAAACCTATAAACTGGTTTAGGATGAATGAATCAGGGAAGGAAAAAATCTGAGCAGAAACTGAACAGGTGAATCTACTGAAGCTTGTGAAGATCCAGTGGAAATGAAGGAGAACCTTGTGGACAAGGGGAGACAAAGGGAGAGCCTGGAAACCTGAGTGTACATGTACACAGTATACACAAACAAATAAGGAACAAATGAAGGAATGAAACAATGAATGAATGAATGAGTGAGTGAATGGTGTGCTAGAAATAGGCAAACATCAAGCCCTACATCCCCTCAGTCACCTGCTGAGCTTTAAACGGCCCCCTTTCTTCAGCCATTTAAATTCTAAAAGTCATATGACCAGATGTACCACCTTGGAGGGAGGATCTCATCACACACACACATACCCACACACACACACACACACACACACACACAAACACACAAACACACCTTGTCTATGCACCAGCTTCCAGAGGATAGGAGAACAACTAGCTAACCTAACCAGCTTCCTTCATTTCCACAGATGGGGATAGGAATGTCACACTCTGGATACCATGGAAAATGGCCACTGCTCACTTCAGGGAATCTGTTTAAATGCTGTGTTAATCTGATTCATTTTCCCTTGGAATTCATCTAGCACTTGCTCATCTTTAGATAGTGGACTCTTCCCACTGGAATATTTTCATGTCCTGACACAGCAATCTCATTCTCATGTATACTTTTAGCAATTCTCGCACTTTCTGAAAATATCCTGGATTTGATTCGTGATTCCCAAACTGTTCAAATCCTACTTGCTGAGAACTGCGTCTGGCATTCTGGATGACTACTGCTGAACGTGGTTCTACCACCTCCTAAGACACTTCCCTGATGAGTCTGGCCCTCACTAATATCTAAGACTCCACTGTCCCCAGCCCATAAACCAAAGCCTATTACCTAGTTTACTGCTATGATTACGTGGTTCATTAATCAGCTAATAGGCACAAGAATAGGAGTAAGAGGATCAGAATCAGCTCTGGTGCACCAGCAACGCCACAGTCTAAGATGCTACTTTTGAATATGTAGGATAAATGAGATCCAATCTGAAGTGAGGAGGAGGCATCTCCATGGATTTAAATTTCTGAAGTCCAGCTTTAACTTTCCAAAAGGGGAATGTGTACAAATTGTTTGTTTGCTTGCTTGCTTGCTTTGTTTTGCTTCATTCTGTTACAGTGGTTTGCTTTTAAGTTCAGCAAGTTATTTGGATAATAAGTGAGGTTTGGGTATCTGCAAACTGAAAGATATCCTATCCCACATAGTTTGATATGTATGTATGTATGTATGCATGCATGTATGCATGTATGTACATATGTATGTATGTATATATTTCACAAGAGTAGTGCCTATCAGTTAATGGATCAGTTTCTGGGGTCAGAAAATGTGTGATTCATTATCACTAGCTAAGAAACAATCCAGCATCACTAAGCATGAGTTTCCTCCTTTCAAAAATGGAAATGATGAATGCACTCAACTCGTGGGGTCTTTGCAAGGAGGAATCCTAGGGCATGTGACACTCTGATCCCAGAGCCTGGTCTACGTACAGCACTCAGTCGATTATGATAAGGACAACAAGAGCTAAGGCATCCTGCTGGTGAGCCTTTGATGGGGGAGGCGCAAGGAAAACTGGTGGAAACATGACTTTCTTTTTTCTGTTTTTGTACTTGATTTAACTGTATAAAAATATAACTGATGAACTTAAAATGTTCAGGATGTTGGCATTTTTCCCTTTGGTTTTTTTTTTTTTTTGGCTGCAATTTCTTGTGTTCCCAATGAGGAGCATCTCCACAGCCCTAACCGATACCCTACTTGTTGTTGCGTCTTGGCTCAGGTCTGAATGTGGTCGGTCGTAAGCTGCTTTGCCCGAGTGACTCAGCATAGTAGGCCCTTTTAAATTCTCTCTCATTCTCCAGCCAAAAATCTCTCCCACCTCTCCCTTCCTTCTGCTACTGAGATTGCATTTTGTATCATCCACTGGTAGATAACACAGTTAAATTGACGCTGGGAACCTTATAAGGGTATAAACACTTTGCAGAATGGACGTCATAGTAGCGAATCAAGGACTAGTGCCAATAATAGATTTTCTTGGGTTTCTTTTTTTCCCCTTGCACATTCTACAGGGCTCTTTGAGTGGGGATGAAATGACATGGTAGCCCCAAAATAGTCCGGGGAGTCAGACTGAAGAAGGAGTCTCAAGCAGGCAGCCAAACCAAATACAGCCCACACCTTCTCAGCCCAAATTTATCTCTTGGGCCTTTCATGTGGCCTTTATTTGAAGCAATAGAAAAGATGGCTGTGGTATTGGACAGCTGTGGTTCTTGCTCCCTACTTCATGTAATATGCATGAACTTGGGCAAATTACCTACTCTCTGAGCCTCCTGTTCCTTTTCTTAGCAATGAGCAAGAACATACAGGTAAGAGGCAGGACAATGGTAAAGTGCTTGCTATGCATGCATCAGGATCTAGGTTCAGATCCAGAGCACTGACTTTTAAAAGACAGGCCTGATTGAGTGTATCTATTATCTCACACTGGGGGGTGCAGAGACAGGCAGATACCAGGGCTGACTAGGCAAAAACTCTAGCTTGACAGAAAGTTCTAGGTTCTCAAGAAAGAAAGAAGACAGTGATAAAGAACTATATCCAAAGCCAACCTGTGACCTACACATACACACACACACACACACACACACACACACACACACACAGGCAAGTCCATTTTCACCCACATATGTATACACATGCATTCAGGAAACACACACACATATTCATGCAATGGTTTTTAAGGGGCATAAGGAGATCATATCTTTGTAAAGGTACTTGCCACTCTGGAGGTACTCAGAACCTGTCAGCATCTTTAATATTCTCTCCTGTATAGTCTAGCCATGCACTTTCCAGTGAGTCTGGACTGTTTCAGTGGAAAACAAATTCATTTCCCTAAGATGAACATGGGACCCACTGTGTATAATGATTAAAAAGAAGAGAAAAAGAAAAGGCTCCTCCCCTCAGAGTCTCAAACTGTAATTCTGTTTTGTGAATTATAGTCTTTGTGTGCTTGCATATATGAGGCAGTTTCCACATTTACCAAGCCTTCTTTTACTCAATGCCATGATAATTCCTATATTGTAAAAATGAGTATCTTCACTGTAAAGTAAAAGAAGCAGTAAGGTGTGAAAATTCAAAACATGACCACAGCCTCAAGGAATTAAGAGTGAAAATCTGGATTTGAACCTAGCTCTGCCTGGCACCAGAGTTCATGTTACTAAACTTCACAGGGTACCTGCCTTACCATTTCTGAAATCATTTTTACCTAGGAGGCATAACTCATACCTAAATCCCAGGAGGTTCTAAAGAGGAGCACATGAAATCAAGAACTGAAGAAACTTTGTACATTAAAAAGCAATTTACCCCAAGGAGTTACTGGCGTTTTCTGAAGGTGGGGGAGACATTTTTTTTTTCCACTGGTGTAGACACTGGTGCATTCCAGCAAATAACCTCCCGCTCATGCTCAGGAGCATCATCCTAACTAAACTTATTAGGTTAAAAAAAAAAAAAGACTGGAAAATAGGAGGAGGTTGGGGTGAAGGGGCTCAGTGGGGGAAGAGATACTGGGAGACGACATGTATAAAACTGTCAAAGAATAAAACAATTCAAACAGAAAATGTCAAATGATTTAGTGTAAACAATTGTATTTATTATTGCAAAGGGCATAGTGACCTGTTTGGTCACTATAAAACCATCTCTGTCCCTAATAGAAACCAGAGCTGTAAGGCACACAGTTCTCTACATTGAGTATTCTGCAACAGAGAGCAAGGTAGCTTTTGCAGATCCACAGCTGTGTCTCGAGTAGTGTGGTGTACACACTAAATCTGTATTGATACTCAGGAAACCACACTGTGCTTAAATTAGCACTCAAAGAATAAAAGCTTCTTCAAGACAGGGTGCCCTTCGAAACATCATTTCTCTCACTGCAGATGACAGTGTTTGAAAGCTGTAACAAGAAGCCTGGAATGCATCTCAGACTCCTACCCACCCCACACTAGTGCGTCCTTACCCCATGGTTCCTGGCAACCTGCATCCACGTTAAATTAAAGATCTTTTTCACTATTTGTAACCTAAACAACATAGAAGATCTTCAGAGGTTTTGTTTTTGTTTTTGTTTTTTCAGTATGTTCTGATATATTTGAAGGTTTCTTATGTAGAAGTCACAGTGCTTGTCTCAGGGGGGCCTAGAGACATTTAATTAATCAGTGAGGCCCAAGGCATAACCATAATAATAATGGAATAATTTGCCAGATTCCTCAAAGCCAGGCAAATAGCATCCAAACTTTGTCTTGTGTTCTATCTTAATTCATTAGGGTCACTTCTCCAAATGCCTGGTGACCCTAAAATTCTACCTAACCTCCTTGGAGTTTGGATAGATAGCACTTGTTCTTGGGAGTTCAGGCTCGCCTTGCCCTTTTCTCCTTCAGGCACACACTCATGCATCACACACCACACACACACACACACACACACACACACACACACACACACACCACACACACACACACACACACACACACCACACACACACACACACACACACACAACCACACACACACACACACACATTTCCATGGAAACCAAACAAGACCAAAAAAAAATTGAAAGGCAATACGGAAATTACTAAAGGGCTCCCAGCCCTGTTTTCTGATTTCCTCCAAAGCTCCCCAGCACTGAGACCCTTCGGGTGTCTGGAAGTCTGTGAGAAGTCTGTGTTATTTAACTGACTGGTGGGAGGTAAGTTCTTTAAGTTGAGACTAAATAATCATGCAATGGTGGGTTCCAAAAAATACCTGAGATAGGCTAATTTTAAATCAACCAAACAGCTACTGGAGAGAAACCACTTCTGACCTTTAATCCTAGAACCTCCTTTGCTCAGCAAAGCCAGAGGTGTGGCATGCAATAAGAGGTGAGCATGGGATAAATATGGTCATTAAATCCCTCCACCATGGCTTCCTGAAGCCATACCCTAAAGCTCGCCCACACACTAGAAAACTGAAATCTGAAAGAGAAGGAGTCATAGGTGCTGATGGAGAAATGTCAAGGAGACATGGTTACAGGAAAAAAAACTCCAGGGCTACATTTTTGCATTAGTCTACTTAAGTAAAAATAATTATTTATAGGAAAAGCATGCTTAGACCTATATTTACATTCAGGTAGACAGAAAAAAAAAAGTGTCAGAATAGAAACCAAATGGTTTCTACTTGGTTATTCTGCAGAATCAGATTAGAAAGAACATTTATTTCTAAAAAAGATTCTTTTCCTTTCAGAATAAAGATCTACTATATTTATAATCATAAAAATGATAAAGTTAAGCAAAAATATATTCTGCTGCTCTCTAGGGACTGATAGCCTTGAGATTCGGGGGACCCCTGTAGTGGCACTTACAATGGCATGCCCTGGGGCTTTTATCTTCTCGTATAAATAGATGTATCTGGAAACCCAGACAGGCCACGTTCTAGCCATATTTCTTTTTCTTCTATTTTTGAAAAACCCAAAAAACCCACAATGACTTATGTTCATCATTTCTGGTCCAATGGTGGCCAAGTGGGTAGGTGGCAGATTTCCAAGGCTCTAGTGGATAACAAGACTTCAGTAGCCAAAATGTTAAACAACCTCCTTCTCCTTCTTTTGTGGATTTTTTTTCCTTCATTTGTTTTGGCAAAGTACCTCTACTGACTTGTAGTAATGGGTCATCTGTCGTCAGTCAACAGCACTGCTAATGGTCAGTCGTCTTGCCAACAGTGGGCATCAGGCCCTCTTCACAAAGGAGTAACACCTGAGAGGTACAAAATAGTTCTTGGGAGGAACATGGAGAAGGCATTTCCTCTGATGATCCCCAGGCATGGCAGGATTTCTGACTGACAAATGGGAGCTTACCACATTAGATAACTAATAAACAAGCATGGGACAAAAAGAAGCAACCGTAAGTGCTAATATCTTGTTGATGATACCCAGAAAACACATAAACGTCTTTCTGGGAGGGTTATTGTGTTGTTTCCTAGATTTCAGACCTTGTCTACTAAACTTGGAGAAGCCTCTCTGTCCCTTTTTCCTATGGGAGGAACTCCCAATTTCCCTGAGAACTAGTACTTACAATTCATATTTAGTAATTCAAAAATTCAGGGCAGGGATGTGAAGCACAAAGTTTCAGCTGTGAACACAGGGTGTGTGCCAACTAGCAAGAGGCTAATCTTCAAAAGATAAGGAGCAATTGTTAGGAGAAAAGCAGCAGAGAGCAATGACAGGGCTCCACACAATAGACACGTGCTACCTGGTGCTATCTTTGTTCTGCAGTTCTGTATGAGCCTCCTGTATCTCTAAAATATAATATGTAGTTTGCTCACCATAATTTGAGTGGGTTTTTCTGAGCAGAAATTTTTAAAGCTTTAGTCATAGCAACCTGCATCCAAACTGTGCATCAAGTAGAAAGTTTTTAGTGGCTAATCTCTTGACTCAAACTGACTTGTATCAAGCCAGTTTGATGGTAGCTTTAAAATAAGAATTTGGGCAGATGATTTTCCTATCATTTAATGTAATCACTATATTGATTGTATATTGACACAATGGGTCCCACTGGGAGGTTTATTTGTACTATTACATTAATTACCTCAACTAAGAAAGAGATAAGGTCTAGCCCATTTTACAGATGAACACTTAGTAGTGGTAACAACCTTCAAAAATGAGGCATGTGCTGTTTATAGCATGACCTCCGAATCAAAATTTGAATGTAACTTGGGTCTTTTAACTGTAGCTCCTCTTCACACATTCAAATAATTATGAAGGACAAGAACTACGATGACATCTGGTCATAAGAATCACATCCACCTTCTAATGTGTACAATGTGTTCCTACTGCTGCAAGCCAATCATATGCCAGTGGTGCAAGAACTTCTTTGCAAATCTAAGATATTGACAGTAATTCCATTCCAGTTGGTAGAGATCATCTATATTAAGGGTAGGATGATATTTGACCCAAAAAAAAACCCTAAGTCCTCATTTTCTCTTTAAAAAACAAACCAGATTTAAGGAGATGGCTTGATTGGTAAACACACAAGCATGACTATCTGAGTTCAAATCCCCATTACCCACATGAAAAGGTGGCAAGACAACACATACCTGTAATTCTAGTATCCCTGTAGCGTGTTGGCCAGCCTTGGTAGACTAATTGGTGAGCTCAGCGTTCAGTGAGAGAGCCTGTCTCAAAAATTGATGGAAAGCAATAGAGGAAGACAATGGCCTTTGACTTCTGACTCCTGTCAAAGAACAACTGCTCTACAACTGCTTGTTGAGACCATAATCATATAGGTCTAAACATTAACCCTCTAAAGAAAATGATAAAGAAAGATGGAGGTGAGCTGCTGGTGTGGATGGAGGTTCCAGGTTAACTCACCATCCTTACCTCTTTCTATTTAAGATATGAAAAGAAAAAAAACTTTCCAGCTTTATGCTGTATCTTATGTGAACTGTGGGTGAAGTTTTACATAAGAGTTAGGTAAGAGAAAGGTGACCTACAAGTTAAGGATCAGGTGTCTGATTCCTCACTGAAAGAACACAGTAATTAGGAGCCTTGAACACAAAAATGAAGAGAGTATGGGCAAATGATCAGCAAAGTGGACCATTCACCTGCGGTTGTGTACAGCTCAGGAGTCCAGAGCATCAGTACCATTGCTTAAAATCACACTTCTGTTTGCATGCTGGGGGAGGGAAGTGGATGGCGTTTCCATGGTGACTCAGCCCTTCCCCTTGAAAACTCAAGGAAACCTCACGAGTGTCCTTGCAGGCGACCTTCCCTCTGCCAGGGTTCTGTTTATACAGGGCTCTGCTTGGAAACTCTCATCCTTCTTTTACGCTTGACTTGCCCCAATGTCTCCCACCTCCTCAACCCTCACCATGAAGAGGCCGAATGTCATTCCAAGCTTCTCCCTCTGCCTCCCACATGCTTCCAGGCCTTGGAAGCAGACGCAAAGGTGGAGTGACCTCCCTAACTAGTATTTTTACCACCCATTGATTGGTGACTAAAATGGTCTTATGTAAAAATACAATTCTCCATGCTAGGAAAGGTTAAACAAGAGAGTCAATGCCACACAGTCAAGACAGGCAAATAAATCTGGATATGCCAGCTCAGACCCCAGAGGCTGAATGACCTTCGACAAGTCACATAGCTTCTCTGAAACACGAGGGGTTTTGGGTTGGTTTTGCCTAAAGAACAGAAACAATGCCCCTTGTCCCTTGCCCTGCTTAACTCATGAGATACAGATTAAAATAAAATAAAAATTGTACCAAAACACAGGCTTTGTGATGACCAGTTGACTGGACTGGTATGGAAGCTAGTTTACAAATAGAAGTTTTGCTTTGACCAGAGAAGAGAAGCTAGGAACAAAGTTATTCTAAGAAACCTAAAATATCTAAGTGAATCACTGAAGGGGACTTGGGAAAAGAGACAGGGAAGAGAACTAAGCGTCTCCTATGTGACTTATAGATAAGCCTGGACTTTGACTGTATTGCCTCAGAGGACAGTCCCACCTGCTTTGTGGGATGAACTTTTTACACCTGTCTTCTCCAAGGAAGAAAAAAGACATCAAACAGGAGGAAGACAATGAGGAGAGCACATCAAGAAATAAAATTACCAAATAGAGGTAGTTGAACCTCACCACTCACACTATGAGGTGTTTTGTTAGTCAATCAGTTAAAAACTATGGTTTCCTAAAAAAATTTTTTAGCTCCTTAAAGGAGTAAAAGGGAGCAAAACCTTGGAAAGTGATCTTAAAGAATTTTGGGACTCTTCTTTCTTTCTTCTTTCCTTCCTTCTTTTTTTTTAACAGATAATGCACATTTTTATCAGTTTATTTTTTGTTTCCATTTCTTGTTTTATTTTCCATTAAGTTTTATTTGTTTGCTTTACATCCTGATCCAAGTGCCCCCTCTCTTCCCAGTCCGCCTCACATAGACCCTCTCTCCATTCCCCCCTTCTCCTCTGAGAAGGAAAGCACCCTCCCCAAGTACTGACCCACTCTGGCACATCAAGTCACTGCAGGACTAGGCACATCCTCTCCCACTGAGGTCAGACAAGGCAAGCCAGTTATGGGAACAGGATTCACAGGTAGGGAAGAGTCGGGGACAGCCCCAAATCCAGTTATTGGGGGACCCAAATGAAGACCAAGCTGCACATATGCTACATATATGGAGGGAGAGGGGGGGGTTGGGTCCAACTCATGCTCGGTTTTTTGGTTGGTGCTTGCTCTTTGGTTAGTTCAGTCTCTGGGAGCCTCCAAAGGTCCAGGTTATTTGACTCTGTTGGTCTTCTTGTGGAGTTCCTGTCCCCTC
The DNA here is from genome assembly GCA_019843965.1 of Rhynchomys soricoides. Taxonomy (NCBI): domain Eukaryota; kingdom Metazoa; phylum Chordata; class Mammalia; order Rodentia; family Muridae; genus Rhynchomys; species Rhynchomys soricoides. The sequence continues at coordinate 9,034,756 of JADRCH010000075.1, forward strand.
TGGGTTCCTCAGTCCTTCCCCCAAACTATTCCACAAGACAGGCCCCTCTGATGTTCAGCTGTGAGTCTCTATATCTGTTTCAGTCAGCAGTTGGGTGCTCTGTTATGCCTTCAGACAAGAACCTAGATTTTTTTTCATTTCTTATAGCTTTATTCCAAGCAAAGGATCCTAGAGTGCACACACAAATTGTACTAAGAGGGATTAAAATATAGTAGATATACTGAAAGTTGTGTTGGGGGTGACAATAGACCCCACACTAGAGCCAAAGCAATTCTTTAACTTAACATCCTCAGACAAGTTATTCAAAGATGTAGACTTTATTTTCAGCTGAAAAATAAATGCTGATTTGAATCTCTCTTAAGTCTGTCCTGTGGGACTCTAGACATAAAGGAAGATTAATTTATTTTAAGGAGAAAATCAGGGGCAGAACTGAGAATGCAGGCAACATTGGTATAGGGACTAAGAACCCCTGAGCTCTCAGTCTTCCTTACCACTTAGGACACGGAAGGGTTTTTGGTTGGTTGTTGTTCAGTGGCAGCTGAAAGAATGTGCTGCTGGGTGTCTAATAGAGAACCTAAATTCTGGTAAGCTGCTGTATGCGTTGAAACAGCATGAGAGTACAGAGACCCTACTGACTCACTTTCTTCCCTCTCAAACTCCTGTATTCTAACGACCCCACCATGTTGGAGGGGGGGGTTCCTGGGCTTCAGTCCTGTGTTGAGAAGACAGGCCACCAATGAGCTGTGCTACATCTTTCTTAGAATTCTTAACCTTCACAACAACCGTCTGGTGTAAGTATTATTACTAACAATGTTTACAGAAGAAGAAAGTGATATGCATGGGCTTAAGAAGTGTAAAGGATTGTGATTCCTAAAGGAATTAGATTAAAAGAAGGGGAAAAGATACCCGATGACAACTGGTCTCCAAAGAAACTGAAAGCAAGCAGAAACTAGCAACTGGCTTTTCAGAGAAATGCCAACCAGAAACACAGTGCTATTGGCTGTTTAGAAAATCTTTGCCCCACTGTCCCACCTGGGGATCCATTCCATATGCAGCCACCAAACCCAGTCACTATTGCTGATGCCAAGAAGTGCTTGCTGACAGGAGCCTGATATGGATGTCTCCTGAGAGGCTCTGCTAGAGCCTTACAGATACAGAGGTGGATGCTTGCAACCAACCATTGGACTGAGTGCGGGGTCCCTGATGGAGGAGTTAAGGGAAGGACTGAAGGAGCTGAAGGGGTTTGCAACCCCATAAGAAGAATAACAATATCAACCAAACAGAAGCCCTGAGTTCCCAGGGACTAAACCACCAACCAAAGAATATAAATGGAGGGACCCATGGCTCAAGCTGCATATGTAGCAGAAGATTGCCTTGTCTGGTATCAATGGGAGGGGAAGCCCTTGGTCCTGTGAAGGCTTGATGCCCCAGCATAGAGGAATGCTAGGGTGGTGAGCCAGGAGTGGTAGGGTGGGTGGGTGAGTGGGGAAGCACCCTCATCAAAGCAGAAGGGGTGGGACAGGGGGTTTTCGGAGGGGAAACTTGGAAGGGGGATAACATTTGAAATGTAAATAAATAAAATAACCAATAAAAAATTTTTAAAAAAAGAAAATAAATCTTTGTCCCAAAAGTGCTTTATAAGTACCAAGCAAAGTTGCTTACATAGCTGTGAAATTAGAAAGATGCTTAGAGCAATCTGTGCTGTCACATGTTCAGGAGACCAATGTGCATGGAGAACTCCTTCATAGGGGCTGCCATAGAGGATTTGTATGTCACCCCAACCACTGGAAGGTTATGCAACCTCTCATGGCTCTAAGGAGTGACTATGTCTTGGGCACTTGTCTTAATGTGGGAGTTTAGGAAAGTGAGTGTCTGTGTACCCCCAAGAAGTGATGAGAAAAGACAGTCTGTTATAAACTGTTTCTGTTGGTGCTATAGAAGACACCAGCCTACTCAAACTGAACAACCCCAGCCATGAACTGCATGGGACAAGTATCTCCCATTTTTCCATTAAACTTGATAGCTGACATTTATGTAAATCAAATGTGATTCTTACCTGTTCTTGTCACTCTCGGCTGCCTACTATGTGCCAATCTGAAACTTCATGGATGTTTATTGAGCCTCTTGGTACCACTTTCTTGGTCAAGAAACATTCATATGGCAACAGATACAGTGGGGCTGCTTCCTTTCTAATTTTTTTTTTTGTGTATGTATGTATGTATGTATGTATGTATGTATGTATGTATGTTGAGACAGACAGGCCTCATGTAGCTAAGGCTAGAATCAAACTCACTGTAGTCAACGCTAGTCCTGAGCTCCTGATCCGGAGCTGCAGATCTGCATACCACATCCATCTTTTCTTCCTTATTTTATTTATTTAAAAAAAAATTGTTGGATTTTTATTATGTATTCTTCCTCTAAATACTCATTTCACATAGATATACAAAATCCTACTGTGTGCTAGGTGTTGAGTTAGGACTAGGAACGCAATTTACACAGTGTCCCTTTTCTCAGGTAACACAAAACAGATTGGCATTGCTTTCAACAAGTCTACTTAGCCTGTGCCATTTAACTTTTAGAGTCTAAGCCAAATGCCTTCACAAAGCAAAGTCGCAACAGCCATGCTTTGGGTGTCTGGGAAACACTGAGCATAAGTGAACATCTGTGAACATATCTGTTTTGAGTGGAAACTAATTCAAGACTCATTTTGTCTACAATAGAATGTAAAAATATATGTGTTACATGGATACTTGCCTCTATAGTATATGTATGTATGTACATATGTACGTGTGTATAACTAAAAAGCAGGGAATGGGTTGATGTTATAAATGGCAAGGAAGAAACAAGCAGGGAATGGATTGATGTTATAAATGGCAAGGAAGAAACAAGAATTTTTTTAAAAAGCATAAAATGAGTTCATGTGATCTCCCATCAATAATTCTGGTTAAACTGAGCAAAATGCTATAGCATAATTTAGGAGTTTGCTATGTGAGATTTTCCTTGTATGTATTCAGGGTATTTAGTTCTGAGAACAACTGTGACTCAAATTGAGAAGTATATAGATTTATATTTTTTTCCACCAACATCTTCTCCATCACCATCAAATGTCAGTTCCCTTCCATGAAGATTACAAGGCTCATGTGACCTGTGGAGCTCACAGTTAGTCATCCTCCCTGTGTACAAACCAGTATTGTCCTGGTCCATGGGCAGAGTTCAAATGGCCTTGGTTTTCCAGGTAGAAGAAAATGGACTCACCATCAGTTTGAACCAGTGCCTCTGGACAGAAGCCGCTAAGCTGAAAGAGCATCTACTTCCCTTTTTGAGAGTTCCCTTGATGTCAGGACCTGCAATTTATCATTCCCAAATGTGGAAACTTGGCATTTATTTCAGAAAATGCCAAAATGTGTTTCGATGCATGTCTGCTGCCACAATCAGTGATCTGTCCTTAGTTAGATCTCCTTGACAAAAAAGGAAAAAAAAACAAGAAAGCAAGCAAATCTTGTCTATGTCTTGTTTCCTGGATGATCCTACGTGAGTTACTCACTCCTGAGCCTAAATGAGTTGACATAAGCAATATAAGGACTAATGCTCACTGATAATAGTTATTGTAAGGATTAAGTGTAGTGTCTAGTGAGCAATAGGTAACAATTGGATTGCAGATATCATTGTTAATTCTATTGACTGAGTTCTTACATGGTAACAGTAAGTAATGAATTTTAAATCTGCCTAGGTTGGCTTAATTACATTACCTTTCAAATGTATAAATTTATGGCTTGAGCTATAGATCAGTTGATAAAATGTTTGTCCACTATGCACAAGGTCCTGGGTTTGATCCTTAGCACTGCATAAGCCAGTCATGGTGGCACGAGCCTGTAACCCCAGCACTGAGATGGTGGAAGCAAGTGGATCAGGAGTTTAAGGCCATCCTTGACTATATACAAATTCAAGCCTACCTGGGATACATGAGACCCTGTCCCAAAAATGTAACCTTCTTATAACCATAAACATATATGCTTTACATGTTGGATATCACACTTGTGTTTCAGAATCCCAGGAGAACTTTCTAAAACACTGATTGCTACAACCCATTTTTGGTGTAGATCTGAGAGAGAAACTGAGACTTCATATCTGCAACAATTTTCTAATTCATTTGGAGAAAGAAAAAACACTTTAAGAGCACTTAAGATTCTATTTGTTGTCATTTTACTTAACATTTATTGAGTGCCTATTGTGTACCAATAACTGTTCTAAGGAAGGAAGAAAAATAGTAAATAAGAGAAAGTCCCAGGCTTACTGAAGCTTGAGTTATCATTGTAGAGAAAAAGTAAATTATAATAAGCCACTTTTGAGATTCTCTGATGTAACTTAACGTGTTAAAGGGTGAGTTTCACTGAGAAAAACATTCCAGATGTGCCAGTGAGGAAAAGCATCATTGAGGAAGAGGTAGTTTTTCAAAAAATGATAAGAGAAAGAAAAGTATTTGCTCCAGGGGGAAGAACATTCCAGTAAGAGAGAACTAAGATCTCCAAGAAGGAAACAGATCAGAAGATTTCCAGGTCTAGCCAAATGGTCAGTGTGGATGATTGCTAAGCAGGGGGTTAAAGAGCTGGCATGAGACAGACAGAACATGCAGGCCTCCAAACAAGGCTGCATCTTTTTTTTTTTTTAAGTGATAGAAAGCTCCTGGAGGATCCTAAGTAAGCAAATGGCATAATTTGACTTTCATTTTCCCTCAGCCTCTGGCAGTGAGTAGAAACAGGTGGGAGAGCTGAGCTCCTCCAGGTATGAGAAGATGAGGTTTGGGCCTAAAGCAGAAGCAGAGTAGGAGCTAAGCAGTGATCAGGCTCCCATTAAACAAGCTGAGGATCCCTTACATTAACTGCTTAAAACCAGAAGTGCTTAAGATGGAGCTTTTAAAAAAGATTTTAGAAAATGTGCATATATATGATATCTAGGGGTCTGTGCCTAATTCTGAACATGAAACTCATTTACATTGAATATGTCCCTTCTATGCAGATCCTTAAAGTAATTGTTTGTAATAATTTTAGCATTCATTTTGAAAGCATCTCATCATGTGAAGTCAGGTGCAGAATTTTCCACTTTATTTACCATGTCAGTTGTTCAAAAAAACTTTTGGATTTTGGTCCAATCAGGATTTTTGCATTAGGGATGTTCACCTAATACTTGAAAATTCAAGCTAGTGGGCCTTACTATTGAGTTGGAGGTAAGATGAGGAACACAGGGAGGCAACAACAAATCTGGGGATTTAGTAAACTCATACTGTCTGTAATAAATTATTTGCTTCATAATAGAAGTTCAATCACTCATCTGTGTATTTTGAAATTTGGATTATTTTTCGGTTTGCAAATTCTAATGCTGCCAAAAATGATCACACAGCCCGTACTCTGCACAATTCCAGGAAGCACTGTTATATTAACCATGATAGGAATAGAGTTATATAGAGAGATTCCTTTAAGAAAGTTATAACATTCAGGACTTACTTTCTGCAAATATTATCTTTAGAAAGGGTAGAATTCTACCTTTCCCACCTTTCTACAACCAAATACAACTCCAGTAAACTGTGTGTCTAAGGTGAAAACCCCCAGGGCAGGGACTGACATGTGTAATCCACTTGGCTATACTCTACAATTTAGTTTAGAGCATGATCTTATACCAATAAAGAGAATCATCATGTTGTCGGTGATCAATACTGTTACTGGAGCCTTCTTGCTTGGCATTTTGCTGATTTCATGTTCAAAGATTTCAGGCCAGTTGCAATCCTTTGTTATGGGGGTGGCAGTAGAGGGCTTGTGATTTATAAACTAGTCAAGGGTAACCAGCCTGGATGCCCACCCCCTCTTTGAGTGGGGCTGGCAAGCTTGCTGCTACACCAGCAGAGATAGAGACACAGCATTCTGTGGGAGCAATCACGTCTGGACCCTAGAGCTCTCCAAATATCATCAAGAGGAAAATATGACTCACTGAAAGTAGGCTGTATTTTTAAGAAGTTTTCTTTCATTGTTTGTAGCTTACGTTATTTATTTTGTGGTGTTCATGCACCAAAATTAGGAGAAAGGTAAAGTCTGTCACCACAGACTTCCTCAGGCCACTTTGCTTCCTATGTGTGTCTTCAGTATCTACTCTCAGATGCACAAGATCTTCATGGGGATTCATACCAGTTCCCTACTCTTCTCACCTCTGAATTTTCTCAGCTGTCCATGCTCCAAACCTTAATGTACCCACCTCTATTAGCAGTTTTTCAGACATACAGTATGAATAAACCATGCTATATAGGTTCCACAAAGCCCTGCTCTAGCTCCTGTTCTAGTTCTGAATAGACAATATTTACTGAGTGTGTATTATTTGTCAGGCACTGTGCCAAGTGCTTTCAGTAAATTATCTCATTAAATCCTCTTAACAGTCCCACTAAGAGGTGAAATAAGGCCCATAATCAGGAAAGGATACAGTAAAGTGGCATACCACTTCAAACCGCTGTCATTGACAGCCATGCACTGTCATACTACTTTTCAATGCAGGGGAGAACTGATATTTATGGAGCACCTTTCATGAACAATGTCCTTACAAACACCATCTCCTCTGACTATCATAGAAGCTCTTGGAGCTAGATATCATTATCACCTGTAAAGAAACAATTGTCTTAGGGATGGTAGATTCTGTGCAAGATGTCAATAAGAAGACTTTCTGGATTCTAGTTTTGAAGTACATAGCTGATGGTCTCATCAAGGCTCTATGGCAGGTGAGGGGTTCTCTACAGTTTGCATTGAATTTAAAAGGTAGAGGTAGAAGAACTGTCACTGAGGAGACATTCACAAAGTAAGCTAGCTTCAAAGCTGCTACTGTTTTGGTTTCTCTAGAGTGCTAAGTCAAGGCAATAACTTCTCTCTCTCTCTCTCTCTCTCTCTCTCTCTCTCTCTCTCTCTCTCCCCTTATACTTTTCTAAAATCAGCAATTAACTATATACTGGCTTACTGTACTGGCTAATTTTGTGTGTTAACCTGACATAGCAAGTCTCATCAGAGATAAAGGAGCCTCAGTTGAGGAGATGTCTCCATGAAATCCAGTTGTAAGGCATTTTCTCAATTAGTGACCAATGGGAGAGATGGGGAGGCCCAAGGCTATGGTACGTGGTGCCATCCCTGGATTGGTTATCTTGAGTTCTGTAAGAAAGCAGGCTGAGCAAGCCATGGAAAGAAAGCCAATAAGCAGCATCCCTCCATGGCTTTTGCATCAGCTCCTGATTCCAGGATCCTGCCCTATTTGAGTTCCTGTTTTGACTTCCTTCAATAATGAACAGCAATACGGACATTTACACCAAATAAACCCTTTTCTCCCCAACTTGCTTTTTGGTCATGGTGTTTCATCACAGCAATAGAAACTCTAACTAAGACATTCACTCATCTGTCTGCTGCCTGCTTCTCTTCCTTTATGCTTAGCCCTTTGCTCCACCCTTCCCCAGTTTCCAAATCTATCAACTCTTTGCCACTTTAGAATCTCTTACATTTGCTCTTTACACTGCCAGTACATTCCTTTGCTTCATTTCCCATGACAGAGTTCATCTCAAAAATGTCACTTCATCAGAGAGACTCTTCCTCTACCTGCCACCATGACATGTCATTTGACATTCTGCTAAAATGTGTCTGGAACAAACACATTCATACACCCTTACCTGTGTTTATAATTTAAGAGGTAAAAAAGGTTTGTTTTTATCTTTAAAATGTATTTTCCTCCAATTGGCTTACATAGAGGTAGATTAGTCCTGCCCAAATATCATGATTAATATTTTGCCTAATCATCAGATGTCTTTACAGCACCTTCCTGACTTTTGAAGCAGAAAATAATGTTTTAAAAAACAAATTACAGATGGAGGGAATATGGGGAGAGACAGCAAAAATAAAAAGCCATTTGATGAGTAGTATGGAAACTGAATATAATAGAAGCTTCTTAAAAATCCATAAATATATGAGGGCGATCTAAATGAGACTGCCAAAATAACAGGGGAGCCAGAACCCCATCTGGACAACTCTTGTCACCAAATGAAGCTTCTGATACTAGGATTGAGCTATATATAATTGAGGTGTTAGCTAAAGGGGTTCCATAGGAAACCTCAAACAACTCAAGTTGTTGTCAAGGATGCTCCTCACAAACTGATAGCAAGGCCCTATTGCTGAAGACACCATCTCTACAATTAATTGAACAAGAACTCAGGCTGGTACCTACCTACACCCTTCACTCCTAAGAGCTAGTGATCTTGGTACCAGAAGGTACTCTGCATGGTAACGAAGGAGAAACAAGATCTCCAGCCCAGTGACAAAGTCTTTTATATACAGAGGTATCCTGCCTGCAACATATGATAGTGCAGTAGTGCATAAAGGTTGTGGGAGTAACCAAATCAATATATGATTGGATTTAAGACTCACTCTATAAGATGGAATCCGTAACCAATGTTTGAGTGATTAAGAAATTAAGGTAGCCTAGGGACATAGGATAAAACCAAATACTATTGTTCTATTAAACATACAAAGCAATAAAAATGACCCTTAATGGCATCCTGCTTTAGATCAATGCCTTGCTCAGCCATCATCACTTCCTCCTGCAGCACATGGGAACAAATTCAGAGACCCACAGCCAGACAATAGGCAGAGAGTTGAGAGACTTTGAAACATTCAGCCTTAAACATAATGTCTCTGTCAAATCCCTCCCTTCACAGAACTCTATAAAGAAGGAAACAGAAACAGTGTAATAGTCAGAGGAGATGGGGAACAGCAAAGAAATAAGACACTCTGTCTTAGTCAGGGTTTCTATCCCTGCACAAACATCATGACCAAGAAGCAAGTTGGGGAGGAAAGGGTTTATTCAGCTTATACTTCCACGTTGCTGGTCATCACCAAAGGAAGTCAGGACTGGAACTCAAGCAGGTTAGGAAGCAGGAGCTGATGCAGAGGCCATGGAGGGATGTTACTTACTGGCTTGCTTGCTTCTCCTGACTTGCTCAGCCTGCTTTCTTATAGAACCCAAGACTACCAGCCCACAGATGGTACCACCGACAAGGGGCCATCCACCTTTGATCACTAATTGAGAAAATGCCTTACACCTGGATCTCATGGAGGCTTTTAAGCTCCTTTCTCTGTGATAACTCCAGCTTGTGTCAAGTTGACACACAAACTAGCCAGTACACCCCTCTAAGCACAAGAAGAACAAAACACATGAAATTGCAGAAACTGAGGCAACATGCACAAGGCTTACAGGGATCTGTACCAGATGCGGTTCAAGAACTGAAAGAAGAAGTGGACACATGCCCCCACCCTTAATCTAAGAGCTATAGAAATTGATAAGCTTGCAAATGAAAATTTAGTCTTCTCTAAGGACGTCTCACTAGGGAAACAAACTACTCCTAAGGGTCAGCTGCATGCCAAGCAGTAGATGGGCAAGAGAAAACAAACTCAGGTATATCTTTGGAAAGTCCTTGTCTCAAAATGTTTTGTCAGGGCCTTTCTGTTCTTTTCCTTCTCTTTAAAAAAAATTTATTTTTTAATAAGATTTTGTATCCTGCAGATTCTTTTAGCATATATTATGGTTTCTTGTTTTATGATTTTACTAGGATTCCAAAGTGTGTTCAAACAAGTGGGTCTCTGCATCCACATCTGTTTCTTTAGCTTTTCCTGGGCTCTTTTCCTTCTGTTTGTTTTGTTCAGTTTTGACAAATTTTGTTTTGTTTTGTTTTGTTTCTTTTAGCTATCTTACTATCATCCCTTAGAAGCATGTTTGTTTTCTAATGAGAGACAGAAAGGGCATGGATGGGAACAGAGGTGGAGAGACTAGGATTAGAGGGAAGGAAAACTGTAATTGGGATATAGCATGTGGGGGAAAAAATCTGTTTTCAACAACAACAAAAAAGCCAGATTACAAATTTTTCTTGTATGAATAAAGGCTATGCAATTCTATCCTGTGTTTGTTTTGTTGTTTGCTTATTTTAGAAATGGAATCCTACTGTAGAGTCCAAGGAGGCATTGAACTTTAGAGCAGGCTGGCCTCAAACTCACAGAGATCCACTCTCCTTTGGTTCTGCTGGGGTTAAATGTGTGTGCCACCAAACCTGACTAAACTTTTAACTGATTAGAAAACCAAAAGAACTGTATCCCTTTCATTTAAATTTAATTTGTCTTACCAATCTAAAACCATAGCCTATGATCTCAAAGGTATGGAAACAGACCCTAGCCTAACCCCACCCCTGGGAACAGATTTCATACAGTTATTTGCATGGAGTAAGAGAGTTTCCAGGTCATACTTAAGCACACTCTAACATCTGAGTTCTTTCACTTGCTGCTCTTCTTCTCCTCATTTTGCATTATGAGAAGAGGGCTTATTATTCACATCAATGTTATTATAATTAGATACCTGACATAGGCTAGTTATAAAGTCCAAGGCTCGTTTATGAAATGGTTCAAGATGGGTATCACCTTGGCCTCTAATGAAAATGACAGATATTAATGGTATGAATTTATGTTGGAATGAGTGGCACATCTTGAACCATGAAGCAAAGGGGAAAAAATTAGAAATAGAGGTCCATAATCTCGTTTAAGGATTATCTTCAATAACCTAAGGGTCTTTCATTAGGCCTTGGGGTCTAAAGATTCCGTCATCTTTAAGTATCACTCTAGTCTGTATCTCACAGGTCTTTGGAGTACACACAACACTCAAATGCTCGCAAGAAAAAGGAACAGTTTCCTGTTTCATATAGAAATGTATTATGACTAAACAAGCACCTTAACTTCTAAATCTTTTAATTTGTTTCTTAGGACATTAAACCTGGTATTAAGACTCCATCATTTGACAGTGAGAAAATCTCACCTAAATGTGACCTCTGTGTATATATATATGTAAAGAATTTATTGTTTTGAATAATTCAAAGCTTAATAAATATTTTGACTGTAGAAACCCCTTACATCCTGAAGAACTCTTTCAAAAAAGTTTTTCTAGATGTGGAAAACACCATTATAGCTACCACATTAGAAATTAATTCAAAGAATTACTTTAAACTCTTATATAAAAATTAACTATATACTTCAAGCAAAAAAAAATCAGAAGATATCTATTGTTTCATATTTTTATAAATGTCAACATCTGTCTTAATAGAAGATAGCTGCATTCTCCCATCTGCACCTGAATTCAATTTACTGGACTGACACTCATAATTTATCTCTAAAAACTCCACTTTATCCTTCTAAGAAAATGACACTAAAATACACATACATAAGATATAATTATTGTGAAATTTTAAATTTTAGCCTTGGGGGTACCTAGGAGGAAAACAGGATCCCTAGGATTGTGTGGACCACATTTATAGTTTCACACAGATGAGAAAGGTTCAGATCTGGATTCAGGACTAATGTCAGAGTCCAGGAGGGCTTAGTGTCTAACTCTTCCATAGCTCTGCTCTCACATGCCACCAGTAGATCCAGATTTATATCTGAATAAATCAGCAATCCTATCACAAAACTTACATGTTTTTTTTTCAGAGTGCTAACAAAAGCCCTGAGTCCGGCTGGTGTTAATAGAACTACACTCATTGCCCATCCTGTTATCCCAATGTCACAATGAGAATGGCATACTGAGTGACCAGATACTGACAGCTTGCTCCACGTGAAGCTGGGGGGAGAAGGGTAATACCTTCAGAATGTTATACTCAGAGATGGCTTTCAGGAAGAAAACAGAAATGTCACCACAAGAAGGATGTGGAGATAGCAGGGGTTAATTGTTCTGGTATTTATCTCTATGGTGTTCTGAAGCTTAATGAGAAGAAATATGTAGCTCTATCTTTCCTGCTTTTGCTCATTTAGTCCATATTGAGCTCCAGCTCTGTGAAAGGGCTCAGTGCTGGGCATGAACAATAACAATCAAAAGTGATGGTGCAGCTTGAGCTGGTGGAGTTTCTGCAGTAGGGTATGTGCTCTCTGAAAAGATCTGTAGGTACTAAGTAAGTCACTGCATCCTCACAGTAGCCTCTGAGGGGAGCACTACTTTTATCCTATGGTCACAGAAGGGATAGTGACAATTAGGCAGGGACTCTGTTGAAGGAGGAGATAGTTCAGGACCAGGGTGAGTTAATGACTATTAACACAAGAGGAGAAGTGTCGCAGAATGACAAGACAAAGAGGCTGTGGGTACCATAGGCAGAGTCTGGCTGAAGTCCCATGATTATATTCTATGAATGGAAAATATTCTGGAAATGAAAATATCTCATCTTTTTTCATCTCAATCTATACCAGGAACCATGTTACTTATTTTACAAATACCATCCCAGTTAATTTTTTCCTGTGCTATATTGTTAACACTTAGAGGAGAAAATATGTGCTAAATAACAGAGCCAGGGAGGAAGTGAGCCAAGGTGAATTGAGTGTTTCTGAGAAGCAGGGTATCTGAGAAGAGAGAAATGGTACCCAGAATGGAAGAAGAGATTGTAAAGAAGCAGAGAAACATTGCTACCATCACCAGCTGCTGGAGAAAGATGGAACGCCTATGGAAAAGTAACAGTAGCTGCCAAACCAGAAACATAGGCTGTTATGAAAGCTCATGAATTTATGCTTTTAAAATCCTGAAAATAAATTCTCCTTCAGAAAATATTTCTTAAAATGTCAATGTAAACAATAAAATTACAATGTGTATTAACTCTACTGAAAAACCCAGGATCTATTTAGAGTGACCATTCAGATTCACAAATTTCCTTCAATTATCCTAAGAAAAAGCATCACTTGGCACCTTATACTTCCAGAAGGGAGTCTCTGTCTCTCTGTCTCTCTCTGTCTCTCTCTGTCTCTGTCTCTCTCTGTCTCTCTCTGTCTCTCTCTGTCTCTCTCTGTCTCTCTGTCTCTATCTCTGACTCTGTCTCTCCCCCTCCCACTTTGTTCAACTTAATAAAGACACTGGTGACAACAGCGTTATGACTAACAATAAGTAATAACTCCCTAGAAATTAAACTCACAAGTCATTTTTAAAATAGTTCAAACTTTTTCATTAAATTAACCTTTAAAATATCACAGCTCTTTATTGTCCTCTATAGAGATCAGTAAAAATCATGTTAAATTCGAATTGCCATATATATTTAAGTGAAAAGAAATGAAAGGCTACATGGAGTTAAGAAAGCATAAATGACTAAAAAAAAAGAAAGGAAGGACGGTGGGAAGAAGGAAAGAAAAGAAAGAAGACTGAAATCAGTGACTACTGTGAAAGGAGTGGCTGAGAAAAGAGAAGCTTAAGATGGCTGATTGACGAAGCACGGAGCAGAACTGGAGCTTTATCCTAAAAGCAACAACATTAAAAGGTAGTTTTTAATGCAGGACGTGATCGATCACGTGAATGGAGGTTCCTCTAAAAGTTCACGGTGAACGGAACCCAGTGGAAAAAGCGCAGGAGGCTCACAGAGAAAGCCCAGAACAGGTCGCAAGGAAAGGCGAAGAAATTGACAAAGACAAGGATAATGAGTGTCCTCTACATGTAGAGAAATATGAGGACCACACACTGAAGGGCAGGTGCACGACTGTAGAGGAGACAGAGAAGGGCGAGACGAGAGAGTAAACCTCGCATAGGTCAGACTTCCAACTACCTTGGAACAAGTTTTCAGTTTAGAACGTACAAGAAACCATACAGGAATTCTCTGAAAGGTACTGACACCATCAAGTTTCTATTTCATAAAGATCATTTTGGGCTACAATCAGGGAAAACAGTTCCTCTCTTCTGATTATGATCCATAACTACTTGTTTCCAGGAAACATTGTGTATCTCCATACACTTATGTAGATAGAGATAAATCTCTTTTTGCCCACGAATTTGTTTCTTTATGGGGGAAAACACATGGATTGTAGGATAAAAATAACAGAAACTTCTCACTGTTAACAAAGAAAATGACAAGATTCTACACTAAGGAATGTGTGCGACCACTGCATGTTAAAGCAAAGCACAGCTAAAGTAGTCTAAAGTGAAAAGTACCCCGCCAGATGAAGCATTTGTCCACACATAAATGCCAATCTAAACAGGAAATCAATCACCCTTGTATCCCCAAACAAAGACAAAAAGCCAAGGTTTGTTTTGGTAGTGTGATTTCAACCACCACTCAGCAGAGTCTTGCTCAGTAGACTCTGAGAAAAATGGTACTGTTATAAAATCCTTAAATAACAATAATATTTATAATTGTGTGATATATATATATATATATATATATATATATATATATATATATACATATCAGCAGCAATGCTAGTTGTATTGTGTCCCATACAGGTCTGTGGTCTGAATGTACAGCCTTGTGCATTGGGCATATGCTGTGTCATTAAACTATATATCACCAGGTCTGATTTTTTGTTTGTTTGTTTTAGTTTTTAATTTCACACAGAGTTTTGCTAGATTGTGTAGGCTGGTCTTGAACTTGGAGATTCTCCTACTTCAACTTCCCAAATACTTAGATTAAACTCTTGAGCTACCAGACCTCCCTTGTCCCAAGCATCTGAAAATCTGCGAATCTTAACAATCCTGAAGCCAGAACCTGGGTGATGAGCCACCCCTGCACCAGATATTTTCTAAGAGGTGACCCTCTTTCTACAAAGTCCATGATTACCATTCCCTCTTCTGAATAAACATGAAAACCTTCACACAGGGAAATCATGAGAATCCATGTGCTGGCTCTTGCCATTTACATATTCCAGAGCAGATAATAATTACATTCCTATCTGTGAATTGATAAGCTGACATTAGCCATTTATATAACAATCTCAACATGCCTTCCTAGTATAAATCTGTCTTTGACAAAAAATCTTTAGAGATTGTAAACCTAGCCAGGCCCTAGGCCATCTGACTTCTGGTACTGTCACCACAGAGGCCTCAGTAGGTGCTCTTTACTGACTTTTCAGTCATCTAGTACAAATGGTTTAATTCCTCCTTAATCCCCTGAAATGATCAAAGAACTGTATTCTAAATTCAGGCACACAGAGCAATGGCTTACACATGAGAAATCAGGTCCTGGGACATTGAATAAGTTCCTTGATGAGTCCCCTGCTTATACTTAGACTGAAAGCCCCACTTAGCTTATAAACATTGTGTTCATCATCAAGGGAGTAATATATTTCCCTGTAGTATATTAAGCTGCTCTGGGGTGAGAGGGGAGATATTAGAATTTAAACGTGGAAATGAATGTAAAAGACACATCATAAACTTCACAGATCCAGCATCAGGTACTAAAAACCGTCTTTATTAAGATATTAAATGAGAATTCAATTGAGTAAGTGAGACTGTTTCAGTGGGTATTGTTCTGACTTCCTAACAGCGTTAGCTACCCCTTTTCAAATGTAAATGGAGGGTGTCTTTTGCTGTCCACAAAAGTTACACGGAATGAAGTCTGGAAGAAATGTTGCAAAAGCAAACAGAAGAAAGAACAGGGGTGGATAATTCAGCTACAGCATCCTTGAAGACAGGCCAAAAATCTTTATCTACTAAGGGAGCTACAGAAGGGAATGTGAAATCTCTTATCACAGAAAGGAATGCTTCTTCTTTTCCTGTGGTGATGGCATCTGGCCAGAGTAGCCATCCAAAAGAGGTGAAGAATAGAGTTTACTAGAAAGAGGCCCAGGTGAAAGCAGAGACAGTGAGGAGCAGAACTGAAGGAACAATTGCTTGCTGTGCTACAATAGATGACAGTGCAGGACGCAGGCTGGGCACCTGAAAGTCCCTGAGGATTCCCCAGGAGACACCCCCAGTAAATAAAAGAAAGGCTGACGCCTATGTGGTGACTCAGACAGCAACAGGAGACCCAACCACTTAACATTCCAGTAATTTATGAACTGTTCACACAAAGCCCAGGTCTAAACCAGAGGAAATGTTCTTCTCATAATACCAGTTTGCATGCTCTGCTCTTCACCTGGTGTTAGAATGAGACAAATGAAGGGGACTCAGCATTATTTCTTCAAAATGCATCTCTAGGCTGGCAGCAATCAACTGATGGTTAAGCCAACTGATTTAAGTTAGAAAGGTCAGGGATTAAATGACCAGTCTCCTAATTCCCAGTGTTGTACACATTTAACTTTTAACTTTTGGGGACTTTCTTGCTCATCTATTGAATCATGCAACAGCGCCCTTTCTATAGGATTGTGTGCAGATATGCCTGACAATACATTTGGTGTAATGTTAACATGAATGTAGCAAATGCAGCAGTTTAGGGGGAGAGAATATTCTCAACTCTGATCCACTGCATCCCTACCTTCACTTCTATCACACTCTCAGGAACTCTGTGACACTTTCTTGGGCCCTTGAAACTGCAAAAGATTCACTGTGTGCCTTAAGGAACATCATCTGAGTGAACCAGGGCAGAAAGATATTTGGGTGTTAGGCTCTTAGATTTCAAGAACTGTGACCTCTAAGTGAATTCAGAAACGACTAAAAAACAAAGTTGTATTATTACGTCTATATCCTAAGTTAAGGTTCCAAGACTGAAACAGAAATTTTGGGAGGGGATAGATGTAGATTAAAAACAGAAGACTTCTGGAGTTGTCTAACATATTATCAGCATCAGGCCAAAGCATTCACCAATCGGGAACTGTCCAGTGTTCATATGCATTTTCTTGTCCAGTGTTTTGAAACCTGTGTACCACTTGACATCAGTGGCTGAAGAAACTTTCTTTTTATCATCTTGCAAGGATTGTTCGATCACAACAGTCATCAGGTTACCCAGTGATCACACAAGGGCTGTCACAAAGTGATGGTTATTGGTTTTCTAACATTTTGATTAGATCCATCTCTGCAATTTCACCTTTAGTGACCAGAAAACACTCATTGGCTCAGGCAACTTCGACAGGCCATGGTAGTTCCAACAGAACATGTTCACCTTTATCAAAGTTGTTACTTGGTACAACGAAGTAGAAACTTCCAATGAGCTACAAGAATGTGGCACACCTGTGGCTTCTATAAAACAATACCTATTGTTATTGTATTTATTATTGTATTGTAATTATATCCATGAATTACCCAGGCAAATTATAATTGTTCACTATCATTAATTCAACTTTATGCTAATCAAGGGCTGAGGTAATAGATCAATAGAGTATTTGCCAAACAAACATGAGGATCTGAGTTGGAATACCCAATATTTGTGCAACAAACTGGGGATGGCAGAATCCCATCACTGGAGATAACAAGACAGGAGAAATCTCTGGAATTATCTGGTAAGCCAGCCTATCCAAATTGTTGAGGTCCAAGTTCACAAAGAAAACCATATCACCAAACATAAAATGGAACAATGAAAGAAATACACTCAACATCAACCCCTATCCTCCACACACATATGCACATGCATCTGCTTATATGTGCACACACTCACACAAACATGTGTATATGGATACACACACACACAAAGAAGTAAAATAGCATTCAGTACTCTATGAGTGCAGGGTGCTCACAGTAGCTTAAACAACATTGTTACTCCTCCTGAATCCTGGAACCACACAGGTAGAAATGAAAAATCCATTTCCAGAGGATCAAGTAAGCAATATGGGGACCTGAAATGTCACCAATCCTTCAAGGAATCCTGAAGGTTGCTGATGCTCCTCTACTTGGCAAGGCTCCTACCAATGTATCTTTATAGCTCAAAGTAGCTGGAGAATCACCTATAAAGTGAGAACATGAATCTATTATTCCTGCATAAACCAGCTTTTGTTTATATCATTTGCCTTTTTTATTTTTCTTTTATTGAAAATAATTTTTTTATACAATATATTCTGAATTCAGTTTCCCCTCCCCTAATTCCTTTGAGATCCTTACCATCTCCAGGTCTCAACCAAATCAACACCCTTTTTGTCCCTCATTAGAAAAAACACATATATCTAACGAAAAATAAATAAAATAAAACAAACTGGAATAGCAGAAAAACAAAGAGCCAAAGAAAAAGCACAGGAAACACATACAGTTTTACACATAGTAACCCTATAAATTACAAACTGAAAGCCATCACATATACATGAAGGACCTGTAGGATTAAAAAAATATTCCCGAGAAAATCCTTTGTGTTGGTCATCTACTTCTGGATATGGGGCCTGCCCTTAAAAGCAGTTTGTATCCCCAGTGAGGCTCCACCAGAGATGACTAATTTTTCATTTGTGAGTGGTTATCAATTGGAGATAGCTTCTGGGTTAGGGATGGGAGCTTACATCTACTTCTCTCAGAACTGAAAATCTATGTGGCTTAGACCCATACAGGCCCTGTGGATGCTGCTACAGTCCCTGTGTGAGTTCTCATGTGTGTCAATTCTCCTGTGTTTCCTTGCTGGTCTCCATCCACACTGGACTTTACACTTTTCCTGCCTCTTCTTCTGCAGGATTTACTGAGCCCTGAGAGGACAGATTTAATGGAGAGACTCCATTTAGTACTGCATATCCCAAGGTTTCTCGCCTTCTGCATATTGTCTAGCATAACAGACTGGACAGAAAAGAAGCAAGCAAAGGACAACCCAATAATTTTCTATACAGATATGGAAAATAACTCTCAACCTCTTCAGCTTACCCCTGAGAGTTTAGTAGTATGTAATGTCACCTCCATTTGCCACATATGGAACTTTGGACATGTTTCCATGCCAGAAAGAGGTGGCAGATAGTCAGGGGAAGAAAGCCGGGGGTAAGATGCTAAGTTCCCTGCACAGGTATGCTAGCAGAACAACACAGGCTTAAAAATCTTATTGTTTGAAGCAATTGGGAAGATAACTCTGTCAGTAAAAAATAAAGAGCTTGTCATAGCAGCTTAAGGAAGCATGAATTTGATTCCCCAGCACCTATGTAAAAAGACAGACATGGCAGCACACATATAACATTCCAGCTCTAGATCCCTAGGAGTTCTTGATCAGCCAGCTAACCCAACTGTCAAGCTGCAGGTCCAAGTGAGAGATTCTACCCAAATATAAAAATTTTCAGAGGGGAAACAATACCAAAGACTGTACTCTAACACACACGCACACACGCACACACACACACACACACACACACACACATAGATTTGCTACAGACTACTGCTCTGGACCAGGAAGCTCCCTTCTGGCTAGCTTTCATAGTACTAGAAAGTTCTATGAAGGTTTCTGGTGGGGAAGTTATCAACAGTCTTACTCAGCTTTAAACCCCATGAACTATAATATGATTGATGTGACAAGTTATGGTTATGGGTGCACTATTGGCACAAATCTTTTTTTTTTGGTCTCTACAAATCTTATAGAGATAACTAACTACTTCCTGACTGGATTCAAGATTCAAGACCTCCACAGAAGAAAATGTATGTCTGCCACTGACAATCTGCTCAATATCATTGTAGGGGCACAGAAGAAAATGTATGTCTGTATAATCCTAGACTGACACAGCTTTCAGTCATCATCAGAGGAGTTTCACTGGGCCGTGGACATTAGTTAATACAGAAATCACAACTGGTCAAAGTGTGGAGGATAAATGTCAGTACGGGGCTCAACCACAAACGAAACATCTATGTCATACCCCATCCCCAAAGGTCAGGATCATCGAAGTGATGGGAAGGTTGTAAGAGTTGGTGGTTTGGGGAGTACGGGAGTGAAACAGAATCTTCTGGACATGACAGGACTGTAGTATTCGTGAACTCACAGCAGCTGTGGTTGCCTATACAAGATCAAGTCAGTCAACATTTTATCATGGAGTGGGAGGGGGTTCATCATCCTTCACCACGAACTGAAAGCTATGGACAGTTGATGACTTCTGAGAGAAAGAAATTCAGTTTCTTTAATAAAATGGCTCCTGATAGGTTGACTACATTCCAGTGGATAGCCTCATACCAAGGAGTATATGAGCAGCACAAATTGAACTCAATGAGTTATTAAGGGGGAGCATGATTTTGTAGGGGATTGAGGGGTAGGGGTGTCTGGGTACAGTTAGGAGAAGTAGGAGTGGATATGAGCAAAATACATTGTATGAAATGCTCAAAAAAATTCTTTAAAACCACTTTAAAAGAGTTTTTGAAGTGTTTGTGTGGCTACCAACTATCCTGGAAGTTTGGCTTGACTTCTCACTTCCTTTACTTAATGGTACAGTATAAAGACAGACCACAGGACTAATTTTGTATGAGCCTGTGTCCAAAGGCTCCTTGACTGAGCTCCATTATTGGTCATACTACTACAGAACAGGGACTATGACTTTTCTGACACGTGGTATTTTGAAGCAGTTGCCCTTCCTTTTCCTTACCTGCAATTCCACACCACTATATATTTTCCTTCGTTCTCATTACTCTTCATTGTTAAGGATGATAAAAGAAATTTGAGTTATAGCTTAGAGAAAACGAGAATGCTAATTAGCAAGAGAACATGATTATCTTATGAGCAGTAGCCAGGTCTTTTGTTCACTGCCAAGTCCATAGTGCCAAGACAAGGATCATGGATGTGCTCTTTTCATTCATCAGTCCACAGATATTTACTAACTGCCAACTCTGTGCAAGATCTGTACCTTTCATAGGTAATCTAAGTGAAATCCCCATCCCTTTTGAATTTACATTCTGAAAGAGTAGCACAAACAACAAAGAAATGATGTGGATATGTTGCCTTCTGTTCAAGCATGAGGACCTGAGTTCAGATCCCCAGAGCCCATGTAAAAATCAGACATGAACGTACACATGCCATAACTCCAGCATTAAATGAAGAGCATCACAGAAAACTCCAGGGAAAGAGACACTAAGCAGTAATGATGAGGTGCATGGTTTAAGTTTGTCAACATGACATTTAGTCAAAGACCTGACAAAGTAAATAAGTGAAGGAGATACAAAGTTTTCTAGAGTTCAAGCACTGGGGAGGGAGCAGGATGGCGGAAGGACTCTGTTTTCCATCTATTAAAGAATAGCAACAACCTTCAATTTTAACATTCAGGACATAGAGGTGGGCATATCTCTGACTTTGAGGCAAGAACGTTCTACAGAATAAGTTCTAAGACAGCCAGGGCTACACAGATAAACCTTGCCTCAAAAAGAAAAATAGTAACAAATCCACTGTCATTGCAACAAAATGTATGAAATATGAGATACAATAAAATACAATAAGAAAAGTAGTGGGAACCTTCAGGAAAACAATGCAATGCAGCGTCCTGTGAGTTCCATAAGGACTATTTTTAATAAGTCCTATATGGATGTCATACTTTGTTGAACGTTTGAATAAAAGAAATGCTTGACTTGACTTCTATTTTAGAATAACCACTTCAAGTTCTATGCTTGGGGATACTATAAACCCTACTTGAAACAGGTTAAGACAGGAGTTGCCTGACAAATTAAGAGTCTGATAAAACAACACAGGCCCAGCGTGTCATGTTTATAGACAGGATCACTGGAGTAGGAGGAAGCTGTCTGACTCATACTTACTTCAGAGAGGGCTGATGGAATCTATGGATGTATTTAAAAGTGGATATAAGAGAAAGAGAGGCATCAAGTATACACAAAACATCATTCTGAATGGAAAAATAGAATTGCCATTTACTGATATAAGGAGATAAGGGAAGAGGCGGGCTTTGGAAACAGAAATGAGGCTCTCTAGCTTGGTTTGAGTCGTGATAGATCTCTGATTTGAGTTGTTTCATACACAGCCAAATATTTCAACTAGACACTAAGATGCATACATCTGGTGTTGAGGGGAGAAGCCTGAGTTAGATGTACTCTTGTCAGTGTGTACTACATTTAAACTTGCAATAGTCAATTGGAAAATGATTATAAATACAGAAAACACTAAGTACTGAACTGAGAATTGAACAGTATAATTTAGAATTCTGCATATAAAGAAACAATCAGAAACTGAGATTGAAAAGCAGTATTTAGTCATAAAAGAAAACCAAATAATGTAATTAATTTTTATTCAATTATTTTATTTAATTGAAGTAATCCAGTAATTAATTTTTATTGAAAACAAACAAGTGAATAAAAAAATGAATGGAACTGTGGGTTTTAGAAAAGAAAATCTTGGCCATCTTTGTGGTCCTACTAACATTCAGTCTTAAATGCATACACATAAATATGAACACGAATAGTCCCAATATTAACATCACAGGCCCATATTAATATTTCCTCCTCTCCAATGAACACAGAAAAAATTCATTTCCCTTCTCTAATGAAACCAATTATCTGATTCTAGCCTATTCTGGGCCTCAGTTTCCATTTGAGCTATAATGAACCACTGAGTAAAAGCAAGTATTAGGGCCCAACTATGAGATGTCTCATTTCAGCTGGTAGTATTAGCTATACAATGCTGACTAACTTAATTGCCAATTAATTGTTGTTAGAATAGCAACAGTATCTACTTCTGAGGACTCTTAAGAAAATGAAATGTCAAGACACATAAACCAAGCTCCCTGAATAGTTAGTTCCTGACACTCACAAAATACCTTAATAGGTATTATTTTTATTACTACTTGGTATACAATGGACATTACCAATACCCAAATATGTTTTAAGCCCAGGTGCCCCTAAGAAAACAGAATGAACTAGAAAACAAGGTTATTTGAAACCTTTCAATGGAGCTCAAAATTGTCTCAGTGTATGCATGTTTACTTTACCCTTTAACAAATGTCATACCTGCAGCCTCCCTGCCGCCGCAGTACTTCTCATTGCATTGTGTGTGTAAATATACATCAGCTTTTTAAATCTTTCATGGGTTTTAAGGAAAGTCCCTGTTAAATTGATATGCCTCACTGTTAAAAAAATTCTTCTGTGCTTTGTTAACATATTAAGGATTAGACATTCTTAAGAAAGTTAATCTAAGAGGGATCAGATATCTGGTTTCATTAGGGAAGGGAAATGAATTTTTTTTTCTGTGTTCAATGAAAAGGGGAAAAGATTAATATAGAATTTCATTTTCCATATTATTTCCTCAACTTTGGGGGTCTTTTACTTTGCTTTTCTACTGTACATGGATTTTCATTAAAAACCTACTCCTTCCTGCTTGTTTTTCTTCATCTCACATCCCAGGGAAGCAAGTGATATTGAACCACATTTTACTTCTTAGGAGTGTGGGACACCACAAAGACAATTCAATAATCAGTTGATCTCATCAAACAGATCAATCTGAGAATAGTGACTTGTTTTCAAAATAATTCTTTGCTCTTCAAAGGGAGAACCTATAAGGATCGTTTTAGATTTTTTTTTCAATCTGTACAACACTGCTTATATATTAGTGAGAACTTTGTTTAGCATTTAGCAAATATTGATGATTATGATCTTCCTGATACACCCTAGAGTTAGGATGATAAATGAATTTTATCGATCAGAACAACTTAGATTAGAAAGAATTTTCCAGAGTGTTGAGCTTTAAAAGGTGTTGAGGCTGAACACAAGTTTATACTGAAAATTCACCATTGACAATGAGAAATGTCTGTTATAGGAGCTAGGAGAGGGAGTTTCTACATGTTTCCAAATGCACCTGAGGTAAATATCTTCAGGAAAACAGAGCACGCATCTTTGACTCCATTGCAAGAGAGCATAGTTTGTAGCAAGTATAACAAGTGTATGGTCACTGTATCCAGTTACAGAGAAGGATGGTGATGTTTAAGGATATTTGCAGTATTTATGCTCGCTTCTTTTTACTAATGTAGTAGATTTGTTATTCAACTAACACATTTATTGACCGTTCACTGGTTGAAAGAAGTCCTCCCATAAATGGACTGTCAAATTCTTTCCTCTCCACCTGAAAAAGACTCAAATATTATATTCTACACACACACACACACACACACACACACACACACAGAGAGAGAGAGAGAGAGAGAGACATACACACAGACACACACACACAGACACACACACACTTCCATCCCTCTCATAACTCAGACATAACTCATAACAGTAGAGATTTTTAGTTTGCCTTGTGGTCATCCATTGCTATTTATTTTGCTAAAGTCGCTCTGCTAGGCTTATCAGACTAGTACACAAACAAAACATTAGTGAATGGAATTAACTGAAAGTTTGTATGAATACCACATGATAGTTCTGCCTTAAGTCTTTTCTTAAAGGGCACTGACAATTCTTGGGTGCAGATCAAAATGACTGAAAACATATAAAATGTCTGCCTAACCATCAACAAAGTGGCCACAAGACAAAATTCTGACTATGACAGCCACAACAAGGTCAGACATTAGCTCTGGCCATTTTAAAATAAACTCCTTTCTTGGGTAACATGGTGAGGATTGTGTAAACACTGGAGCTAGGTCAGTGATTTCATGGGCAATCTTACCAGTAGCACATCTATGCTTTGTGTAGCAACTTCAATATTCTATCTGCTGCATCTAAATATCCAGCCATGGTTCTAGGTATCATGGGGAACTCTGGGGGAATCTAGGAATATTCTAAAATTAGAAAAGTAGGTATAGTTTTCAAATCAAATCCAAAAATAATGTGGAAAACCCCTATAGACCTTTACTTTGTATTTCTTCAACTACTATTCTTTCTTCCAGGTTCTTCCAGGTTCCATTCTCATTCATCTTAACTTTAGACATAAATTGTGAAATGGTTCATTTTTCCCCCAAGAGGATCAAGGGGGAAGGGTCATATCCAACCTGCTCATCTCCCATCTTTGATCAGAGCATGTGTTCAGGAAATATTTCATGGTGGAAGGAAGGAGAGAACCACATCTGTGTTGCAGAAGTGATTGTACTCTTAAGCAAGGTTGTCATAGACTTCAAGCTTGGGTTTGCTTTGGTATCAAAGTGTTCACAACATCACTTTAGGAAGAGCTTCCAGAAGAGCTCATTCCAATTCCATGCTTAAGTTTAACAGTAGATAGCAATTAGCACAAATCTCAAAGAACTGGAGGAAAAAGTCATCACTATGAAGCTAAGAATGTTATAACTGAGTAAAGATGATTAGATGCCAACCTGTTATAACAGCTTCCAATAAAATAAAGCCTGATAAAACATGCTAATTTACCTCCTTGATATTAAATAAATGTTTAAACAGAATGAAGATATCTTGCAGGAACTGAAAACGAGGGCTCAGTCACTGCATTCCACGACAAAGACAAAAAATAAACAAATAAATGTCATCTCAATTGCACCGAATTCTGGAGCCACCTCAGTTTCCAGGATATTCTCCCACATGTTTTCATTCCTATATTAGATTCGAAAGGTTATGACGTCAGGCTTGAGATGTCTGAGTCAACACCTAACCCACTGGAAATTTCTGGAACATAGACTGTGTGTCTACACAAAGGGGAGTTAAAATCCTCACTTCATTTCTCTCTCTTTCCATGAACACAGGAATGGATAGTTGTAGAGAAATCTTCATGCTATTCAAAGTAATTGATTTAGGCATTGAAAACCATATAATGCCCTTAGAGACTTCAAATAAAACATGCAGGATCAGCCTTTTGGAATTACCATGGGAATTACCTGAAATCTAACAGTGTCTTAACTGGTCAAAATTATTATTAAACCCCAGCAAACCTATATAGCCTTACCAAAGCTGGAACAAAATGGTTTACAAATGAGGTGACATCTCTGTTTAAAAGCCAAGGACTATGTTTCAAAATGATTTGGGAGAGGGAGCAAAGCTTACCTTATCGAATTGAGGAATACAAGGAACCTGAGGCAGTTAGAATGCAATCATCCCTCTGGAATTCGGTCAGTGTAGCTTCTGACACTTCTATACAATGCTGTGAGTCTTTTTAATGAACACTGGACTTTGGGATTGGATTTCACCTCAGTTCCAGGTATAAAACCTGCCCCCCAAGAACATAAAGTTCAAGATGTTGATTAGTCCACAGTTGTCAATTTCAGAACTGTAATCCTAGATATCAATAGTTCAAACTTCCAACTTTCATTTTTCAGAAGGAAACTGAAAGTTGGAAAACATCATGTAGTTAAAACAAACTAAACAGAGTTAGCAGGAGGGGGACAATGAGTGGGATGTAAAGTGAATAAGTGATAATAATAATAGTAATAAACTGAGTTTCAACTCTTCTGTTTCGAGCTCTTTTTGTATTCCTATGTCTACACATTCTTCAATTTTACTTTCTTAATTAGCTAGCTATTATTACCATCTTCTCTATAACCATTGCTCAAATTCTGGAAGTTTACAAAGATGAATGATGTTTGACTTTTGCTCCTGCCCTCACTTTTCTTCAGAGCTAAGTATCAAACCCGGGGCCTGACACTTACTAGGTAAACATTCTACCACCAAGCTAAATCTCCAGCCCCTAGTTTTTGATTTCTAAAAGCTGTTACTCTGCCGGTAGAAACTAATATGAACCCAAGCGAATCTATCAGAAGGCTGAGAGTATTAGTCAGATTTCCATTGCCATAGCAAATACCTAAGAAAATCATATTATAAAAGAAAGCTTTATTTTGGCTTCCGGTTTAGAGATCTTGGCCCATAATTGGCTGTCCTCATTCCTCTGGGCCTGTGGTGATATACCATGCCAAGAATGTGTGACAAAGCAAAACCACTTATCTTGTGTGTAAAAAGTGAGAGAGGAGCAGACCAAGATGGGGACCCCACAATATCTTCAATGATCCGGCTCCAGTAATGTGATGACCTCCTAGTGGATGTTCCCTCTAATGCTTCTACTGCATCTTATTGTCTTATGTTGGACCAAGGGACTACAACATTAACAAACAGGCCTTTAGGAGATTCCATATCCAAACTGCACAGTGTTTGATTTCTATAGTGTAGATTAGATCCAGGCTACAAAAACAGGCCAGCCAGAAGGAGGCCCTTCCCTGGAAGAATCAGCCAGAAATTGCCAGTAAAGCTGGCCAACCCATCATTTCCTTTTCCCTCATACTTGGCTTCCTTGGCAGTGTAATTCCTAACACTTAGCTAGGCACATGGGTGTTCTGAATCTCATCCATGTTTCCCAGCCTGAATATCCACTAGATTTGGAAAAAAAAAATTAATGTGTAAAAGAAAAAGCAGTGTATTTAATTTCTCGGTGCTTCCAAATCTTTCCCATAGTTCTCTAGTAGATTTGCCCTCCTGGTCTGGGTCCCTGATCTACTTGTTGGTGGTGGTGGTGGTGGTAGTGGTGGTGGTCATGTTGTTGTTGTTGCTGCTGCTGTTATTGTTGTGGGTTTTGTTGTTTTGCAGACTGAAACATAAATTCTCAAAAATCCCTCCAATTCATTCTTTTAAGCTTTGCTGAATATTAAAAACAGGTGTGAATACAGGTTTTGTGGGTCTGAAATATATACAATTTGAGGGACATTCTTTACAAAAGGAATAAGATGTTACAAATAAAACCTTAGCGCCAACAGAAATAATTATTTAGAGGAAGGGATCTCAACAAACTGTTACAGTCATTAAAGGAAGAGCCTCTTCTTTCCGTTTGTCAATATGCCAGAAATGTTAATCTGAGCATTCTTTCTGATTACAATTTGGTTTTCATTTTATCCCTCCCCAACATTCTGCAGTGCCTGGAACTCCTATCTGAAAGGGTATGTGCAAACATCATGGATCATTCACTTCACTGCACACCTGCCTTTACTTTGGGAGAAACCTAAATGAAAGTCAGACCGTATGTAGACCAGACAAGCCAGGACTAGAACCAGTGGCATGTGTGTAGGGAATGTGCCAATGCTGGCCTAGGCACTAACTAGCTATTTGACTTTAGACACATATATTCAGTTTTTCCCTTCTATCCTTCTTAAATGAGGGCAATAACACTAAACCCTAACTTCCAACACTATTTCTGACATGACAAAGTGCTCAAGAAAAACCAATCACAAAGATGACTTCTTTCCACTCAAAAACTCAGGGTCTGTTTGATTAAGAGATATCACTGAGGGCAAAGACTTATCATCCATGTTCAACCACAAAGCTACATCTTCAGCCTACACTGTTTTTTTTTTTTTTTGGGTCTGGAGCTATTTGCAGGCAAAATTAATTCTAAACTTCATTAAATCTTATGCTTTCTCACTTTGTTACATTGCTTCCCATTTGTAATATCTTTGGATACATTAGTGTTGCCAAATGTAACTGTGAATTTAAAAGATATTGAATCCTTAAACCAAACTCCACAACTCAGAAGGATCCACTGGAGAGATCTTGGCTTTTTGAAAAGCTCAAGCTGCTATTTGGTAGGGGCACCTCACACCCAGTATTGTTTCCAGCCACAGACAGCTTGACCTGATTCCATCACCATAATCAGGTGCTATTACATTACAAGCACAGTAATTACTCCCATTTATTGAACACATACTATCTGCCTTGTAAACTGGTATCTAATTAATGCACTAAATTCTCACAAAGCTTCACATACCAGTTATGATTACCCCTACTTTTCTGATGAAGAAATGGAGACTAACAGATAACAAGTAGCGTGCCTTAAGTAAAACCAGCAGCCTGTATATAGCTTACCAGATTGTAGTCTCAACGCCATGTCCAATCCCTTAACCATCAGCAGCTTACTTCCCAACTTGGCAGAAGCTGAGGAAGCAAAATGGTGAAAATGAACCTGTATAGGATTGAAAGAACTATAAGCACTCAATAAATCAGTTAAATTATGTTGTTATTTAAACATACTCCAAAGGGTAATGGTTAACATTAAGAGCCATCTTACATCTGAAACATCCATTGGTTCAGAATTCAGGTAAGTCTCTTAAAACAGCATTGCCAGGGGTCACTTCTGTAACTGATGATTGTCCTGGTCTGGAGGACTCAGGACAGATTTACTGGAAGGCCTAGTGTCTGAGGGCAAACTGGAAGTGGGACCTAGATAGCCCTTCTGTGGTTCCCTAAAGTCTCACAGCTTCCCCATGTGGTAGCTCCAAAGCACCAGCTGCAACCAAATCATCTATCTCAATACTAACGCTACAGAATGGAACAGGGGTTTTATTTTGTTTTGGTTTTTTTTGTTTGTTTGTTGTTTTTACAAGAATGGGAAGGCAGATAATTTGGCCATTTGAACTCGGAATGAGTTCACTGATTTGCCAAAATAAAGAACATTCTTGTGGTGGTTTCAAAAGCAGGAAGTCTTTCTTCCTATGAGAAGGCAATCATACTGGACTATAGCCCCACACTACATCCTCAACTTTAAAAAGCTCTTTTACAACCCAGGTCTAAACATGGTTACACTCTGAGACACTACAGATTAGAAAGTTGGAATGTGAAATCTGTAGGAAGGAGGAAGATGAACAATTTAGCCCATAGTAAGTATCAGATCAGTTTTGTGTGTCAACTTGACACAAGCTGGAGTTATTACAGAGAAAGGAGCTTCAGGTGAGGAAATGCCTCCATGGGGTCCGGCTGTGGGCATTTTCTCAATGAGTGATCAAGGGGGAGGGCCCATTGTGGGTAGTGCCACTCTGGGCTGGTAGTCTTGGGTTCTATTAGAAAGCAAGATGAGCAAGCCAGGGGAGCAAGCCAGTAAGAAACATCCCTCCATGGCCTCTGCATCAGCTCCTGCTTCCTGACCTGCTTGAGTTCCAGTCCTGACATCCTTCAGTGATGAAGAGCAATGTAGAAATGTAAGCTGAATAAACCCTTTCCTCCCCAACTTGCTTCTTGGTCATGATGTTTTTACAGGAATAGAAACCCTGACTAAGACAACAACCTTTAGCAGTGAGAACAAGAACTCTTTTCCACTCATCTCACTAAGAAAACATTGGACAGTTTTCCCAAGATTTATATCTTGTCTTATAGGAGCACAAAACAGAAGCAGGCTCGACGTAGGGACTGGAGAGTCCTCATTTTCTTTAGAAATTTCAGGCTTTTTACAACCACCTATATCACAAGACACTGAGGTCATGGTCTTCTTTGCACACTCGGATCTCTGAGCTATCCATACTTCCCATTTCTTGGCTGACATTTCTAGAGTTCAGGTCACTATTTAGATTCTGAATCACAGTAATATTGGAGAATATGATGTCCTTGTTTATGGCTTAACATAGATCTGTCAAGACTTTGGGAACATCTCCACAGTAATTTGCAAACTTAGACCCATTCTGGGACTCTGAGTCATCACATTAGTGCCCCCTAATTTGCAGTGTATACCCCATCTTTGATTTGCAGCTTTTGAGTTTCAAGAATAACCAGCATCTTGGAAAGGAATTGGCTTATATACTATCTAGGTTTCCTCTAGGATGCATCTGCTACCTTCTAAGATGGACAGGGCAGAAGTTGTTTAACCTCTAGGGAAATGTAGGACAATTGGTGCTCAAGGATCTTTTTCCAGTCTCTCCAAGTATTCTAACATATGTTTCTATGCTGTATGAAATTAGAATACATGTCTTCTCAGAGATAAAAGGAGCAATTTAATGCTAAGTCATCTAGTAAAATTATACTAAGCTTGTATTATATATCACTATGGTGTTGGGGGGAGGGGAAGAAGGCAGTAGAGTTAAGTGAGAGGCTTATTGCAACATAAAATAAATTTCAACAAAACAAACAAGTATGCACTAAGAGAAGGATGTGGCAAAGAGGTTTTATGCTGCATACCATCCAAAATTATAAATTATAGAAGTTGAAAATCCATAGTTTTAATTCTTATCCTATCAGTTGCTACCCATGTGATTCATTTGTTAGAAAGATGTTTAAGCAGAAGCACATATACAGAAAACTAAACAAAAAACCTGACACAAATCAGTGCCCAAATCCATGGTAGCCACCATTTTTATGCTTTCTAGCAGGGCTGTAAGAAGTAAACAATTGAGGTTTTGATCTCTCCTAATCCTCACCCACCTTGCAAATATGATTTCCCATCCCCACCTTCTTCACTTCATAAGTAATTTCTTCAAACATCTATTGGTCCTGTCAGAAATTTTCCTCCAGTAAGAAGCAAAGAAAGACAGAATATTGAAGAGAAGACTCATAGTTCCATGTTGTCTGGGGCAAGAGAGATAGTTAGGACAATAGAAGGCACATATGTGTCAGACGTTTCAAAGGAGACACTGGGGAGAACTGTCCCTTTCTCTCACTTGCTTCTTTGGTGGGACTGATATTGGCTTATGACCCCATGGTTGGGTTTGGGAACTCAAAACAGGAACTTCAAACAGCTAGTCACATCCAAAGCCAAGAGCAGAGAAAAATAAATGAATGTACCCTTGCCTGTTTTTCCTTAATTCAGTTTTTCCACTCATGCAGTTTAGGGCTTCCTTTCTAGGGAATGGTGTCACCACTGTGAACTGGGTCCTCACAAATAAACTAACTTAAGACAATAGTGCATAGATATGCCCATCAGTCATATTGATGCAGACAATCTTTGAGGCTCTCTTCCTGATTTATTCTTATTCTTTCTCTCCCCCCTCTCCCTCCTCTTCCTTTTCCTCCTCCCCCTCCCTTCCCCCCACCCTTTCCATCTCCATCTCCCTCTCTCATATAAGTGTTTTGCCTCATGTATGATTCTGCAACATGTAGATGCTTAGTGTCATCAGAAGCCACAAGAGGGTATCAAATCTTCTGGAACTAAAGTTACAAATGGTTATGAGCCATGGGTGCTGGGAATCAAACCCAGATCCTCTGGAAAAAAACAGTAAGTGCTCTTACAGGCTGAGCCATCTAGCTGCATTCCTTTGGATTTACACTCAGAACACATTCCTTTCTCTCAATCTAAGCTTCTGTTATTTTGGTTATAGGGGACCTATACACCAAGCCTACAATCCTCTAAGCCAGCCTTCACAGGGTAACCAGTCATTTCTACATGTGATTGCAGCCTTGGCTAAACCTTGACTTCAGCATCTTCAGAAGACACCATTCCTCTCTCACAGCCAGGACTAGTGAGATAAAGCTAATTCAGAACCCATAACTCATAAAAAATTCTGAGTAACAAGTGGGTATTTTTTTAAGGTACTAGTTTTTATTAACAAATTAACATAGCACCCTGGGAGTTTCACACCAGCTAGCTTTTCCTCCTGGAATATTTTGTGCCTCTTCCATTGGTAAAGCTGATCCTTATTCAGAAGCATAGGAAAGCAGGCTTTATGAGAGTGAATATGCATGGTCCTGGGTTGTCTGTGTTGGGGAAGGCAGTTGCAAACAACAGAATGTACATAACTATCAGATATTTATTTTTAGGGAGACATTTGGGGAGGCTGCCTCTTTCTCCCACCTATTTCCTGAGTTCCTGGACACCTACATCAATCCAAGACCACCCAAAACAGTAGATTTACAGAAGTTCTTTCTGGGGATTTTCCTATTAAAAACATATCAAGTTTAAATGCATTTTAACAGAAAACTAGAGTCCTTTGGTAATTGCTGGCATGGCTGAGATTTCCAGAGAGATTCTTGGGAAGATTTTAAGTTTTTAGCATACACACATATCCAGTACCATACAGACAAGCACTGAGTGGTGGTCAATTCAATAAACTCTATGTTTCCCTGATATAAAATGATGGAGTCAGCCAGAATTACCTGAAAGTCTCACCATCTTTGAACTTCACAAATAGGATATCAGTGCCAGGACTGATATATACCAGTGCATATATAAAGTCACCAACAATCCTTTACTATCAGGTGAAAAAGTAACTGTTTTCCAGGATTCACAGGGATGAAAAAGTCACTTAATGAAAGCACACTGTACACTGAAGCTATTCACATTTATTTGCTGAACTGAAGAGAAACAAGTTCCAATTTCATATGAGGCAGCAAAGTGATGTGTTACAGTAACAGAGCCCTTGAGCCTGGGGAAACTGGTAAAGTGCACCATACGCTGGAGTTAGGGTTTCCATAGAGTTAGTAAGTGGCCATTTGAAAACATCTTCAATGAACAAGGAGATACTTCCTCATTCCCTATCTTTCCCTTAGTTCCTGATCTATGAGCAAAGGAGCATTGCCAACAGGAGCACTACTTGCTGAGGCCCTTTAGAAAGGCAGAGGCCATTCTCTGGTCTGCATTCCTGGCGAGAATTCTTCTCCCCGCTTGCATAAGGCACTCTTATCTCAGCCCACTCCTTCCATTTCCATGGTTTTCAGGATGGTAACACCTTAGTGTGGCACTGTGGCTCCTCTCCTTTCAAAGGAAAACAGACCTAGTTTCTTTAACCTTTCAGCAAATTCCCCAAATCCCTCTGTCATTCTAGTTGCCTTCTGCTATGCCTTCTCTAGTTCCAAAATATCCTATTTATAGTAAGAAACCCAGAATGAGCTCAGGACTCATCATATGACCTAACCAATTCCCTTTCCATGTCTAGAATAGTTTTTTTTTTTTTCCTGACTTCTCTTGCATTCTGCAATTTACTCAGTGCGTCTCAAATGGAACAGATAATTCTTTTTTTTATTTCAGTCCATGTTACATGACAAATATTTAAATTCTAAGCTAATGCTACTTATTATAAAACACTGATGTTCACTACAATCAACACAATTCTAGAATTAATAAATTCAGAAAGAGTTTAGAGCCTGTGGTTCATACAGCATTGTTGTTTTAAAATTGGGGTTTTTTCCCTTGATTTTTTTTAAACTGTATGACATTCACTCCAGTTACTCAAGAGATTTCTTAGCTGTCAATCACACCATAATGTGAGTGAAACCATTGCCTGAAAGAACATGCTTTAGCACTGAGCTGTGCAAAACAACGCAACCCTGTCACCTGGAAATTTGTTGAAAATGCCAAATCTTGATTCGTATCCCAGACTTGGAATCTGCTTTCTAACAAGCCGCCAAGGAAATCGTGTCTATTAAATTATGAGAAATGCAGTTCAGCAGCTGTGAAATCTTCCCTTCAGATACTGCAGGCAAAGAGATCTTGAGTCTTTTGCCTCTTGCTAGGCCTACCACATTGCACTCACTCTGTTCTTCTCACTGGTTTTCATTTGCCTTTCCATGATCTTAACTCTGGTCATCCATCCCTTCTTATTTCCCTTTATTCATCTTTTCCTGTAAGATGTTTTAAAAACATCCACTTAGCTCTAGATACATATGCCATGGGATCTTGTTTCAGCTTCATCGTGAGGTTGTCTGGTTTTCTGAAACTGAGGTAAGTCGTATTCAAATCTATCTCAAGCTTACTTGTCACACTGAGGAATGCACCAGAGCTTTTGCAGACTAAATTGTGAGTTTCAAAAAGCTTTCCATCTCTCCCTTTTTCTTTTTGATGCTCTGATTGTTTTCTTTCCAGCTAAACTAGGCATGTTAGATGGAAGCTCTCGTGAGTTCTTTTTAAATATGAGCTCAACACCAGGTTCTTGGCAATCATTACCCAGTCTTGTTTTCAGAAAGCTTTCCAACTTGTGCATCGTGATTCTCTGCCTCTCCTTCTATTGCCTGTGGAGAACCATTAGGAATCCGGAAGTGACTAAGAGACTCAATCTTTCTTCCTACCTGGACAGAATCACTTCTTATGTCATAAACAGAATTTTTTTTTTTGTTACCTGTTTTCTTAGGCTCCAAGTCAGCAACTGTGCTACTATCTGAAGCCTCTCAGTGACCACTTTCCTGCATGGATTATAACTAGCAATCTTGAGGTGATGAATAAGAGAAGAGAACACTGAGGGAAGAAAATATCTTACATTAATTAACCAAGTGCTTAACTCTGAAATTCAAGGATGCTTTAAGGAATTATTAATACATAGTTCATTAGCTCTTATCACTCTACCTGACACAGAATAAGAGCAAGAGGAAGGATTTAAAGTAGTAGTAAGAGAGGAAGAAGAAAATGAGACACCTAACACTGGATGAGGTGGAGAACTCATCAACAATAACAGACTGATTTGGTGAAAATATTTAAGAGAAAACAAATGCTATCTCATCCACCTCGACATGCTAGCAGAGTTCCTAGCTCATCACTTTGAATATAATGTTGTAAATTTCCATTTAAAAACTAAGAGTATGCTATTGCAAAAAGATACCCAAGCCATCTCTTAATTTGCTAAGGAAAAATATTTCTTTCTCATTGTGATTTCTTTTACCCCTTCCCACTACTTCTAAGATGCTTCAAACATCTATACAATTGTGTTCTTGTACCATCTACTTTTGATGGGCTCTGATTCATTTTTGTGCTTCTCTTTATAAACCAGCAGACAAACAGAAGACAAGTTTTTTAACTGTGGCATTGATAGAATACCATGTGAACACAAAGCAAAAATCCTTCATGTTAGGTTATGTTCCGATATTTCAATTTAAGTTTGGACACATTTTTGGATTGTGATACTTAAGACATGTTTGGTTAGCATTCACTTTGAAATGGTCTTATCATTGCTAAAATGAATGGGGTCAGATGAACTTGGAGAAGTACAATATTCATATCATAGCTGACTGGGGGGGGGGAGTGACATGACCTCGGGAACAAGTGCTCCCAAGATTAAAATTGTAGCAGGTACACTGGTTGCCATCTATTTTAACAAATAAAATGACTACAACCTTTGCTTGTATTAGGTACTAGATTTCTGTAAATGGAAAACAAAAAGGAATTACATAAGTGAGTTTGAGCAGATAAAAACCTGGAGAGCTGATAATGAACCAAGAGAACAGAACTCTCCTTCAGGTCAAGGAGAAATCAAGAAAGGGAAATATACACATGTGTAATCATTACACATATATATCACAGATTTATGTAGGTAAATACCATCTCTTCACTCTTCCCCACAACTCACTACAGTAAATCTCATTAAATAGCAATTCTCATCATTCATCTTGGTCCATAAGTTGTATTGCTTTTTAATAATAGCTCCAAGCAAGGAGGGTAGAAAAAAATATTCCTTTGGAAATACTTTCAGTACAATCCTGTGCTGTCTAAATAATTTAAATCTAATCACTCATTCATATTTTGAATCTAGAAATACCTAAGCCATCAATTTAGTGTACCCATAAAACATAACATTAATTTTCAGAATAAATATCTGTTAGAGAAGGCTATTCCCTACAGAGGCCAGAAATAGTTGACAAAGTCATACAAATGACAATAAGAAATAAGTGTATTCTCATACAGATCATCTTCCCGTGTCATTTTATGATTTCAGACCAGTCCAAATTCATCAACAGGCAAGAAAACTTACTAATTGCATTCTCAGGAAACTGGCTTTTCTCACATAACCTGTACCCCAAGACCTCTGATAATGGTTTATGCCAGCTGCCCTAGTCTTAGGGCAGCATCTGCTGGCTAATTCATGGATGGACAAAAAGTGACAATTTTTGAACAAAATATGAACAGTGTTGTTTTTTTTATTTAATTCTTGGTTTCTTAGGGTTTTTTTTTCTTTTAAGTTGGAGGTAACTGTTGCCTTGGTGACTGTAATTGGTGGAAGGTATTCTCTTAATGATGATACACACCAGGTTACCAGGAGCCTGGCAACTCTAAGAGGTCAAGAAAGCCTTTGTATAAAATATGTTGGCTGGAACCTAGGATGATCTGGATTGACTTTGAAAACATCTCTTTAGAGGTGTATATGAATACTCGACCCTGGATCTACTGCTACTACTGATAATCTAGTACCAATGGAGGTTCCAAGAACAGAACTTCATAGAAGGTATTAGGAAGTAGAGCTTAGTTTCCTTAAAAGAAACATTCTTAGGATGGGAGGGGGAGGAGACCTGAACCTTGAAGCAGTCACTGCATGCTAATGTTCTCCAAACTCATCCTATGTATAACTCTCATTTTATACACCAGGAAGTACCAATTCCCTTCGAACACAGCACATCTGATTCGAATAAAGAAAACAGAAATTGAAAAGGACTGGGTGGTCCAAAACTTCAGAGCTATCCACCATCTTCTGTAACATCTCCCTGCCTCATCCCTGCAGTCAATAGCGCCACAGCCAGGGCCAGTGACGCCTTTGGTGGGGTCCACTGGTGGGAACTCCAGAGGAAGAGTAAAATCATGGTGTCGGTATCAAAACGGCGAAACCTGAAAAGCGTCAGGGACTTCCCAGGGCACTCGGGCTCATCAGAGCTGCGGGTATCTCCATAACAACTGGTTTACATTCATTCTCGGCTCCTCTGCTTAGCTGCTTCGTAAGCTAAGCCGAGGGTAAGCAAGGGAAGACTCTGTTGAAGAGATACCTGGAGCTAGCGCCTCCCTACGCTGGGGGATATGGTTAACTCTGGACTTACAGCTCATTTCTAGAGATTTCCGGACATCTGCCTAAGATCTCTGCCTATTGCCTTGCCCTTCCCCCACTGCACCCCTCCCCCACCGCATCCGCCTTTCAAGAGATTATTTTTACACGAGCACACACACACGGGGGTGGGGGAGAAAGGTTTATTTTATTGTGACTCTTCTTGAAGTTCATCTCTTTCCTTCCAACTTACTTTCCGCCAACACGTGACCTCTCCACTTCCCAGCCTGCGCAGTCACTAGTGGGAAGTGTAGTGGCCAGTGCGAGACTTCCTGGGAGAGCCCCCTTCCCGGTACTCGCTCCTGAAGCCCATCTCCTGGAGCTTGCGGCATCGGTTCTCAACCCCGGGAAGCACCCGAGATAGGGAGATAGGGCAGCGACTCCAGGGAGGAAGCACGGAGCCGACGCGGAGGCCGGAGACTAGCGCCGATCTTCCCCTCCTAGCCTATACCTCTTCGCTCAGAGCTCAAGGGCTCGCAGGGCGGACCTAGCTGCGCAAAGAGGTTGTTAACTCTCATTTGAGAAGCCATAAGCCATTAGAGCAAACGCAGTCATAACTTCATTCAACTCAAGCCGCTTGAGAGCTTGGCTTACACAGGTTCCTGTGGGCAACTAGTGGCTCGCCCGGGTGCCTCTCGCCTAGTCATCAGTCCCTAAGAGGAAAAGGGAAAGTTGTGGGGCTGATGCGCTCTTCGATTCACGCAGTTGTTCCCTAGAACAAGTCACTCCCGCTCCATCACCCCCCCCCATTTGATCATCACTCACGACCACGTCCGCTGGAGACCCTTAGTCATGGTGGGGGAGGGGCACAACTTTTCTAAGAAGTTTCCTTTTTACCAAGGGAGTCACAGTGAGTTGGTCACGTAACTGGCTCAGAGCGTTTGCCCTGGCCCCCTCCCCTCTCCCCCTCCCCGCTGCGCTTTTCTGGTATTCTTATTAAAGCGGTAGCCGGCTGGTGCAGAAAAGCAACAAGTTCCCCAGCGGTCTTCCCGCCCTAGCCTGACAAGGCGAAGGTTTTCTTACCTGGAGACAGGGAAATCTCCTGAGCTGAGCTCATCTTTGCCAGAGCCCCAGGTGTGACCTGAGCAGTGGGCAAAGGAGCGGCGTGCAAATTGGATTATTTTTAGGGGGGTACTCTGAAACTCCCTCACTTTCTCTGGGAACTTTTTGTGCTAGGGCACAGTGACAGGCGTTGAGAAAGCTGCTTCAGGAAACGCCCGCTATATAGCAGGGCAGTTGGACAGTCATTGGTAACCTCGCTCATTCATTAGAATCACGTAAGAACTCAAAGGAAAACGTGTCTCTCAGAATGAGGGCGTTTGCGTAAATCTATAGGTTTTTCAACATCGATGCCAGTTGCTTTGTCTTTTGTAGTCGCCAAGGTGGATGAGAGTTGAAGCTTGCGGATATTGCAAAGGGTTATTAGATTCATAAGTCACACCAAGTGGTGGGCGATCCACCGAGCAAAGCCGAACTTCTCACATGATGACTTCAAACAAGACACATTACCTTCCAGCATCTGTTGGGGAGACGAGATTTTAAGACACCGAGTCTCCAGGACAGCAAAGCCACAATGGTGAGTAGCAATAAACCCTGCATTATAATTGAAAAATCTTGACATGTTGCCTAACAACAGGCTCATCACGGCTCTTCCTAGCACTCACATGCCAAAGAACAGCAGCTATTCAGGCCAGGGGAATCGGGTTTACCCACTGCAACTTTAATTGGAATCATTTGAGATTTAACACAGCAGTGTGGAACTGCGTGGAACAAACTTGGAACTGGAGGGGGTTGTTATACTGGCTGTTCAAAGCTGATACTTGTCTGACAACCGTCTTGTATTCCATTCTTTGCTTTACTGTATGGTGTGTGAGCATATTGTATGATTTATATGTAGGCATATAATTGACATCCACAAGGGGGGTTAATTTCAATCTAAAAACAATAATGTTGTTAGAGTTTAAGGCTGGGAGGTGGAGAGGGTAAGAGTGTGGTAGAGACTAAGAGTTTAGGTGAGGATAGGGGTGGAGTTGGGGGAGAGAGGAATAAGTCAGATGTGCCTATCTATAGTGAAATGGGTAATGCCTGGAAAGGGTCTCATCAACATGTGATCAACTATTAACAGGATGGCTTTGGCAAAGCCATCCGCACGTGACAAAACGTAAGGAAGTGGAAGAAACCGTCTAGAGCAATATCAAGTACCACTTAATTAGAGAATATTTTTTAACCTTTTCCTCCTGCTGCGCCGGGTGTGTGATCCAGGCGAGCAGAGTCCATTCAGCACCTTGGACAGAGCCAGCGGATTTGTCCGAGGTGGTAGTACTTCATCCAGGTATTCTCTTCCTCGCTGTCAAGCCAACCCGGTGTCGCCCTTAAAAAGCGTCTTTTCCGAGGTTTGGCTCACACTGAGATCGGGGCTGGAGAGAGAGTCAGATTTTGGAGCGGAGCGTTTGGAGAGCGAGCCCCAGTTTGGTCCCCTCATTGAGCTCGCTGAAGTTGGCTTCCTAGCGGTGTAGGCTGGAATAGACTCTTGGCAAGCTCCGGGTTGGTATACTGGGTTAACTTTGGGAAATGCAAGTGTTTATCTCCAGGATCTAGCCACCGGGGTGGTGTAAGCCGCAAAGAAGGTAAGCACCGGGGCGGGGACCCTGCATCCCCAATTCTTGAGCTGTTTTGATACTCGATCTTCCGGAAAGGACGCGTAGTGGAGAGGAGGAAGTGGAGGGAGAGCATGAGAAATGGTTGTTTCTTGGTATTTGGCTAGTTGAAATTGACCTAGGTGAGAACCTGGGGCAAATCGAGGTGGGGGGAGCTCAACCTTCCTGCGGATATAATGAGTTTAGTTAACTTGGAACTGCATGTATCTGATTCAAATATAAGATTTTTCTCATTCCCCCCTTTCCCTCCCTCTTTTCCGTTCTTTTTGCTTGTGTGTGGTGTGTGTGCGTGTACAGTAGATTCATTACTAATTATGAAGCTTTTTACACAACATTCGATTTCCTAAGATTTGACTTTGTACCATGTAGAATCAGAGGATGGAGGGAGTGTGCAGTGGGGAAAGAGGAGGTAGAGGCTGGAGAGGGAAAGAGGTTAGCTAAATACCCACAAAAATGAATCAAGGTAATTTCAGCTCCTCTAGTGAGGAGGATTCATTCTCTCGGTATCCCTGCCTCCCTCTCTTTCCCCCTCCCTCCCTCCTTCCCGCCCCCCTTCTTCCACCCCGCCCCCTCCTCCTGCCTCCATCCCTCCCTCATTTTCTCTCTACCTCTCCATCGCCCTCACGATTCTCGCTGGATAGTTCTTTATGTTTTGGGTGATTTTTTTTAAAAAATTTTTACCCCTTTCTATCTTCCCTCCCTGAGAGTTCCGGGCGCTGGCTTGGAGGGCTCCTGCTTTCTCAAGGGAAGGGGAGCTGCTGAGACTGCGCTCCACTCCCTGCCGGGCCGGATGCTTCATTGAGCCCAGGTCCGAGTCAGGCGGGGTAACTCAGGGAAGGGGGAGGGGGGGCCTCTGCTCGGGAGTGGAAGGTCTTTTCTAGATCGAAGAGCCCGGGAAAGGCCCGGGGAGGGGGCCTGGGTGGCTTGTGGAGGTGGAGAAGAACACTCCTAGATCCGTGCGGCTGCTGGACCGAGCCACCAATCAGCGGGGCGCACAGACCGCCCAGCCGAGCGAGGTTGTGTCCACTGGCGCGGGTGGAGGGCCCGGGCTCCCCGCCGAGCTGCCGCCACCACCTGGGTGGCCTGGTAGCCTAGCAGGGAGTGGAGATGGAAGGAATGGGGATAAGCTAGACTCCGGCTGGGAGCCGCCCAGCCTTTTCTTCCAACTCCCATGCCCCCGCCTGCGCTCCCAGGGGACTCAGTGCGCCCGGAGCGTGCCGCTGCGCTGTCCTCCAGCCTCTCTTCGGGGAGTTCAGGGACTTGCGTGGCCCTGGGCGGGGGGCGGGGGAGACCTCTCCACACTCCTACAACCCTCATTCCCACCGCTTCACCGCCCTTTGTTCAGGCCAGGAGCGTTGCCCTGCCGCAGCTTTTCGTGTAAGGCTCCGTGCCTTGGGACCCCTCCCCGGATAAGGCTTGGGATGCGGGTGAGGGGCGTTATGGGGAAAAAGGAAAGATTTCCAAAACTCAAGACTCAAGATTATTTTAATGAACGAAAGCATCCCAACTCTGCGCAGGTGTAAATGATGAATTCATAGACGATGCTAGGATATTGTGGAAATTGGGGGGGAGGGGGGGTATGAAAAACAGGCAGTTGGATCAGATGACTGCCCATAGGCTGTTCGCCACACAAAGGGAGCGTAGGGCAGGGTTTACGGATCAAGCCTGCAGCGAATGGGGCACAGACAGTTCCGGGATCCAGGCGTTTTCTCAGTCAGATCTACGCGAAAGGAGGGGAGGGGAGGGGCCCGGAGGGAAGCGTGGCGGGAGGGGCAGGGCTTGGGGGCGGGGGGATTTCGGATCAGTCTGATGCAATTCCAAGCGTGCTGCAAAGGAACTCCAAGGCGCCCGCATCACCATTGCCACCCACCCTTCCCAGATGGTGCTGTTTTAAATACGGATCTGCAGGGCTGAACGCAGAACTGGGAGATTTATTGCAAAATCCTGAGAAGGGGGGCCGGAGACAGAGAACC
Source organism: Rhynchomys soricoides (assembly GCA_019843965.1). Classification (NCBI taxonomy): domain Eukaryota; kingdom Metazoa; phylum Chordata; class Mammalia; order Rodentia; family Muridae; genus Rhynchomys; species Rhynchomys soricoides. The sequence goes on from JADRCH010000075.1 coordinate 9,076,396, forward strand.
AAGGGACAAAATTTAAAGGTGCAAAGCCTGCTTTTCCAGACCCAGAGGCAACCAGTTGGAGGGATTTTTTCCCCCTTCTTTCTTTCTTTCTGTCTGCCTGTCTTTGGGTCTAATTTACCAAGGAAAAGGTGTAAATATTATGACATTTTGAGAAGGCTTAATGGATAGAGAAAAAAAATAATCATCTGTCATTCTAAATTGCAGAGTTTCCCTCCCGCGCCATGCCTTGCTCGTGAATACTTGGGGCCGCCTAATACAGTTGCTAGGGCTTTAGACGAACGCTTCGTTAAGGGAATATTATGTTTTTAGTCCACTTGCCAATTTGTCTGACAGTTGAACGGAGGAAATTGTAGGTACCATGTCCGGGCGACAAGGATAAAAAGATACTTACCAATCTAATTATTTAACCTCCATTAAAAAAAAAAACCAATTTAAATAAGCCTCAAAAGTGTCATGTCATCCTCTTACACCCAAGCATCCTTGACTTGTAAGGAGAGATGGTTTCGACTGTCACTTTAAGAATGGTGCCCCTGGTATTCACTATTTTTGTTTTGTTTTGTTTTTGGTTTTTGTTTTTTTTCTTTCGAGACAGGGTTTCTCTGTGGAGCCCTGGATGTCCTGGAACTCACTCTGTAGACCAGGCTGCGTATTCACTATTTTTATATATTAACATAGATCTGTTTAACATAAAAGCAAAAGAATTTCAATTGCCCTTTTTGGAGTCAGAAGATTAAAGATGATAAGAGATGGAAAGGGAGGAAGACAGAGAGAGAGAGAAATTTTAACCTTATAATTTTAATAGTAATATAGCCTACATTTGTAGCCCCTGGTCTCGCATATTAACATTTCTGTAGGTGAGATTTTTACCTTGGTCTAGCTCCCTCAGTGGAATACATAAGTACTAAATTAGATGAAAATATGTGCACCTTGCCAGTATCTTTTCTGTATCCTTGACATTAAGACCCACAACACAGCAAATTTTGGAGGACAGAGAAGAATGTCTGAATAGGCTTTGCAAACTGCCACGCCGGAAATGGGCCACATCAGTATACCATCCTCTTTGCATGTAGCATTTGTACTTGATTGAACCAGAGTCCTTGCTAATTAAAAAGATCATCTCATCTGTATGTTCAAGGCAGGAAATGAAGTGTTTTTTGTTTTTTTTTTTAAAGCAAGCGATTAATTGGCTTGCTAAATATTGTCAGTTATCTATCAGTGTAAATTGGAGAGAAGCTTTGAAAAGAGGTGGGATCAACCTGTGTAAGCAGCTGCTTTCATTTGCACTTCCCCTACCAAGTCTTTAAATTCTTAATAAGAAAAAGCTGGTGAATTAGGTCTTCCCTTTTCCTGGTCTGTCCTCTAGGGGAAACTTTAATAAGAAACAATGTATCAACACCAGCAAAGGGAGAAAGAAGACTAGAGCCTGGGTGACCACAAAACAGATAAGCAGCCACAAAAGTCAGCAAATTGAATCGAAGCAGTTCAAACTAAAACATGACTTACAGAGGGGGTTTTATTTATTTACATTTTTAAGATTTCTGTGATCTTGGGGACCATCCTCCAAATTGCTCAGATAGCATTCATTTGGTTGTATTGCTTACAGTCTGTCAGTTAAAATGATGTCTTATTGAAGTGTTGATATTTCTTCCTAAACACATTCTTCTATGTAATTTTTGCTTTTAATTAGAGCAAACTAGTCCAACTATGCAAGTGATTCTAACAAATACGAACTGATATCATCTGATACAAAAACTGTGCTGACTGAAAACTATATTTGTTCTGAACAGCACTGACTTGCCAGAAAAATATCTATTTTTGTAGCTTTCTTTTCACTCTATGGATAATTTAATGAGTTGCCTATTTTAATTTTACAACTGCTACCTCAGAAGTATCTCAAATTATCTTTCTTTTGCTGGTGTCTTTCTTTCTCTGCTGATCTGTCAGTGCAGTGTGTGTGTGTGTGTGTGTGTGTGTGTGTGTGTGTGCGTGCGCGTGCTCGAGTTCCTAGTGGGAGTTTAACAAGCAGCAAATCTCTTAAAATTACATACCATAATCCCCATAAAGAACACTGTGTAGTAGTTAATAATAAAATAAACATTAGCATTCAGTGAACGTTTACCACTTACTGAGTGCTCTGGAAGTGGAGGGGGTTGCCTTAAGTGGAGAAGATTAAATTTTTAAACAATAAAATGTTTTCTCCCCTTCTGACTTCAGAGTGAGCACAATTTCAAGACTCTAAAGTCTTACATCTTTTAGTTGGGAATGTAGAGCTGTTACTTTCACAAGTGCCTCTAGAGAAAAGATACGTGTTCTATAAGCAGAAATGCTCCCTCTCCCTCTTGACACATGGTTCAAAATACTGTATTATTATTCTGCCTCCATTCTCACTTGGTGAGATTTGGGGGGAGGGGAGTGTTGGTTTATTTGGTTTTGGTTTGGGTTGTTTTTCCAATACTGACTCCCCCCTCCAGTCTTCCTCCCTCTTTTTCTCCTTCATTCAAACACTGTAAAAGAATCCTGTAAGGAGTTCTCTATACTCAAGTGCACAGTTTATTTGTATTTCCTAGTAAGAACACTTCGTGGAGTATTTTAACAACTCATTACAGGTTTCTTCATTTAATTTCCAGATGGGCTATGTTGGGTGGGGAACACCATGGCCTCTTATATGGGGAATTTCGGTGCCACGCTGCAGAGACATACCACATCGGACAGTCTGGAGGCTCAGGGTCTGTCTCTTCCAATTTCAAGGATTGCACTAGTTCAGTGCCCATTGTGCCCCCTCAGACCTACATAAGGCCTCTAAGGAAATTTTAGGCATATTTCCTCCTATTTTGATTTATTTAATTATTTTTAAAAAAGAATTTACAAATATTCCCAAAATTTGGCAGAGCTAATGGAAAGTTTTAATCAACCCATGACCTTGCCTTCCTAAATTCTTCTTTCCCTCTCTCAAAGTTGGAGGCTCAAAGGAAACAGGAATCTTCCTGTGGCTGACACACTAGCTAAGTCACAGTCACTAATTCTCCTGAAAAACAAACACAGAAGATAGGCCAAAGCCAAGAAGTACATTACTTTTACTCATGAGTCATAGAATCTAATGGCCAGACGTTTGTCAGAGGTCACTTAGCCCAGCCCATATCCGATGCATGAGTTCATGCTGGCTCGCTCTCTTTTAACCCTCTGGAATTTCATCCCAGTCTTGGATTCCTGGATAGTTGTTTACCTTGGTAGATAGTGTTTGCAGATCTTAAGTGGGTTATGATGGCATTTGTTCCCAGCATAATTTCTGCTGAAAACTAACAGTCATAGTTTTACTCCATATGCACTAAGTATCGATCAATTATGAGTCCCAAACTATGTCGGAATTTGAAGATTCAGCTGCGAGCAAGACTGAACGATCCTTATCTTGCGAGAACCTATAGGCTGGTGACAAAGTCTGGCCCCTTAAAGAGTACAGGCATCTGGATTTGTACTTTCTTCAAGAAAACACAGTGACCCAGGTTCAAAGCCATAGTTCAAGCTGTATCCTCGACTTATCATCAATAGCTAAAAGATCAACTCAGTCTCTGTTTCCATACACATAATACAGAAAAGATGTTCTCAGGAGGAATTCTGAAGTCTATTTCAATGTCATGGTTGATAAGTGTACAATACACAACCTGGAGTGGGTATATGGACACTCGGGAGGGTGAGGGTCAAGGATCACAAGTTCAAAGTCTGCCTAGCCTGCAGAATGAATTTAAAGTCAGTTTGTGCAATTTAATGGAACTCTGTCTCAAAACAGAGAGTAGAAAGATAGCAGGCACAGTTGAAAGGTAGACATTTGGTGGTATGCATGAGATACACAGGTCATTCTCCAGTAGTATAGGAGAATTATGTGCACTGTAACTATTTCCCTTTTCCTCACAAGAAGTAGAGTTTAAGTTATCCTAACCTTTGATCATTTATAATTTTAGAGACCATTAAATTTTTACTTTCTAAATATATTTTTTAAAACTTAAATATAACATATTTGGGACCTACATAAGAGGTCTCCAGATATGGAATTTACCATTTTTCTCAAAAATGATGATTATGATAATTTAAATTGATCAATGACCTTAAATTTCTTTAGATTTATTTTTAAATGAGGGATGTGGTAGAATTCCCACTGTCAAATTTGAGGGGATTTTTCTTTGTAACATCCATGTTCTATGTTTTATGCCATTTCTTTTTAAAATTAAAGATATTGCATTCTGAAAGTGTCTTGTTCTTATAAATAATGCAGTATATGTACATGCTAATAGATAATTAGATGGACCAGCCAGGAGAAACATGAAAGAGAACTGGTAACTCAAGGCCTGCAGAAGGTGTGTGGGCATTTGGACATCCAGGAAATGCTATAGATCTGTCCTTAGCTAACTTAGCTAACTCAGCCTGGTGGAGATAATTAAGAAGAAATGTGGGTGGAGAGAGAGTGCAAGCCATTCTCTGTGATTGGCTAGATTGCTGCAGTAGTTCAAAAACAATTGGCACTGCCACCCACACTGGACATGATTGCCCTTTGATGAGGCAGCTATTGACTTTTATAAAGATGCCATATTTAAAATAACTTCTGATGCACTAAGGATGACAGACATCACTCTTGAATTCTATTTTAGACAAATGGCAAAATATATTTCAAAGTATAAACTTTAAAAAAAAATAAACCTTAAGGAAAGTTTCTAAAAGCAAGCCGGTTAGCAATTTGTAACCCAAATTTAAGAGTTCAACCTAAAGCTGGTGGGAAAATGTGCCTTATATGAGATATTTGAAACAGAAAAGGCCATTTCTATGGGTTACTATGGGAAATAGAAATGGCTTTTCCAATGCTTTTAACCTCTGAGTGAATGTATACCCTTTCCAAACTAGGAAGCAGGGCCCAACAGCAGAAGAAAAACATTGGGATCTTAGTGCCAGAATATGTATTAAACGCTGTGATACCTAGAAATCCCAGCAGAGTCTGTATCAGTGCCAAGGGAAGTTAAAACAGAGATCTCTTCAGGTTCACAGAAATATATTGAATATGTACAATCTCTAAGTATTAAGAGCTCTGTAAAATGAAATATCTAAATTAAGTGTTCGCATGAGTGTTCACCCAAACAGGAAGCCAATAGGGTAAAGCATAGCTGGAGAGATGAATGGGAAAGAGAGAGGAAATGTATAGCAAACTGCATAGAGAAATGAACAGGGAAGCTGAAAGAATTGGGATTCTACAGGAGCTCTCTGTGGGCATTCCTCCAGGCCATTTCTCCCTGGCCATGATCTCTGACTTCCGTGTTCATTAGTTCTAATTACCTTAGTAGGAAGCAATGATTTCCTTAGCTTTCACCTTCATCCTCCTCTGAGAACTTCTTCCTCTCCAATGACTTCCATAATCAATATCAAAGAATTAAGCTCTTATTCTTTATGACATGTTGAACTAACATGGGATTTGTAGCCATTTTGTGGCATAGACTCTTGGCACTCTGATAAACTCATCTCAGAATACTACTTCTAAATGAAGATAATAAAAAGTTTATGGTTACAAAGGAAAACAATTGCATTATATATAGCTATAATAATATAAAATACAATACATTGTGATATAAAAATATACGTACTTTTATATATTGGATAATCTAGCAGCAAAATGATTGCTATAATTTTTAAATAACTAACCATTGGCATGCAATACAACAATGTTTAAGTTCTGCTTGTAATAAAGTCTGCAAATACTACTGGATAAAATCCCCTACACATTTGACAACAGAACATGTGGGAGGAAATTATTAACATTGATAGTAGCATTATTAGTAGCATTGATTCAGAAATGTGAATTTAGCCAGTGTCAACATTAGCCATTTGGTTTTCCTTCCTGGCAAAGGAAATTGGCATTGGAAGAAAAAAATTAAGCCAGTTTTACCATTAGACAAGCTACACAGTGTATAAAAGGCCAGGAGACGAGATAGCCATGGTGTGGAAGGCATGCCTCAATTGAGCTCGCTATGACCCTAATGCATAACTTTAGTACCAGCAGCAGCATGATTCCACAGCTTTAGAAATCTAGTCTTCCTGTGTAAAGGATAGGAAGTTCCAGGGGCATTGGGTAGGGTATAGCTTAGTGGTAGAGTGATTGCTTAGCATACATGAAGTCTGGGGTTTGATTTGCAACATGACTCCTGAAAAGCAGATCTTGAGAGTTTAAGCTTTGGCTATTAACTTAGGGAATACTACCCCTAGAAAGCTAACACAACTTGAACAAACTCAACTGTCTAAAAACTCTTACATTTTGTCATTGCTGCACTGTAGGAATATTGACACAAATGGTGAGGTGAGGGAACATCTGTTTTGCATTTACCATGTACTAAGCTCTTCTCTTTGCCTTTGATATATATTATTTAACCCCCAAAGTAATTCTTGGAGACAGATTATATTCTAGTTATATAAACAAGGAAACTAGAGCTCAGGGAGTTTAAGTAACTTGCCCAAACAAACACAGTAAATTTTAAGTGGAGAAGTTGAACTTCAGACCTAAAGTTTTCTGACTTACAAGCTCATTTTAAAACCTTGCCTTCTAAGCCTGGCCTGATGGTACATGTCTGTAATCCCACTTTTTCTGGAGCTTAAGGCAGGAAGGACATGAGTTCAAGACCACCCTGGGTAATGTGGGGATATTCTATCTTAAAATACTAAATACATATGTACATACATAAATACATAAATAAATCTGAGGACATGACTCAGTGCTTGAATACTTGCCTAGTGTGTGTGAGGCCCTAGGTTCAATTCCCAGTACAGAGGAAGGAAGAAGGAAACAAAGGAAGGGAAGGAGGGGAAGAGGTGAGGTGGGAGGAAGGGAAGTCCAATATTCCTATTTAGTGGGTACTACACAAGCCTTCATTTCATTTACAGATGGTTTGCACATGTATTTTCCTAAGCAGTCCTAACCATGTCTCCTCACAATCGGTGATAGCCTCATAATCAGTGGCCACAAACACTGTGGCAAAGCTAGGCTTTAACCTGTGTCATTCTAATGCCAAAGTTTTCTTGTAATTATTAACCTCACCTGCAAATTCTTATATAATTTTAGCTGTTATAATTGTTGTCATGCCTTAGACACTATCCACACAGAATTTTCCAGGAATAAGTATCTAGCCCCACCAGAATTCTGAGGCTCGTTACCTGCACATTCTTGTATTCACTTTGGTTTATTACCCAATGGGTGATGTCTTACTTCTTTCTTAACTTGTTTAGAACAGTTCTGAATGAGTTGACTTCTAAGAGTTATTGAGTAAGAAACGTTATAAATTGTTTAGATTGGGATTTAGTGTGTTTAGAAGCCATTTCATGAAGTTTGCCTTTTCTAACTGATACTGCCTGTGTTACTGCAGATGCTCTGATGAACACTCTCTCCAAAGACACATAGTCTATGACAAACCTCCAAATCTAACATATTGTTTACAGATATGCAGAAGAAGAAAATGGACGAATACAGCCTGAAACGTAATTGCAGGCTCATAGTTCCTGCTAGTGACTAAGATGTTTATTGGCTTTCCTTGTGCAATTCAGTGTTCTTCCTCTAAGGGCTCCACTCCAAAGTTGAAACCTCTCTGGAAATACATTTCATTTGGGAGCATGCCAGGAATGGTATCTGGGTCCTTTGTGTCTTTGCAGTACCTCAGAAGTGAAAACACCAGCTCTAGAAGGGTAGCTGCATAGGAAGACAGCAGTGGACAGAAAGTCATACATCTACTTGGTTGACTTCTTGATAAATTTCATCCACCCTTCTCCTAGAAAGCAACTTACAGAGATGATGTGATTTTAAATGATTGATTGAAGGCATGTTGATAAATCTTAGCACAAATGGTCTTTTCAGAGATGCTAAAGTCACGTGAGGAACTAAAGCTGCTAGGGTCTATGGAAAGACGTATTCCACTTCTACCCCAACTTGGGCAAGGAAGGACACTGAGTTCATTATATACTTAGTATGGACTGTGAAATCATGATATACCTGATGACGTACACCTGATGGGTGACACACCCAGGAAAGCTTGATTCTAGGGATCAGGCTGGCTAGTGTGGGTCTTATGTGATCGAACTTTATTAACTTTATTCTAAGTAGGTTTTAAGTGTTAACAAAATGAAAGACAAAAACTACAATAGTTTTCAGGAAGTAAAAGCCTCAAAAGTAGTGTAGTATTTCATAAATCTTATTCTTCTAAGAGATTGTACAAAAGTAGTAACCCTTGAGGATTTGAAAGTAGTATTCCAATTTAGCTAGTTAAAAGTCCACAGCTTGAGATATTAAATAGCTTACTGAACATCATTTAGACTTAGACAATATTGTTTGTGGTTGGGTTTGGGGTCAGGGAGTGAATACCTTGCCCAGGATCTGTTTCTTTTGAAAAAAAAAAAAAAAGCACCATCTTTATCTAAGGATAAAGATTCAGCTTTGATACAAAGACTTGTTCTTTTATAAAACAACCTCTCCTGTCTCCAGTTTCCAAGGGATGATTTGTCAATCTGATTGAATCTTCTTCTACCTTAGTTTTTCCCAACAGCTGTGTTCAGATAACTCATGATTCCAGTGTTTCCTGAGTCCTGGATAATTTCACACACATGTTGAGTGCAGGGCTTCACATTTTCAAAAGCATATGGAGACTTTGGAGGAGGTCCAGGGTAGAGCAGTAGAAGTGATGAATGGATTGGAAGTTGGAGTCTGTGAAGAAGGTTGTGAGATTCGATATGCTGTGAGAACAGTCTGAGTGGCGAGTTAGCAACATCAGAAAGTTAATAAGCAGCTAGCTGTTCTTCGTCTTCAGTAAGGTTGGATGAAATGAAATAAGATACTAATTGTAACTATGAAAATATGCTCCAAGAAGGAACTTCCAAGAGCTAGCAATGCTAGATTCTAGAAGCTCTGAGAAGGACGCTTAATCTACTATGCAGGAAGACAGGATAACCCCATTACAGCCCTTCCATGGGCTGGGAAGTAGCTCAGTCTGTATTTGCCCAAAAGTAAGAAGGCCTGACTTTGACGTCTAAAACTCACCTAAAATACCAGGTGTGTTAGCTTGTAGAGGTACAGACCACCAGCTCCCTGGTATTTGCTGTCTAATCAGCCTAGCTAACCAGTGACCTCCAGGCCAGTGAAAGACCCTTTCTCAAAAAAAAAAAAAAAAAAAAACAAAGTGTCTGGCACTTTCAGAAGGAAGGATTCCTGAGTAACAATACCCACAGTTTATATTTGACCTCCACATGAATATATATATATGCTGGCATGATGGCTGTGCAGTTAGGAGCACATATTGATCTTGCAGAGGACTCAGGTTTGGTTCCTAGCACCCATACCAAGTGGTTCACAACTACCTAAAACTCCAGTTCCAGGCACCTGCACACATGCCATGTACATAAGCTCATGCAGGTACACATACATACACATAAACAGAATAAAAAAAATCTATTTAGAAAAGAATTTACCTACTCATATGTCAAAATTATACGCCCCCAATAACATCACTTGCCTCATTTCTTCTCAACCACTCTCTCCACTCTTATTTGTTTGCCTTATGAAAACACAGCTAACCATGAATAACAAGTACCAGAGCAATAGTTAACTGTGGTGTGCCCTCCTTAACTCTTATGTATCCTGAAGCCTAGGAGGGACGTTTCTTCTCATCACTACTACATGGGACAGACAGATGGTTATCAGTCTATACAGTATAACAAGCCTAAGGCAAGACAAAATAATATAAGTTCTCTCGTTCGGCAAGTAACAGCCCTTGAGTAACTGAGTTACATAGCCCTTGAGTATAGTTATTGGCAAGTAACTATAACCCATGGCCAAGACTATAAACTCTTAAAGCTTGGAGATTTGTTTTGTTTATCTGTTTGTGACATAACACATAGAATAATGGCTGGCACAAGTTGATGCCCAGCAAGTTATAGCCAATGGAATGAATTTAATTGTGAAGTCATGGGAAACTGAAATTGATGGAGTGTTTGGACGCTTCCAGATGATGCTATGTGCTAGATGATGCTTGCATGTGCGTGGAGGCCTCCTCCTCCTCCCCCCACCCCGCCTCCACCCCTGCCATGTGTCTAGGCAGGACCAGGTTAAGAGAGCTGCATAACCTACCCAGGTCTTTTATTACACAGTTCATTTAACAAAGGCACAGATATCAAAATGCCAGGGAAAATAGCCCAGATTCTTGGTGCACGTTCATAATATGACTTTGGGGAGCACCATAATTACTGTGTTTTCATGCTTTTCTTTCTTCATTTGTCTGTGGAAAAAAAAAATGTGAAGTTTAACAACGAAAATCTCCCTTTAAAAATAGTTGTATTTCAAAATTAAGGCGACATACTCTGAATATCTAACTCAGTGTCCTGAAACCCAGTAATTTAAGTTTGTTCATGCTTTCCATGAATCTACTCCAAGCACAACCAACATGCACCATGGTTCATGAGTCTAGCTCTTATTTCCCAAACCCACAGTTCCATGCCCTTGGTCTATGTTCATAACCATAGTTTAATGAGTAAATCAATATCTTTTTCATTTTTAATCTTTCCATGTTTTCAGGGAAGATCTGGTAACTTAGAGGAGAGTTTACAAGTAGATGAATCTTGACTATTTAGGGGGTTAGCCTCAGCAATTTCATAATGGCTTTTTATGATATTTTCTTTGAAGTAGACAAGTATTTCCAGATGGGATCATCTTTTTTTAGATCCTCCTTTTCAACTCTCAATACCTGGGCCTTTTGGGTTTCTTTGCTTTTGTCTGTCCATACTGGGCCTGCCAGGATACAGAATTCCTGTAACATGTGTTGGCCAATTTGGCCACCTCCAAGTATAGCACGTAGTTATTTTTATGCCCTATAAGAATCTTACAGAGAAGTACTACTCAATGAATAAGGAAACTATTTTTCCCTTAAGGTATTTTTCTCAAGAACAGACCTTACTTAATGATTTCAAAGGCTGTGAATGACACAGTTCAAGGCCAAACTAGACCTTGGACATCAAGCAGCATGGATTTGAAAATACCTTGTCACTCTGCTCATCCGGGAAGTTTTCTGTTTACTTACTATTTTCCCATGTTAATTACTTTCTCTAGTTTTCAGCAGGGTTTGGGGTCAATTCATTTGATACTAAACCTGTTTGTTTGCTTGTTTGTTTGTTTTTTTTCCCCAAAGGAGGGTGAAGGCAGGAGTAACCAAGAAACTTCAACAAACACAATTAAACATAAAATGCTTATAGAGATAGTAGGATTGACCTCATCCAATTAAAATTATTAATAGAAAAAATATGTCAGTAGCAAATCTGATCCTCCTGCCTCTGTTCCCACTTGGGTAATGAGGATTAGTTTGTATTTCCTGACAAGAGTAGATGGGAAGTCACATTTCTGCCTTACGTTTGTCCCCTTGAAACATTGAGTTGGGAAAATATTAGGCAGTAAACCAGAGGAATTAAGAATTAGACTCACTCAAAATTAACTTTTAATCCCCACAGTAATGATGTTTCTTTTCTTCATAGTTTTTTTCTTCCATTTAATGGTAGAGAAAACACTGGCATAAAAAACTAAGAATGAATTTTTGCTCCCAATAACAATCTTTTATGTCAGAAACCAAACTATAAGGAAAAATATAAAAAATACACGCTTCATCTTACCAAGATTTGCTTTTGCACATGATATGACAGTAATCTACTGGTTTAGCAGGCACCTGTAGTACAGGAGACTCCAGCGTCCAAGTCCAAAGTGAGTTTGAGCTAAATAGTGACACCTGATCAAAAATAAAGAAAAGAAATATCTTTCTTTAAAAAATTTGATCTTAAGCCCCCAAAATTATTTGAATATGTTACCATAATGAAAACTTTTTGAGAGAATTCATAGCTTCCTGTAAAGTGCAGGCAGTTGATTCACTTTGGCTCTGATGTTCTTCAGGATAAAGGAGGGAAGTTTTTATGATAAATAGGTAAATGTCTTAAGTCTGGTCTCTTACTGTTTGGGTACTGCCACAGTCACAAATCAGAAAGTTAAGACAATCAAAAGTGGGAAGAAGTTGACTTGCTCAGGTTTATCTGAATTTGGATCTTGATTTTCTATCCCCAAATACTCCAGCCTGTCTGACTCCTTCTTCTTTTTCTCAGTAAAAATGCACCACCCACTGGAAAGGGAAGACACAAACATTTATGTCTATAATGTCAAGGGAGAGTGAGAATAACAGGATCAGCCATCCCATCAGAGTCTCAGAATCAAAGCATGGTTTCTTCAGCGGAAGTGCTAACAGGGTAATGTAGGTTCGGTAGAATAAAGATTTGGCATAACATCTACCTGAGCAGCAATGGCAATGCTAGCAAAGCCATTTGCTTGCAACATAGTTTTTGGAAAAGAAGCAAATTATAACAGGTTACAAAACCTGGGGTCAAAACTCATTCCTAACAAATGTGAAGTTAGAAGTAGGCATCTGTTTAAAGCTAACTTATAGTTATTGACCTTTTAAAATTGCAGGTAGGATTCCTCCAGTCCTTTTTAAAGAGATACCAGTAGTTTTAAAGATTATAATATAGCCATTTAAGGTATAGTAAAAGGAGAAATCATGGTTGCATTCAGCTTATACCCTAGGAAGAAACAAAGGGTCTTTTAAGGTGGCCAAAGCTTAGCTTCATGTCTTCTATCATTCTGTTTTCCCTGTACATTTCATATAGATTACGTATTTCACAGTAAACTTCAACATCTGTGCTGTAGGATTCTTTGTATTGATTGCATGCCCCACCAAGTTGTCAGAGGGGCAAAGCTAACTGAGTGACACTCTGAGAGTGTGCATATATTTGAATAGCTTGACTATCCAGACCAGCAGTTTGTAAAGGGACTCTAAAGGATCTTGAATTCTGATGACTTCCCTTTACTGAAGAGCAAAAAGGTAGAAGGAGGGGGCATTTCTAGCTTGAGCTTTTGAGGTCTTTGAAGGTGGATCTCAGGTACGTGCACTTGGTTGAATTACTATGAGGTATTGAATCTCCAGTTCTTCACTAATAAAATAAATGATTTCTGTCGGCAGCCCTTAGGTAAATGAATCTCACTACTCAACACTACCATGTATTCTGTATGATAGCTCATTCTTGATAACCATACACATCTGGGAAAGGGAACTGTTCATACCTCTTTTCCTTTGGCAAATTTAATGTTTCAGCATAGTCATACAGCAATGCCTTAACAATGATTAAGTCATTTAGATTCCACAAATGTTCACATTCACACTCGAGGGTCCACAGAAACTGAGGAGCAAGAGTCTCTGATACTCATTTTTGCCTCTTCTATGAGTCTTCCTCGGTGACTTGAGATTGTCTGTAAATTAATTGCTTATTAAAATGCTAATCCCTGGGCCCTGCCTCAGCCATACTTAAGGCCAGCCTTAGAAGGGAACTCCCTTTTAATCTTCAGACAGGTGATTATGTTAACAAGAGGCTGTGGCACCGTGTGCTCAATACTGCCCTCTTGTTCTTTTAGTTTTTCCTAAATAAATAAAGGTCTGCCCTAGACTTTACTTATTGGCTGAATTAGAGGGGCAACATTTGACAAAGCAGGAATCCAGATAGACACTTGGCAGAGTTTATCATACAGCTAAATGAAAATAATCCTCCAGAACCCAGTCATGTAAGTGAACTCTCAGCCATAGGTAAAAACACAGCTCAAAGACCACTCACTGCTCAAAGGAAGAGGGCTCAGTGAACTGCTCATTCAACCCTACCCCACCCCTCGCCCTAAATCCTGTTTAAAGATTTTTTTTTTTTTAATGTGTTGTTGCTGCCTAGATAATGAAAGGCTTGGCTTCTGTGTGCATGAATTTGCTAGGTCTGGAAGTGAAAACATCTACAAAGCATGCAATGCCCTGGAACGGAATTCTTCTAATAAAAGATGTATCATTTTAAATGCGCGGAATTCTGATTCTGGTAATTCGTGCACTAGAGTGTCTATTTCGAGGCAGAGGAGGTATCATATGACAGCTCACGTCAAGGCAGCGTGGAGCCCTCTCGTGGACTCCCACCCACTTTCCCATTCACCAAGGAGAGGACTGCTCGCACTGCCGCTCCCCCCACCCACCCCCGGCAAGCTAGCATGAAATCTCCCAGCCTCTGCCTAGATCAAATGGAGCTTCTCGCTGAAGGCGTGCGAGTATTACCTCCGCCATGCAATTTCCACTATCAATAATTTAACTTCTTTGCTGCAGAACAGGAGTACATATCGGCCACCAAAGACTCACCCCCCTCCCCCTTTTAACCGAAGAGAAGGGGAAATATATAGTAAGAGTCTAGAACCTTGGGGACCGGTCTTCCCCAGAGCAGCTGCCTTGATGTTTACTTTGACAAGTAGTGACTGAAAAAGGTGGGTTTCTTTTCTTTCTCTTTCCTCCCCCCCCACCCCCCCCCCGGTTTGGTCTGCTGGGAAGCATATGGCTTTAGTGAGGTCTGTTATTGCCTAGGCTTCCCGGCTAGAAGCAGTAACTTGGTGTAATGCTATCCGGGGTTATTCATTAATAAAAAATACTGTTATTATCTTGATTGAATTCTATTAGGCAAACTCCGGAGAGGTCAGGGCGCGAACTCTGGTTAAGCCGGTGTGTTTAAGGTAGCGGAGTAAACCATTACCCCGCACACTCTGTAGTTTCATTGTGTATTTGCTTTTTCTAGTTCTGTGGTGCGGGAAGGTGCGGGAAGGTGTGTCTGGGGCGGGGCGGGGGATGCACGCCCTCTCCCACAGAACTTGGGTGCTGGGATGAGAAAGATGGGGAGAGTTGCAAACCAGGGGAGAAAGATTTGGGCGCGTGGGAGTCAAGCTCGCTTCCTCCTACTCACAGCAGGGAGTAGAGTTCCTAGGAACTGGGATTCGACCACCATCATCCCCCTAGCCCAGGGCACCCTGCGGAGACCCGCAGAGGGCAGGCTCAGGACTTCGGGTTTAAGCGGAGGGCTCCAGGAAAATGGAGAGAAGCCAGTGCAGGGCGATCAGGGATACCCCGAGGGCTTCCGAGGGCTAAGCCCCCGCAAGGAAAAGGCGCGTCGTCCCCTTTAAGCAACCGCCCCGAATGGGTATCGGTGGCGCGGCGGAGCAGGGAGGGGATAGGGGCGGCGCTGTCTGACCAATCGAAGCTCAACCGAAGAGCTAAATAATGTCTGACCCCAGTGCCTGGCGTTGGCTGAGCTCCGGGTGCCCGCCGCTGCCGCTGCGCCGGGGCGCACCCGCTGGCTGGCTGTCGCACGGTACGCGCTGCGCCCGGGACTCCCGGGCTTGGAGAAGGAAACTGCCTGGGGCGGCGTACCACCTCCGCCTGGGGAGGCTTTGATGAGACCGGGTTCCTTCAGCTGCCACCGCAGCTTTGGGGCTGAGAAGAAAGCTCACGGGGCCCAGGGCAGGGCGCAGGGACCAGGAGCGTGACAACAATGTGACTCCACTGCCGGGGATCCGAGAGCTTTGTGTGGACCCTGAGGTAGGCGACTGCGGGGCGTGGGGCTAAGCGCGAGAGCCAGAGAAGCGCGTGCGCCCGGGAAAGTTGGCTAGGGGACTGAGAAGTTGTGGGACCGCATAACTCTGGCTTCACCTTAGTCCCGGGACAGCGGAGGGGCGGGATTGCTCCTGAGGAGCATTCTCCTGGGAGCCCACGACCCCAAGGGACAGCGAGACCCCGGGAATCTCTTCAGTGCGAGAGAAAAGGCCAAGGGAAGAGGACGACTTGCGCCATGAGAGCTAAGCCTGCGTCCCGGGGATCCCCGAAGTCCTCCCGCAGACGAGGAAGGGTGGTGAGAGAGATGTAGGGCGGCAGCTGTCGGGGGCTCAGACAGAAGGCACAGGGTCAGGTCTGGGATGAGATCCCTTACCACCGGTTAGGCACTCTCCACGCAGATTTGGACCGGGGTGGTGTATATAGTCCAAGAGTGGGTCTTGGCGCCCTCTGCCCTCATCTCTTTTCCTGGGTATCACAACAGGCTGTTCACTGTCACCTGCTCTCTAGGGAGTTTTACCAAAGCTTACTTACAGGTCCAAGGTCAACATAACTAGGAAAACTTGGGACCATTCTTGCCTCTGGGGCCTGAAAGGGTCTGAGGAACTCCGGGACAGCCTGTATCCGACCCTCTGTCCATCCTGCACACCTCCCTTTGGGCATCCTCCTGCAGAAGTGAAAGTTTTGGCTTTCATCCGGGAGTAGGTTAGATGTCTATAGAGGATGAAGAGGCTAGTTTTGGTTTCTAGGGATGCTGAAACAGGAAGAGGAATGGATGAGAGACCTAAGCATAGAAAAGAATAGCTGAAGATGGGGGCTTTGTGCTTGATGACAAGGAAGAAGGGGAAATTGCTGCCTGGGAGGTTTCCCCGGGTCTGCTGGGGGTGAGCCACAGGCTGTGGGTTTGAACTGGTGTTTTAGTGAAAACAATTCGTGAGTTGGGGGTGGAGCTTGGGCTAGGAAACCGGGTATGGGGACTTGTGGATGGGGGGGAGCCAGCCGAGGAAGAGAGGGAGGATCCAAGGAGGAGGGAGAGGAGGGCCAGGAGAGCGGAGCTAGGAAGGTAGAGGGTGCCCTCTTCTGGCCACACTGGCAAGAGTAGCTTCTGGGGCTCGTCGGGTGGGGGTGGGGAAGTGTTTTATGGGCAGTTTTGCTGTTCCTTATGAGGGGGCGTGATGAAAAACTTGTTGAATGGTGTTTCGAACCAGCCTCCTGAGATGTGCGGCTCGGTTCGGAACTTTGACTTGTGTTTCTTTCCTTGAGTTGCCGGGGTGCTTTGAGATACCATTGATGAGGTGCTGGGATTTTCTAGATCTTACTAGAGGGTCTTCCCGGCATCCTAAAATATCTGTCTCCTCAGCGTCAACAACAACCAATGAACTTTTTTCCCCTTTCACAAGAATGCAGGCTGTTCTTGGCTAGAAGCATGTTTCTGCCTGTTTATTAATCCTTCTAGAAGTTATCTTTTTAAAAAAGCGGTGTGTAATTAGGTACGATCATTGTTATCTAATCGTATATGAAAGGCTAAATGAGTCCCCTTCCCAACAATTGGATCAGCTTACTGAAAATACACCCCTCTTTTAATTCTTCTCCCAAAAAATCAATTCTTTTATACATTAGTTATAAGGTCAAAAGCCATTTTGATCCTACGATTGATTTTTGTTTTGTTTTGTTGCATTATTTATTTATTTTATTTACGGGTTTGATTCCTCTAAGCATCCGGGCCCCTGTAAGTTTGCGACTCTATTTTCAGGTCGGAGGTATCTGAGGTTAGAACAAGAGCTGTTCATGCTGTTACACATAATAGGCTCAATCAGGCGCAGAGGACGAAATAACATAGGGAGTTTTAAAAATAATTACTGCAGTTCCCTGATTTTTCATAAGGTTTGGAGGTTTTGTTTTGTTCTTCTTCTTTTTACCCTCTGAAGGCAAGAAAAAGGACAGAGACACTTGTTGAAACGTAATCTCTACTGGAATTTGAAATATGGTAGTTACCATTATTGGAATTCCAGAAACATAAAGTTGTTTTCTGTTCTTCTTCTATGTTATTTTGTAAAATGGGGTAAATATTAATAGTAAGTACAACACAGAACGCACATTGTATAGAGAACTGATTTAAGTCATTAAAACTTTCCTGTTTATAAATGATTTAGGAAGAAAAAAATAATTTCCAGATAAACAAGACTGTTGTACATGACGCACACTTCTTGAAGAATTAGACCATTGCAGACACACTTAGACATAACATTTTTTAAAACAGATTAACAGTAATTTTTCACATACTTCTAGAGTCTCTCACAGCCCATTCAGAGCTAAGTTCGTAGTTTGAAATCATGTTTGTTTTAGGGTGCTACTTAAGGTCATTCGAAAGGATTGCAAGCCTTTATATATCTAGAAATTAGAGCATTAGGAAACCTGCTTTACGATGCCTTGGAAGTCTGTACACTTTCAATTGAAAACAAGAGGAACCTAGAAAGTGATCATTTGCTGTGACTGCTGCCATGCTTACCTCAGAACAATTTATGCTATGTAAGTTGGTTGCTTAAATCTCCTAAAAGTCCCAAGAGAGAAAGGGAGCTGGGTTATTTCTAGTTCATCTAAACTTGCTGGGAGGGAGAAATCATATTAAATGAAAATGCAAATTTCTAAAATCCTAGCACAAAGCCTTGGATTTTCTTTTAAAGGGGCCACTATTAAAATGTAAGCTGTTCCCAGCTTCCTGTAATGTTTTAAGAGTCCAATGTTTTTAATAGTCACAATAATCTCATTTCTTCCAAATATAAATAGCTCTGGGTTGTAGCTTGGCACAACGAGCAGGCTGAGCACGCCCACCTGATAGTATATCAACTAGCTTGTTTTTATTCCTTTTTAGATTCATCTTTGAAGCCTTTAGTAAAATTGGTCTCTCTCCCTTCCCCCACACTCTGTACCCCTACCTGTTGTAAATTGTAGCACAGTTGGCAGAATTGGGATCTATAGTTGTTATCTTCTAAGCATCAAGAGAATTTGAGATGTACATCATAAAAGTAAAGGTCACACACAAGTAGTTTATTAAGAATTTAAGATGCAGGGATTTCATCCCAGAGTAGGGCAAAGAGCAGTTGTGGATTTTCTGAATGAAAACAGAACACAGAAAGAAGACGACAGCTAAGCCTCGGACTGTCTTTTATGAAAGGCACATTCCTACTGCAGCAGTTATATTGTACTGACTTCATTCTAATGGCTAAAACATCATTTCCAGCCTGTGTTTTTCTCCTTGTGGGGACGGTTTCATTTTGTGTGAGGGGGCTCTTTTAGTCCTGTGAAAGTGACTATATCTCTTTAATAGGGTAATTGCTCACTTGTCTCAACTTGTTTTCAAACAATTGTTATGGAGCACTTCGTTTCCACTAATTGCAAAATTGCTGCTTAATTGAAGGACTCTCAGCTGCCTAGTGCAGCCATTCATCCACTGGCAGGCTCTGTGATCTCAAGCTGTGAATTGCATTTTAAAGAGGAATCAGAAGAGAGTTTTGCAGAATTCCAACTTGAAAATGCTGGCTGTTGTTCAATGGCGGCAGAAGCCATTTGAAGGACAATCACATTAAGTCACATTATGATAAATTTTCTTTATTAGGATAGATAACATGCACAGGCGGGCATCAGAAGTGAATGAGTAGACGTATTGGTTACACTCTGCCTCCATTTATTCTGTCTTGTATGGAGTAATGCTAAGCAGTAAATGATGTTGACAAATGAAATCTGTTTGTCCCTGGCATGGGCGAGTTAACCATTGGAAACATTACTAAAGCTTTGGTACTTTTAAACTTAGGGAAGCGGATCCTTAAAGTCCCTCCATCTTCCACTTGAGAATGAGATTATTTCATCCTTAATAATTTTATATTCCAAAGAATCACTAAACTTCCATCGCTCCATCACAGCGTTACTGACAACTTCAGAAAGTTATGAACCCAATTATTGAATTATGGAGTCATTGTTGATAAATGAAAAAAGATAATGGAACTCAGTAGTGGCACTGGTGTTTGAAAATTGTTAGGGGAAAGGGAATGCTATCAGATAGATGGATGGATGGATGGATGGATGGATAGATAGATGAAAGAAAGGATGAATTACAAGAAGTATGGCAGATTTCATTTATGTAAGTACAAAAGTGCAAATACAAACTCAGACACACTCTTGGTGAGGTAAATCTGATCAAACATAGTGTATGGCTATTAAGTAGCTTGTTGCCCTGAGGTTTCATTTATAGATGGCCTGAAGTTCAAGGGTGGTCACTTTAGGAAAGTGGGGGGAGTAATATAAATTTACAAGCTTCAGTGGCAGGCATATAAAGTAAAAGGTTATTTCCAAAGTTCCCAGAGAGTAATAAATGTTATGTAGTTTTCCCCAAAGGTTCACTTGAAAGAACTTTTCATTGGTTGTCATGGTCATAATGTCCTGATTTTGAAACCTTACAGAACCTTCTAGCTTTTAAATGAGCTTTCATCTCAGTTGCTTTGGTCTGACCTGGATTTTATGATGACCTTCTGTGGTTTTGATATGCCCCACATTTTTTGGAGGGAAAGGAGGCATAGGAGGTTATCTTAATTTCAATATAACCAGGAAATACAAAATAATTACATGATTATTTTAAAGTCATTGTACTTCAGATTGTTCTTTTTAACCCAAAATGGCAGTCTGTTATTTTTTATTTCAACTAGTCTATATGAAATTTGGTAAGTGTGAGATAGAAAGTCAGATAAATGTTTCAAATTAATGTAAGCAATTCATTAAACATTGAAGTCATAGTACCTGCTATGACTTACCAGTAAGTCAGCTTGTTGCTACGTCAGTCTTTTCTGACTCCCTTTCTATGACACCCTGTGCAGGCTTGGGGAGTATGTGTGACAGGTAGGGAGAGATGGGTAACATCACTGCACGTCAATTTTAAAGCAAGCAACTCCACAACTCAACTTATACACTAAGGCCTTTAAGAATTTTAACATGCTAGTCAATGCAAAATTGGGTGCCAAGAATCAAAGGCCCCTCTCTCTCTCCTTTTCTCTCTCTCTCTCTCTCTCTCTCTCTCTCTCTCCCTCCCTCCCTCCCTCCCTCCCTCCCTCTCATATTTATTTATTATTTTCAAGGGTTTACACTGTAGCATTGAATGCAAAGATTTTGATTTTACTCTTTTGCCACAGGCAATTCATTCCACTTTCTGAGATATAATAACACCAAATAAATGAAGTAGGAAGATCTTAAGGAATGACTTTCATCTCTGATCTAATTTTAGCTTTAATGATTTGAGAAAATTTAAGAATAAAATAGATGGTAATAAGTATAGTGGGATTTTTAAACACTATTCTACCCACCTTGAACCCTTCCCCTCGAAAGTAAAGAAAATAAAAGAGGTAAAAATAAATGATAAAAATAATCTCAACCTAGGAATAAATAGCATCAAAATGTGATAAAAACAGGAACTGGTAATTGTACGTTGACTTAAACTTCTCCCCAGTGATAAAACTTTCTGTTTAGTTAGTGTAGCTCTGCATGATCTCACATCAGCATCCAGAACAGTGTGAGTCCTACAGAGACACACTGGATAGAGCTATTGAAAGAATAGACAGATTCATTAGTAGTTGTCTGAGATGCTGAGTTGTCAATGCAGTTGATGAAAGAATCTAACGGTTTCAAGGGGGGAAAGGTGTTCATTGGCTTTGCTGGCAGGGAGATAGAATCTGGAGGAAATACTTAATAATATTTATTTTTCCCAGTACCTATTATAAAAACCATTTAGTTAACTTAATTATAAAACTTCTCATGCATAATTTGCTTCACTCACGAAATTATGTTTGGAAAATTTGACACGTTAAAGTTGATTAAAACAGAAACTGCAAACTTACTGGTGGAATTTTATTTAATGTCTTCAAGTTTTAGGGTGCAAGTGGAGATGGTGGTCTCTGTGTGTTTTAGGGACTGAATATAGTATGTATTAAATGTGTGCCAGTGTGTGGTAAGAAAGAACGAACAAGCATTGTAACCAAAGAAAGTGAACTCTGAGTGCTTCGTGTTGTCCCTAGGAGCAATCATAAAACATTCTTATTTAGAAAAAAAATAAAAATTAAAAGGAAAGAAAGCATATCCCTCCACCCCACCCCCACTCCCGAAGAGAAAGAGAGACAGATGTATGAGACACGGAAGGGAAGCTCATTGAGTAGTTTTTGCCACCTGCTAATCTGTCTTGGATTCAGACCTTCTGTCTCAGAGATTATATTTTCTGTGGACTCCTCTGCCTTTGAAACCTGAAACTAGGCCCAAATTGAAATAAGTTTCTCTATGCTTTCATGTGTACACTTATTTCTTGGATGTGTTTTTAAACACAGACTACTTTCTCTTATATTACACAGAATCCTAAAGTCGGGTAATCTACAATCATGATGCTGAAGGGAGATGCTTGGCAGAACCTCAGGCCACATTCCTAGACCAAAGGCTCCAAGGTGTTCTCTCTTATGCAACATTGGGAAAGTACACCCAGCACGAAATGTTGGCTGATGAAGTGTCTGAAGGCACAGACGATATGCTTATCACATCCAAACATAAAGCCAACAGGCACTGCAGACATTCTGCTGCTAGATAGAAGTTGGATCATATATATTTATTTAATGTAACATGGTATAATTAACTTCTGTGTGTGGGTGTTGTGTGCATGTGAATTATATGTTTATGTGTGCTTGTGTGTGGATACATGTTTGTGTGTAGAGAACCAGAGGAAAACTTTAGGTGTCATTCCTTAGGGATGCCATCTGCCTTGTTATTAGAGATGGGCTATCTCCTTGATTTGGAGTATACCAAGCACACTAGGCTTGCTGGCCACTGAACTCCAGTCATCCCCCTGTGTCCACTGCCCCAGTGCTGGGATTATAAGTAGATACCATTGCACTTTTTGTATGGGGTCTGGGGACAGAACTTTGGCCCTTGTGATTTTGAGACAAGTACTTATCAACTGAGCTATATCATCTCAGTCTTGTTGGATTTTTTTAAAAAAACTCAGCAGGACAGAATAGGAAACTAGGGGTATGAACTTAGAGGATGGCTTATCCATGGATGTCAGGAGGGAGAAACGTGGGGGTTTTAAATAATGGCACATTCAGTGTAAGCCTGTGCTGTAACCTGGAGCTGTTTATAGAGCTACTGCAATTTTGGACAAGGCTAATAGAAATATAATGCACAAATGAAGAAACCAGTTGTTTGTTTGCTTAATTTTGAGCTCAGGAGGTGATTTTGCGCACATATCTGTGATCGTGATATATATGATATATATGATATATATGATGATATATATGATATATATGCTGTAGTCCTGGGCAATGCCTTTCTAACTCTGTAAGTACAACATAACTGGCATTACCAGCTTAGAAATATTTAGCTTCCCAACATGCAAGGCATCAGATATTTACATAATTAATTTGTGAATCTCAAAAAGAAATAGAAAGAAGGAAGGAGTGTGGGAGGCACCCATATGATTAGTAAGATACAAATGACCTGGCCTTCTATGTGATACATAGGTCTGTATGGTCTAGTGTCTATTGGTTATTTCAGATCTGGTCTTTGAAACAAAATCAAAAAGACAAGCATGCAGCATGCATCTATTAGCCTCTTAAGTTCATGCTGTAAAGCCTACAAAGCACTATGCTATAACATACAGCAGACTTTCCCTAATAAGATCATACATAAAAGAAAAACAAGCAACTCTGGTCTAGTTGGAGAACAAGCATGTAGCATGTTGTCTCTACCCCTCAACCTCAGTTGCACTCCTCCTCAGATCCCATGACACTTGGTTTCATAAAACCTTCTTGGAAAGCACATTGTTCTCAATCAGAAGTCAGTAGGTCAGTAGGTAGAGATCCATAGCAGGGTAATCCTGGAATCTTAACTATTTTTTTCTTTTTGGTGTCAGTCTCCCAACATGTTTTTGTGTCAGTTTCTTGTTTTGAGAGTTCCATCTGCCTCCTCATTCAGAGTCTGCAGAAAGCAGTAGCTGAAAGGTAGATCTCCTTTAAAAAAGTTTAAAGCCTCCCATTATACAGTTTTAGAAATCATTGTTTATAGTGGAGAAAAGCTGTAATTAGAACTAATATTTAGTTCAAAAATGGTCTTCCTACATTACTGAATATTTCATTTTTTCATCCTTTCTTTTTTCTACTAAAGACTAAACTCAGAGTCATGTGCATGATAAGCAAATGTTGCCATTGGGTTACACAGCCAGCCTACCTCATGCTTTAGGGTCTTCACAGTCCTGGCAATGATTTCCCTGATTGCTCCATACACTCTGGTTGTTCTTTTTTATTTTTATTGACTTATTTATTTATTTATTGACAAATTACTGATTTTATTTATTTATTGACTTTACATCCCAATATCAGCCCCCTTCCTCCCAGTACTCCCTCAAGCAGATCCTTTCCCACTCCCCACTCCCCTCTTCTCTGAGAAGGGGGACCCTCACTCTGGGTATCACATCCCCCATCCTTAACTCCCCCCCCCCACACACACTTCTGGTTGTTCTTTATAATCAATATTTTATAAAACCTCAGAGTTCCCACATTTCCTATGACCTCATATCCCTATCACTATGCCCCAACACACACACACACACACACACACACACACACGGACGTGTGCACATCTTTCCTCACTGTTACTCTAATGGGTCACAGAGATTCTCCTAGTTAAACTCAGTGTGTCACAAAGCAAACCAAAAATCATTAATCTAGAAAGGAACAGGTATTTTAAGGGAGTTTTGAATGCATTTTACCTTATTTTTTGGTAAACAAAAAAGAAAAGAAAAGAAAATGGATATAGGATTTAGGACACATATTTTATAAAGTTGGGGGTTAGGGTAAATGAAATATTGAATATATAAGTAAAATAGAACATAAGGAACACTGGTTCTCAAGCCTGGTGATCATCAGAAATGCCTTTTTAGACCTTTTAAGAACATACAAGTGAAGTCTTAGAATGCAAGACCGAGCCTGGGTCTGTGCTACACTTAGCAATTTGCACAGTTGTCTCAACCATACAGAAACATTTAAACTAGAAGCCACATGAACTGAATAGCCTATGATTTACGGGGACTTATCATTTACTTCATTGCCCAAATACCTAGATTAGAACATGGCTAGAAAAGATTTTCAGATTTCCAAATAATCAGATATTCAGTGGCTCTGAATAGGAGGCCTTCTAAATATTGTTCTGATTTGGAAGGGATTTCTATCATGGACTTCCAAAGAAGAGCAAAAGACCAAAGTCTATATTCCTGAACCCAGTGATGGAGTTGACCTAATATCTACTGAGTCTGTGATCCCAGCCAGTTACTTACTCTGTTTCTCAACCTCTTGACAGCGTAATGGGGGATTAAATGTGCCGATACATGTAAGGTTTAGACTGGCACTTGACGTTACCACTGTGCAGGATTCTTAGTACTTCCCAACTCTAGAAGAGGTTTTAGTACCTTGTCATCAAAGCAGCAGAATGTCTCACTGACATGCTTCATGCCTAAATGTGCTTTATAGCTAAAGTGACAAGATCAGAACTCTATTCTGCCACAATTCTCTGGGTCTAATTTGTTTATTTATTACTATCTCCACATATAATTATACCAGTTCTTCAAGACCCAGCAGGGATTCTGTTTCCACTAAAAAGACTCTTAGCCATGATAAATCTGCCCTAACTGTATTGTTTTCTGCATCTCAAAGCACTGTGAATCATTGTATAACCATTAAGTCATTGTGAATCGTGTTTGTGTCAGATTAGATGTTAGAAGCTTTGGAGGCAATGCCTAGTCTGAAAACATGATTTAGAACATCTTAGTGCATTCCATTTTCTTCATATCACAGAAATATTTCTGAAATAGTATTTACATAAGGAATCCCAATACTAGTACCTTTGCTGGGTCTAATGACTAAATTTGATTCAACATACCTCTAACTTGCTCATTGATCTTAAGAAAGTTGTGTAAATTCTGAGGTCTACAGATAAGTTGAGTCACATGTGCAGGTCCCTCATTTCAATGGGAGGGGGGGTCCACAAGTATGTTGTATGAGTTAGCCAGCATAGACACAGCTGGAAGCAAAATTAGACCGTGCTGGAACCACAAACTGAAACTTCACATGGGACCCTCACTAATCAAAACAGAAGGGAAGGCTCTACTTGCTTTTACTGGGTTCCAACTAGCTGGTTTCCTGTCCCAGCATCTGGATGTTGGTACAAAGTTAGAGCACTGCCAGTGGACCCCAGGTTACAGCACCAACATGTGGTTATTTCTAGCCTCTTTGGAATGCTTCACTCCAGGAAGGTGAGGAAAGCAGCGCTTAGATTTCCATGATTAGTTTAACATTGCGGGACAGCTTTGACCGTCCGTTTAACGGTAAATCTGCTTTCCAGATGACTGTACATATGGAAAGGAGAAGCGTTTTTGGAGGAGAGGTGCTTTTTGAAAGAATGGTTTTTTCATTCAGTCTCTAATTTGCGGTAAATGGTCCCCAGAGGACCATTTTCAGAAATGTTTGAAGTTTCCATCTGATTTTGAAAGTAAGTTGGAAGCCACCCGTGTGAAGCGGGCATGTGCTCCAAACACACTGTTCACAGAGTAAGGGTCATCCTACTGGGTCCTTCATCCAACACAGATCTCATGGTTCTATTCAAAGCTGAGTCCTTAGCGTCTATAGCTGCCAACTAGTTGCCCGGCTACTTTACAGAATTCAAGACACTGAGGATAACCACATAAGGAGTCCTTTAACCACATGTCTTCCTCGTGAAGTCTCTCTGTATCAGCTTGTTCTTGTTTTCTGTTTGCATTTATATTCTTTCTTTGGGAAGCTTAGTTTCTTTTATTTCAGTGACTTAGATGCTCTTGGAAACAAGTCATAGTCCCTTCCTCTGTTTGCCCATTGCTTACCTCTCAGTCTTGTGCTGTGTGACATAACAGTTGTTTGTAGAGTTGCCCCTTATAGGTCATCGATCCCTTGCCCTTACATGGGTTATTTTTCAAAGGTGCACAGAATTCAGAAGGGTTAGTACTCTTACTCTCAGTGCAAAGCAGAGCTGAGGCACAGGTCCTTACATTTGTTTAATTTGCCTGATTTTTTTTTAAAAAAAGTCAAACAGCTATTTAATCGGGTTATGTTTATATGAAATGCAAGAGGAAAGATCAGAATTCATGTTTCACATTCCTAGGTTCCAGCCATGACCTTCTACCAACTTCTTCCAGGGAAATGTATCAAAAGATGAAATACAAAACTCAGACTGCTAGGTACAACACCACCACAGCAATGGGGATATTGATCTAAAAACTGAAACCCCTAGGTTAAATATTTTTGGAACTTTCATATTTAGTGAAATAATTGGTTATTTAGTTAATTTTTTGAGTCAGAGCTCTGTGTAGCTTAGGCTGGTCTTGAACTCACTACGTAGCTCAGGATGGCCTTGAATTCTTGATCTTCCTGCCTCTCCCCCCACCCCCCCGAAGTACAGAGATTACCAGCATGTACAATCTTGGCCTGGAGTCAGTTTAAAATTTATACTTAATTTATTTACAGAATTCAAATATCAAAATAGTGTTAAAAATAAGTTTATACCAAGAATTCTGCCTCCACCTGCACCTACCATACACAGAGCAACCACAATTGCCATCAGTATAGAATAGTTTTGAAACCATTATTGTCTGCTTTATAGAAATATAAGCAAATATGACTGTGGTTATCTCCCCCCCCCCAATTCGAAAGGAAAGGTAACACACTGTTATGCACCTTGGTTTTAATCACTTATCACTGCATTTCAGAGACCTTAGCCTTCCAGCTTATGGGGGAAAGAGCATGTTCTTCATAGATGCCTGAATTTGACTTTAAGGAGTTACTATGGATTTATTTTCTTATAGTTGAAAACTGGGCTTTTTCTACTATATACCTTTTTGTAATCAATAATCATATATGTAGTATATATGCGCTCATATGCATATTTGTACCTGTGCACTTATCCGCACCTTTGTTCTTAGTGGAACTGCTCTATTATAGGAAAGCTCACTTACCTTTTTAATTTATTAACTTCTGTTTAAGTGATTTATAGACGAATAAAAATTTTCTGCCAATAAAAAAAACCAAATTTGATAGTTATTCCATAAAATTTCTTAAGCCAGGTTGCAACAGTTTGTACTCCCACTAGGAGTGTGTGCGAATACTCCTCTATCTGAAAAGTCCATAGTGTGTTGCAGTAAGATGAGAAATGAGAGAAACTTCCAAGTGAACATTGAGTCTTTTATTTTGTCCCTGATTTTCAGTGGGACTATGACACAGTGGAGATAATGTTTCACCCTGGATGTGGGCTTATGCCAACTCTAGCGACACACATGGGATGGGCCCATGTTGCCACTTGCAGAATTCCCTGTAATGGAAAGCTAAGCATACATTCATTAGTCATCTAACTAGCAAGGTTGGCTCCAAAGAACTCAGCTGTTTATCGGAACAGAAAAGGAAGGCATTGATGCATCAGGTTTCCACCATGATGCTTTCAATGTTTTCTTTTCTGTTACCAACCTCATTTCTACGACTGACATCAATTATACACCTCAAGGCACAGAGAAGTCTTGCTTAGAGCATTCATACCCACGGGATGTTCTTTTGAGGAATGATTTTTGTGCTTCCCCCAAGGTTTATAATTAAATAATTATTACCTTATATAAGATAAATTAAAATTCCAGAGTACAATATAAACACTGAACTAGGCGGCGCTGTCAGTATACTTCGTTCTTAGTGTTGCCAGGCAGCATTATGTACT
This sequence comes from Rhynchomys soricoides, assembly GCA_019843965.1. Classification (NCBI taxonomy): domain Eukaryota; kingdom Metazoa; phylum Chordata; class Mammalia; order Rodentia; family Muridae; genus Rhynchomys; species Rhynchomys soricoides. Next base: position 9,104,700 of record JADRCH010000075.1, read on the forward strand.
ATGCAAGTGGGGAACCATATGAAAGCAGCATGATTTATGACCCAGATAACATCTCCACACTGTGACTGGCATGTATCCCAGGTCATCCTCATATAACTCTTACCATTCCCATTGGATTTATTTTTGGTCTCATTTTTCTCTGGCAATAGTGCACCTTATTTAGAAAAGCAAATTCTGTCAGTCCTGCTGTCCTAGGAGAATGTGGCAAATGGAGCGTAGCAGAGCACTTATCCGATCCAAATAGGCATTCATGTATTTATCTTCTTACTTGTTTGCTTGCTTATAAGACAGGACCACACTCTAGCTCTAGCTGGCCAGTAATGCACTATGTAGCCCAAACTGACTTAGAAGCAGAAGGATTGCCACAATTTCAGTCTCCTCACTGCTTGGATTGCAGGTGAGATACCATGCCTGGCCAAATAAGATTTTCTCAAATCGAACTTAGACAGGGATATGTTAAAAGGGAAATCATTTTCTTCCCCTCCATGGAACAGTTGAACTTGGACAGTTGCAGTGATGCGTGTGTCTGGTCTATACAAGAGACCATCCTTCGGTGTCTAAGTGGACTTCCAAATGCCAGCTGAGGCACAAGGACAAAGATACGCTTGATTTGTTCATGACACTTGCAAAGGCTTTCACAACAGGTATTTCCAGTTTTGTTCTCAAGCTCCTCGAAGCAGCTTCTCTCAGTCTCCTCTCTCACCAGGGCAGAAAATGGCCAGAAGCAAGATGTTCTGTTTGTCATCTAACTCAACATACACATTTAGGATGTCAGCCTCCCATCCCCAGCCCTGAGAGTACTGCTGGCCCCAGGCTGGACCCTCTCTTCTGCCACCTTTGTGGCTTTCGTTACTTCTTTGGAATACATTTGAGATTGACCTAATATAATTTTCTTTCTGTGCATATCTTAGCCCCTAAGCTACAATCTTAAAAAATGTAGTACAAAGTTCACAAATAAGGTGCCATGACATATAGTATTAGACATTTAGACATGCAAAGTGTTAAGTGAGGGTGTTATAAAGATGTTATATTACAAGTATATTTTTAAAAGGCACTTAATACGTGTGTCTTGATTGAAATCATTCTTACTTCATCAGAGTTAGCAGAGAAGCAGCTGGTAGTAGTGTTAGTGGTCTATAAAGTACATGGTTCTGTTCCAATGTCCAAAGAGTTCCCAGGAAAAAAAATGTCTGACACCTCTAATGAATTACCTTCATGTCATGAATAACTGTGACATTCTGGCCCAATAAATATGTATGTATGATCGGTACCTTAAGGGAATAACCCATTATAGGGTTATTAACAAAGAAACTTTAAGGTTCCATTCAAACTCTATGGAATTGGACTTCAAACATACTACATATCAGAAACTCTCAGATAGAATTTTGCTGAAGTAGATTAAAAATGTAGACTACAGAGACTACACTATGTATTTACTATGTAAATTTTCAAGATCAAAAACACCATATCCACATCTGAGTCTATAAAGAAGAGCCAAACTCCACCTTGATCATGTTTGGCATAGGCAAATTTGATGACTCTTCCTGTGTCTCAGATACCACAGTTGTAAACTGTGGTTGATTTGATTGCATGAATTAATGAGAGTTAACTGTCAAGTCGTCATTTTTAACATAAAAAGTAATTTAGTAATCCTTAGTATTTATACAGCTGCCCAGAGGATCTTCTAAAGTCCATCCTCCATTCACATGATGACTACCAACAATGTTTTGTATTTATAGGTAGTAGGTAGAAATATAGTCTTCATATCATTACTTAGATGAAATATATTGATGTGAGTTTTCATGTAACCTCTCCACATTTATATTTGGTGAAAGGAGAAAGGATGGAGCTCTTACTGCCCTGCTACTTAGGACACTACAGGTCTGAATATTTCCATACCGAAGCCTTTATGGGAATGGCATTTTCTGGCCAGCCCTATAGACTGCTTATTATCTGACACGTTACTGTTTTTCTTCTTATTTTTTTTTAGTAGTTCAAAACACAGTCCATATCTTGAATATGGCCCACATGGATCATTACACACAGTGTGCAGAAACTTCTTACGCTAACACCTAGAAGAATGGAGAAGCTAGAGTACGGCAGTGGGCAGGGAGACATATTTTATTTTTCCTCCCACATTAAGCTGCAAATAATGAGCGCTTTCCCGTGCACTGCAGTAAGCAATTAAAAGAAATTATAGAGTTGGATGTAAGCATAACCCGAAGGACAACTGGATGTGTGGAACCACCAGTTTTCTTCATGTGCTCAAGCTAATCCTCGTTAATACTCAGAACGTTGTTGAGTTTCTACAGGATGGGTTGCATGTCCATACATGTTTTGGCATCTACCCACACACTTTTATGTGGTATGACTGTGCATCCCAGGAGAAAGGCCGTGGTGTATGTCTCTGCGCCTCAGTGGAGCCGAAGAAACTGATTGCTGAAAATGGTGTCATAAAGGTGAGCAACAAAAACTAGTAACCTTCTCTTGCTAATTTTATCTCCTCCCACCCCAGGACATCATGAGAGTAATTTGAAAAGGAATGTTGCTCTTCTGTTGCCAGGGGCAACTTATCTTTCCAGTTTCATCCTCCACATATTTTTTTACCACTGTTTTTAAAGCTTGGTGTTCTTGTCTTCAGAAGATAGGGTCTAATCAATAATAGTCCCTTGTTTAGACAAAACATAGCCATCCTTCTGAATCAATGATGTTCAAGGCTACAGGTTTTGTCTAATACGGGTTTAATTGTAGACAAATATTCTTTCTGTATTGGAGATTGTGCTGATAGCCACTAGAATATATTGGTTGTGGAAATTTTAGGAGCAGTATCTGTAGAAAAGCTGGCAAGAACATGTCTCTACCACAGCTCCAGGCTCCATTGGGTATGTAGTTGTATGGCTGTGGTCTCGGGTGAGCTGTTGGCTCTCTGAAATAAGAATCCTGATAGCATATAGTGGCAGGAAGATAGGAGTATCCAGCAGTACTCTATAAACAATTTGATTAAAGTATCTAATTGTAAAAAAAGAAAGAAAGGAAATTGAAATAAGACAATTATTTACTTCCTTTTTCTGTTTCTTTTGTTTTGAATTTGATGGTCCTGGAATGTTTCCAATCGACACAACAGCAAACAATACTGCATAAAGGGGATTCCCTTCATCCTCAGCTCTAAGAGTTAGCACACATTCTCCCCTTAGGGACAAAAAAATGGAACTGCATCCATCTTGTGTTCCGCTTTCACAGTATCCTCTGCCTGTAGGTATGCTTGTATATAATCTGGAAAAGTCGTCCTTTAGCATGTTGACATCTGTGCTTTTCAACCTGCTGTTCAAAGTAGAACTTAACATTATCTGAGATGCCACCTAAGAAAGTAAGACAGTGTCACGTCTGCCCCATAAATTTGCAGTTTGTCACACTGCCAGGCTTCCCAGTACAGAGCATTCATTTATATGTGGACTTGTGAATCCAGTTAAGTTTTTGATGTTTAGAATCTAGCAATCCTCACAATCTTTTGTCAAGAATTCAACAGTGGACCAATCTCCAGTTCTGCTTACAAAATTGTTTCGACAACTCCCTCATATTTTTGTTCAATTCCAAAAATTTTAAGCATTTCTTTCATTTTTAACTTTTAAAACGCCATTTAAGGTACTTGCCTTGAAGCAACTGATTTCAAATATTAGATGCTTACTGAGAAATTGTGCTACCTACTTACTGGTCATTTGTTGTAGTGTCCAGCTGAAGTTGAAAAAAAGGATTCTGACCCCTGATACATGTACATACACATGAACATACACATAAATATATACTATGTATATTGTACTTTTGTTGCCAGCATTGTTTTAGTGAGACTTTAATTATATTTTGAATTTCATGGTACTTGAAATGTATACATGGTAGGAAAGAGCTGAGATCTGGTGGCTTCAGAGCCAATTCTAAAATTAAGAAATCAGCCTGAGTGGGAGAATTTTCTCTGCCTCTGAATCCCCTTTACCATTTCAGAACACAAAGGACCAGAGACATCTGGCTGAAAGCAATTTGACATCTGGCTGAGTGCTTGGAAATCTACTCTCAGATCTAGTTAGTCATGTCATCTACAGTCTGGTTCTCTTTGAGTGGGTGATATCAGACTGGGCGAAGTGATTAGGAGAGCTAAATGTGTTTGCATTTGCCTCATAGCACTTGGGAAAAATTAGTAATTGAATAGCAGTCCAGATTTATATCAGTGGTACCCTACAAATGGTCATGTAACAATTCTTATTTATAGGTATTCTGTACCTTATGGTATGGACAGAATAAAAAAGCCAGTTGGCAAAAAGACTCAAGGTTTTATTTAACATCTTTACAAAACCAACAAAACACATGCAGTGGGTGTTGAGTCAAAGAGGAGATGACAGGTAACCCTGTGGCATACTGAGAAGGGACCATGGTGCTCGCCTTGATGTCGCCTGTTATCTTCCTTGTCTTCCTTGACTGACTTTCTCTGTATGACTTGCTCTATTATATCTCGGCATTGATGAGTTTATAAATCTACTTGAAGCATCTGAGTCTAGTTGAAATGCAGGTTCTGGTAGTGGGTAGGGTGCATGGGATGAGAGGAAGAAAGCTGAGATGCAGTGTTTCTCATGAGTCCTTGAGGATGCCAATGCAGCTTGGGCACTGATCACAGTTTGAGAAAGAAGCAAAGGCTCATTTAGTTTAAATACATTAAATGTTGTCCCACCCCTTGCATTTCCTAAAACTCTAATTTCAGGTCCTACAAATCCCTTATTTTTCTTGGAGCATTTTTCTTAACAAGTTTTTATTATTGCTGTATTATTATTTGAATGTACAATGCATCTACATGACTTCACATCCATGTACATGAATGTGGGTACATGGGTACCATGGTGTGTGTGTAGAGATCATAGGACAGCCTTGAGCAATGATCCTCATCTTCTATGTTGCTGAGATGAGATCTACTCACTGCTGCATATGCCAGGCTGGCCCAAAAGCTTCTGGTGGGTTTCCTGTTGCTGCCTATCATCTTCCCATAGGAGCTGCTGAAATTACCAAAGCTCACCCAATGTGTATGGCTTTACATAGGTTTTGAAGATTCAAACTCAGATCCTTCAATTGTGCAACAATTGTTTTACTCATCGAACTGTCTTCTGTGTCCTTTACTGACAGTTTTGGTTTTGTTTTTTTTGTTTTTTGTTTTGATTTATGTTATTTTTATTGTTGTCTGACATACAACAGTTGTGTGCATATACAATTTTTGTGTTTCTTTTCATATGTATAATATAGTTCTAAACTTTATTAATTTGTTTTTATTGTACAAAATGGTGGATTTTATAACCACAATTTCGCTTGTCTACCACTCAGTTTGACTATATTAAATTCCCATTACTCTTTCCTGTCACCTCTCATACCTTTTGATCTTTTGTTCTTCCCAAATAGATCTCTCTCTCTCTCTCTCACACACACACACACACAGAGAGAGAGAGAGAGAGAGAGAGAGAGGTGTACATATGTGTATATAATATAGGTACCATGCATGAAAGGTAACATTCATTTGTCTTTCTGAGTGTAGGTTATTTTGCTTTATATTAATAATCTCCACTTCCCCCATTTTTCTGCAAGTGGCATTATATTCTTTTTTTTCTGTATTTTATTTACATTTCAAATGTTTCCCCCTTTCCAGATCTCCCCTTTGGAACCTCCCCATTCCCTCCGCCCTCCCCCTGCCTCTATGGGGATATTCTCCAACCCACCTCCCCACCCCACCCCCCACCCACTCTCGTTATCCCTCCTTGACATTCTCCTATACTGGGGGATATAACATCCTCAGGCCCAAGGGCCTCTCCTCCCCCTGACAGATAACAAGACCCTCCTCTGCAGTCTTTGTGGCCAGCACTATGGGTCCCTCCATGTGTATTCTTTAGTTGGTGGATCAGTCTCCAGAAGTATGGGGGTGTCAGGCCAGTTGCCAGTGTTGCTACCTCCCTGGGGCTGCACACTCCCTCAGCTCCTTCAGTCCTTTCTCCAAGCCCTCCATCTGGGACCTCATACTCAGTACTACTGTTCCTGCGAAGTGACTCTTGGGTATTTCAAACTTTTAGGCTAATAACCACTTAACAGTGAGTACATACCATGTTCATTCTTTTGTGACTGAGTTACCTGGCTCAGAATGATGTTTTCAAGATCCATCCATTTGTCTACGAATTTCATGAAGTCATTGTTTTTAATAGCTGAGTAGTGGGGAAGTGAGCTAAACAGAATTCTCAACTGAGGAAACTCGAATGGCCGAGAAGCACCTAAAGAAATGTTCAACATCCTTAGTCATCAGGGAAATGCAAATCAAAACAACCCTGAGATTCCACCTCACACCAGTCAGAATGGCTAAGATCAAAAACTCAGGTGACAGCAGATGTTGGGGAGGATGTGGAGAAAGAGGAACACTCCTCCATTGCTGGTGGGAATCAAATTGATACAACCTCTCTGGAAATCAGTTTGGCGGACCCTCAGAAAATTGGACATAATACTACCTGAGGACCCAGCTATTCCACTCCTGGGCATATACCCAGAAGATGCTCCAACATGTAATAAAAACACATGTTCCACTATGTTCATAGCAGCCATATTTATAATAGCCAGAAGCTGGAAACAACCCAGATGTCCCTCCACAGAGGAATGGATACAGAAAATGTGGTATACTGACAGTTTTGAATCACATTAATAAACAATAAATGTTTCCTAATATTTGAGACCTTAGGCTGCATAAAATTAATTTCAACTTTGAATTTTTTTACATAAATTCAAAAGTTTATATTTATGCGCAGTTTAGTTGTAGTTCACTTACATCTATGTGATGCTGAAGATGTTTACACATCCCTGTTCACTTCCAAAGCCATCATCACCTTCATAAAATCCCACCTATGGGGCTATAGAGATGGCTTAGCAGTTAAGAGCACTAGATGCTCTTCCAGATAATCAGGGTTTCAATTCCCAGCACCCACATGGTGGCTCACAACCTTGGAACTTCCAACTACCAAGGGAATTGAATGCCCTATTCTGACCTCTGCCAAGAGTACCAGGCATGCACTCTTGGACAGATATACTTGCAAACAAAACACCTATACATATAAAATAAAATAATTTTTAATGTTCCAACCATGATTACATAGTAACTGATGAACATCTGTCATTAAATTACATTCATGTGATAAAGTTACAGGTTGAGCATTATAGAATGAGTCAATAACATGTAATGATACTAATTGAAATTAATAATATTTGTCTACCATGTACAAGAATTTGGTAAATAATACATTGTTAGGGTGATGGTAACAAATCCCGCCAGGATGTTGAAAGAAAATAAAATCCTCATTTAAAAAGATTTTAGTTCTTGATTGTCAGCTGCCAGTTGGGGCCTATAATTAAAAATAGCTGTTTTAGAGGCTATTTAGGAATGCATATTTGATATGCAAGTGAGTTAGGAATGCTTGGTGCTGAGGCTCCTTTGTTAGAGTCAAGGGCTGTTTAGACAAAGGAGAAAAGCAGGTATGAACAGGTCTCACTAAGGGTCTCAGACATTCTGAAACCTCCATTGGTTGTGGGAAACATTAGGTTGCCTGAGGCAGTGTTAATGGTAGTACCTAGGCCCTCTGGACCTTGGCAGCTGTACCTAATGTGAGGATGTCAAGGTACAGAGTTCTCTGCCCAGAGCTGGTCTTTCTATCTGATCACTTTTTTAATTCCTTTTTCCCAAATCCAAGGCATCATTTCAGCTTATGCTAAGACTTATGGGTCATAATTTAAATAAACCTTCCCCAAATACTGTTCCAATAGCACCAGCATAAGCATTATTAGATCATTCAGTAGCTAAAGAATCTAGTTGACATAATATACTGTACAACTTACTATGTGTGAGAATTCTAGGGAGAATACCTGGTCTCTATCCTTATGGGACAGGTGGTCTAGTGTTGCTTCAAAAGAAAGGTAAGTCTTCTGCCAATAGAAAAACTATTGTTTGTCTGTTTGTCTACTTATTTGTTTGTTTATGTCAGGGGAGGGGAGTAGAAGAGGGTAACAGAAGACTGGTATTCTATCAAAGATACCTGCAAATTTGTCTGTTAAATTAATGATTCAGGAAAATATACATTTTTCCCATGGTATTAACCTGTACTTCTTACTATAATCAAACTATTTGGGTTTTGTAGTATCATTAAATAAAGTTTGTATCATTTAATTCCATGCAAAAACCAAGGGTTAGAGTATTCTGATATGAAAGACTATGCTTTATAGAAAGTTTTATTAGGGTGGGAGAAATAGCTCAGCAGTTAAGAGCACTGACTGCTCTTCCAGAGGTCCTGAGTTCAATTCCCAGCAACAACATGGTCGTTCACAACTATTGCAATAGGATCTGATGCTTTCTTCTGGTGTGTCTGAAGACAGCGACAGTATACTCATCCTACATATAAATAAATAAATAAATAAAATCTTTTTTTAAAAACAGAAAGTTATATTAGTGTTTCAAGAGAAGCAGAACCAATGTAGATATAAATGTTTGAACACAGGTGTATTACAGACATTGGCACATATGATTATGAAGGGTAAGAGGCACCATGAGATGCTGTCTGAAAGTTGTAGGTCTTGTGCTGTAGCATGGCTTGGTCCATATCTCAAGGCACAAGAGTCTATGAATCCACTCATACAAGTCCAAAGAGCTGATAGTTCTGATGTTTAACATCAGAACTTGTGTCTACATGACAGTGAGTCTTAGAAAAGATGAGTACAAACCAATTATGGGGAAGGGGAGCCAATTGCCCTTCCTCTCTTGTTGTTTTATCTGGACACAAGCCAATGATATGGATAGACTTTCCTATTCAATCCACTAATTTGTCTCACAATTTCCTCTGGAAACACAATCACACCTCAAAACAACATTCTTTAATCTTGTCAACTTAATACCTAAATTTAACCTGCACTCCAGTGTCTTTGAATATCTTGAGATACAAATATTTAAACATTACCTTATAAAGGTATTTCTAGAATCTTTGAAACATCTACATTATCAGATATTACTTTCAAAATTATTTATTATCTTTAATCAAATGGACATCCAGCTAAGTAGGTGAATATCTATAATGATCATTCTATTTTTTATTTTAATTATGAATTTCAACTTTAATTATCTTCTTTGAGAAATGTGTGGGTGTAATTAGTATTGTCTTATTTTTTATTTTTGGTTTAACAACACATGAGAAAATAACATGGAAATTATGTAGATGGATGAAACAAACTAGTGCCTTTACTGTAAGGCTGAACTTCTGGAATCTAGATTCTGAATCTAGGTTCTGACCTTGTTCTATCAAGGGAACCACACAGAGTGGATGAGTTGATTAAAAACTCTGATCCTCTTTCCTCCAGCACAAAATGGAGATAATTATAGTTACCTGCCTCTCTTGGGTCCTATGAGTCTTAATTACTTAATATTTGCAAAGCACTTGGAGATCTTTGAATTAAAAGTGCTGAGGCATAGAACCAAAGTTCAGTACAGTTATAATTGGAATAAAAGTTTGTAGTTTCTTCTCATCTCTATATCTCTCTATGTCCTGTTCCTTTGCCAAACCAAACATTACTGGTGGTTGATACTTAACTCTGCCTACTTCTGTAACCACTTTCCCTTTCAAAGTATGTTTTAATAAAGAGACTGATCCAGACCCATAATTCCACATGTAAACAACTACTTAGTATTTATTTTTTAAGCTCACTACTCAGTAAGAATACAATTATTGAACTTATTTATTTAGTCTAATCTTTCACTTCTTGAAGTCTTCTGTGTACCATGTTAAACACCCCCCTCTGCTCAGAAACTCTTGTAGGATCTTCAGTGCCCATAAGCAGCATCCAATTTGGTTATCATCATCCCTAGAACCTTAGTGAGGTTGGGCAATTGTTTAGTCTCATTTTTACCACTTGTAGTCCAGAGCTCTTTCCTTCATCTTCTAACGCTAGTCCTTCTCTCACCCATTCATCATTCAAACATCACCCTCTCCTAGCCTATGCAGAGATCTCTGAATCCTATGAAATCTTCACAAAGCACTTCTTCGTTACCTGGAAAGAGCATCTTTCTCTTTTTAAATGTTCATCTATTCCTTTCCTGGATCATTTGTCTTTTTCTAAAGTCACACAATGCTCTTAACTCCTTCTTAGACAGTGGAACTAGAAAATAGATTTCTTGCCTTATAATTGAACAAACAGAAGTAAGGTTGATATATGGATGTGGTGAAATCAGATGAAAGTTAAACATTTTTAATGTCATTTTGCAGATTTTCATTAATGTGTATTTTAGTTAGGGTTTTACTGCTGTGCACAGACATGATGATCAAGGCAACGCTTATAAGGACAACATTTAATTGGGGAAGGCTTACAGGTTCAGAGGTTCAGTTCATTATCATCAAGGCAAGAGCATGGCAGCATCCAGGCAGGCAGACATGGCAATGGAGAAGCTTAGACATAATCATCTGAAGGCTGCTAGAAGACTGGCATCCAGGCAGCTAGGACTAGGGTACTAAAGCCCACACCTACAGTGACACACCTACTCCAACCTCCAACAGGGCTACATCTACTCCAACAAGGTCACACCTCCTAATAGTGCCACTCCCTGAGCCAAGCATATTTAAACCACGACATTCCACTCCCTGGCCTCCATAGGCTTGTTCAAATATAAGAGTTTATGGAGGCCATACCTAGCAATAGCATAATAAAAAATATTCATTTAGTCCAAATTCAGTCTCTCACAGCCTCAACAATGTTAAAAGTCCAAAGTTCAAAGTCTCTTCTGAGATTCATCCAATCACTTAACTGTAATCCCCAAAGGAAGACAGGAAACCAGCTGGGTAAACTCCAAACCATGGGTTGATGTCAACTCCTTCAGATCCCCAACTCCTTTTTCATTTTTGTTGACTGCAACAAGCTTTTATCTCCTGGACTAGTTCACTTCCTGTTAGCATCTTTCTTCAGCAGATATAGCAAGGCTCTGGCATCTTAAACATCTTGGGGTTTCCAGGGCAACTTCAAAGTTACAGCTTCTTGTTCCAATGTCTGGGATCCACACATAATCTTATGGGCTCCTCCTAAGGGCTTGGGCCATACCTCCAACTCTGCCCTATGTAGCACTGGATCCAGGCTCTGGTTGACTCCACTTCACTGCTGCTGCTGTTCTTAGTGATCATCCTATAGTACTGGCATTTCCAATACACTGGGGTCTTTCACTGCAACTAGGCTTCACCAATAATCTCTCATAGGCTCTCTTCATGGTACCAAGCCATGACCCCTTTGCATGACTCCTTCAGTCCTGGGCCATCAAATGCAACTGAGGGTTCACCTTCAACAATGGTCTTCCATGGCCTCTCACAGTGCCCAGCCTCAGCTGTTCTTCATGACCCCTTCATGCCTTCAAAACCAGTACCACCTGGGTAACACATTACCAAGTGCAGCTTAAGCACAAGGTACCAATGTCACTCCTACCCCCTCCCCCACCCCCATCTCCACCCCCACCCCACCCTCGAATTCTATCACCAGCTTTCTGTTTTCCAACTCCCTCACTGCCTAAGCTTGGCTGTCCTGTAACTTGCTCTGTAGCTTGACCTTGAACTCAAGAGCTGCAAGGCTTTGTTTCCTGAATGCTATAGTTAAAAGGCATGTACCACCACACCTGGACTGAAGTTTTTCTTCGCCTAGAACCTGCTCTGTCCTATGCTGGCCTTGAACTCAGAGATCTGCTTGCCTTTGCCTTCTGTCATGGACCTAAACTTTGCCCCAAGGTCACCACTCCCTTAATTCTACTTAATCTCCTTGAACACAGGGTTCAGCTCTGTTTCACTTCCTGTGCCCTTTTAATACTGTATGTTTTGTATTTTTCCTTTCTAAGCTTGCTGCTCTTGTTCAAAACACTCTTCATAGACTTAACCAGAGAACAAAGTCTCTGCTTGGATTTTTTTTTCTTTTTTTGACATTTTCTTTGTCAATGCAATTAATATAAACCTCTTTATCTTAGTCTCAGCTAGAATCTTCAGACAAGGGCAAAAAGCAGCCACATTCTTCACCAAAATACCACAAAAACAGTCTCTAGGCCACATACTGAAATTCTTCTCCACTGAAACCTCTTGAGCCAGTTCAAATCATTTTCAGCAACAAAGTCATCCATATTCCAACTAGGATGGCCCATTAAGCCTGACTTAATGCATTCCTCTGGTGTCCAAATTCAAAGTTCCCAGATCCACATTCTTCCAAACAAAAGCATGGTCAGACCTATCACAGCAATACTCCAGTTCCTGGTACCAACTTCTGTCTTAGTTAGGGTTTTACTGCTGTGAACAGACACCGTGACCAAGGCAACTCTTCAGTCCATTATCATCAAGGCAAGAGCATGGCAGCATCCAGGCAGGCATGTCAATGGGGAAGCTGAGAGTTCTACATCTTCATCTGAAGGCTGCTAGGAGAAGAGTGGCTTCCAGGCAACTAGGACTAGGGTCTTAAAACCCACACCTACAGTGACACCTACTCCAACAGGGCTACACCTACTTCAACAAGGCCACACCTCCTAATAGTGCCACTCCCTGAGCCAAGCATATTCAAACCACCACAATGTGCTTTTAATAGGTCTATACCCTGTATGACAGAATTAAACATTAATTGATCTTTCTTTAACGTTATCATTATCCTTGCTAGTTATAGGACTGTCTAAAATGAACCACCTTATCATTAAACTGTGTTTTCTTTTGCTTACATATAAAAAAATACCAAAGAGATTAGGAGTAAATAAAGCTTTTATGGCTCTTTCTTCCCCATTATTCTTTTGCCTGTATGATTATTTGGTTCTTCTTTTCAATTTTGGCCATGAAAATTTAGTTCTAACATGAGTAACTTAAAGGAAGAAAACAATTAATCTTGGCTCACACTTAAGAAGTTTCCCTTCATGATCAGCTGCTACTGCTGCTTCTAGGCCTTTACATGGCAGAATGTCACATAACCCCTGTCTCCTATGGCTTTTACCTTGCCACATTAGCCATTTAATTATTAATCCATCAATGGATATACAATCAGAGCCCTCATGATCTATTCACAATCTAAAAGACTCACCTCTACACATAGCTTCAGTGAGAGCCAAGTCTTCAACTCATACGGGGAAAATCTAAATGATGACAGTGATTAAGAACAGTTCTAGTAGTATCTTTATCATGCTGGCTTTGAAAGTTGGCCTCTGTGATTTGTGATATATAACTCTGTGATATATAACTATAGAAAATGGTGTCCAAGTTTCATAAGCTCCCTTCCTGTCATACACTTTCTCTTCCCGGTGATTAATATTCCAAAACTGGCATTAAGTTCTGGTAGTAAAAACGTGGGTGAGGAGACCTGTAGCTGTGTGATCATGATGATATTAACTGTCCTCTCTTTGTAACAATTCAATCTGATGAAGATTATGAATGTCCTGCAATCTTCTAGACAGTACAAGTTATTGTGGTGCTGAAGTAGGGGAGCAAACCATCACGCATATTGTTCTGATTGGATGTTTAGGTCTTGTGAGTCATGCTTCTTACTAAGCTTTCTTTTTACTTTTTTTAATGTAGCATGCACTATATTGACTTTACTGAAATGAGGCTAAGAAAGTCTTCCTAGAACTCTATAGGTATGATAGAGTTGATTGTTGTTAAGCTTTGGAAAAAACTAGAATCAGTGAATTAAATATAAGTAGACATAGACTGATTGTATATTTAGTAGTACCACATGACCCCTTTCTCTTTGGATGATGAGATTTATCTAGAACCGTATTAGGTTTTGTTGCCATCAAAAGTATCTAAGAGAAAAGGTTGAAAGGAAAAAAAGATTTACTAAAGATTTCAACAAATGTCTGGCATGGAGGGGAAGTGCATGGGAGAGGGACACCTCTTACCTTGAGGCAGCCAGAAAGCAAAGAGAAAGGGGTCAGGGACAAAATACACTTCTCAGGCATCTCCCACTGACCCTACTTCCTAAGGTTCCCACCACTTCTCGAAGTAACACACCAACCTTAAACATAGGAGTCTTTAGGGAGCATTTTATATTGAAAGCACAACAGGATTGCCCAAAATATCAGGAAGCCATGATTTAAAAGGCAGAGCTTAGCATGACAGTACATGTTGTATTCCCAACACTTCAGAAGCTGGGGCAGGAGGATTGAGACTGGAGCCAAGACCATCTTGGAGTACACAGCAAGAAGCATACAATAAACAGGTAAAGTGGGTCATGCCTTTGTGCTCACAAAAAGTATTGAGTTACTTCTCACGGCATTTTCTAAAACCTTGTCAGCAAATGGGCCAAAAGAATTGCTGAAGTACCACTCAGAGGGTGTCAGAGGAGTGGGGCTGGATGTATTACCACCCAGCTAATTACTGAATCTATTTAGATGCTCAGCTTAAGAACAAAATCTATGTATAGACATAGAGGGAAAGCTGAGTCGTATTTACTCAGATGCCAATTGTTTACTGGGAATTTGCTTGTGGAATTGCTGAGAGAGTGGTAGAAGGAGCCTTAGGTGCTTTCCTTATCAGAATGTTACCAATAAAAAATAATAAATGAGACCTAGGAAAGGCTGAGAAAACCTCTTCAAGTATAGAAAAATGTATCATTGAAAGACTCATTGGTGTAACAGTAATAAAATCTCTAACTCTGTAGCTAAAAGGCCTCAGTACCTCCACCATTTAAAAGCATACAGCCTATTAGTAAATGCTTAAAAAAATCTAAATCTCATTGCTTCTAAAATTCACCCTTTTTTAATCTCAACATTTCAGATTGCATTGTGTCCTCCTGTAGTATCAACTTGTGATTCTTGGCCAGTCAATCGTTACATACCTACCATTGCCTTCATCCATGTCTTTTGTTTTTCTGCTTTTTTTTTTTTTTTTTAATGCACCTGTTATATATGTGTATGTATGTGTTTTCTAAGAGGAAAATTAGAAAATGGTTTATAATGGCAAATCTTCACCAATGTGATATAGATGACAAAAATATTTATTTATTTATTTATTTATTTATTTATTTATTTATGAGATAGGGTCTTACTGGTTAGCCTGGAACTCACTATGTAGGATAGTCTGGCTTCACTTTCATAAAGATACACTTGTCCCTAATTCCTGAGTGCTGGGATTAAAAGTATGCATCAATAGAAAATAGTTTAAATATGTATTATTTCACTGACGTAAATTTGGAGATCCCCTTGAGTCCTTTAAATGTAGACTTGTGATATTAGGAGAAAAGTTTCCCTCAATGGTATAAATACCACCTGTCCAGATCAGAATTCTCTATGCTGGATCCATTTCTGTAATGGTGCTGGATACAAAACTCTCCTAAACTTTTAGATATTAGCAGGATTAACAGGTATATTTTCCTAAAACCAATTTGCTTTTCTAACTTTAAATCACTATGGAGTCCGAGCAGTTCATCCCCCCCACCCCCCAATTTATAGTAACAACCTAATTATTCATATTGGACTTTTGCTCATCAGTAGTATAAAACATACAAGCAAGCAAACATAAATAGTTCTTACTCTCCTCTGAGTAATTTACAAATTCATGCTAGTTCATCGTGTCCAAGCTAAAGGCTGCAAAGATACTCTATAGAAAACAGCAACAACAACGAAAGAAAGAAAGAAAGAAAGAAAGAAAGAAAGAAAGAAAGAAAAGAAAACAGCAACAACAAAAATTCCCAGGACACAAGTGGGCAAGTGGCTTAAGACCCTTGGCTAAGAGTGAGGTGGAGAAGCTGTGCAGAGCATGGGAGACAGCTTCAGGCAGTGTCCAATCTCCTGGGGAGGGAAGATGTGAGCCTTCTTCAGAGGGATGCTTCACTGGTCTCAAATCATTGCTTGGACTTGAGTGTGAAATGTTGTCTTACTCGATTTCCTTCCTGTCTGACTGTGCTTGGGTAACTAGCTCTGTGGACAACTTCCTCTTACCATGGCTGGTGTGTGGAGGCTATGCACATCTACAAAGTCTGAAACTGTTGTGTGCATTGCTCTCCTGAGGGGAAGAGCCTCAAGATAATGGTGATGCCACTGTAGAATTGGGGAGGGCTTTAATGTCCCACTTTGGTGAGAATTCCCATAGCTTGTGCTGCTTAAGCTGTCTATGTGCCCTATTCAGGATACTACATAGGATCATTGCTGTCTTCTCATTGCTTGGCTACCCTTCCAGTCCAAGCAGGTCTGAGTATGTTTACCATTTATGCAAACAGAAGGTGAATATATATCAGGAAATTTCCATTGGTAGTAGACTACCCTGTCTCTTTCAAAAGTGAATGATAGAAACTTTAATTGTTTAATTTTTGATAATTTCTGCACTGTACCATATTTGACTGGAGGTAGGTTGTTCTTGTGTTCAGCAATTCATCATGGGCAGAAACATACTTCCTTTCTGGTGGACTTACCTTGCATAATGAATGCTGTTCCTATTTGTCTTTAGAAGTCTATATTCCACAGCTGATAAGTAGAAAGAAAGTTAGTATGGTAGAGTTAAAGGAATGCTACTCGTTACTACTAAGAGGCACAAAGCTTCCGGTAAGTAATTCAGAAGTCTTCCACCACCTGATGTAACCTTGGTTTGGTCCATAGGTATGTCTTAATTTTGCTTGTTATTCAATTTTAGTTGGGTCTGCAGAGTGTGCTTATAGATGCAAGCCAAATTTAACTTTGTGGTGTGTTGTTAAGTGACTTCATAGGAAACTTCAAATGCACAGAAAGAAGAGAGTTAAGCAAGCACACACACACACACACACACACACACACACACACACACACACACACGAAGAAGAAGAAAGGGGTGGAGTTCTGCTAATGAGAAGTTGAGCTCCCTTTGCTTTGCCTGGAGAGATGTCTGCATGTGAAAGGCATTGATCCTGACTTGAATGCCTTTCCTTGTGGACTATTCTAGCTTTAAAGCTTTCTCTTAAAAGATACATTGTTTTCATACTTGCCTCTGGCGCATCATTAGAACAAATCTATTGAAAATGAATTGTTTGGAAATAAGCAAAACCTTCTCAGATGTAGTAAAACGTTGGAGATGGGATCTCTAGTTCCTTAAGTTTCTTCATGACACCAGGCAAGTCCTGTGTGGCCTTTTGGTTCCTTATCTGCAAAACACGGTGGTCCAACGTGCAGTCACATTGCCTCAAGGAGAAAAAGGCCCCTCCAGCTCTCTGACTGCGGCTGTATTGTACCTACTGCTCATAGCTACAGACACCCAGCCCTCTAGCCACTACTGTTTCCAGCACACATTCCTACCAAGGACTGTGCTGCTGACTTGAAAGGAAGATTACTATTCCACTTGCAGTTGTTGCTTAGTAACATTTGTGATTGTGTTTCTGGCGACAGCGTGAGCAGAGATCATTAAAAATTAAACCCCCAAAGCTGCTAAAGCAGGGGGAAGTAGGGGGGGAAGGATGAGGGAGCCACAGTGTGTTCACTTGCTTAGAAACCGTTTACTCTCAGGCACATGTAAATCTTGGGGAAAACATTGCATGTCTCTGGTTTATATTAAGCTACATACACCATAGTAACTGACATTGATTTGTGTCCCCTGCAGCTGGAGTGGATCAGTAAGACATTTAAAAAAAAAAAAAAGGTCTGAAATTACAAGCAGATGGGCCACATGGTGTCCCTGAGAAAGTAAGTTCTAACCTGTTCTGTGTCTGTCTCTGCTTCCTTCCCACAGTTCCACCAGGTGAGAAGAGTGATGACCATCCTTTTCCTTACTATGGTTATTTCATACTTCGGTTGCATGAAGGCTGCGCCCATGAAAGAAGCAAACGTCCACGGACAAGGCAACTTGGCCTACCCAGGTGTGCGGACCCATGGGACTCTGGAGAGCATGAATGGGCCCAGGGCAGGTTCGAGAGGTCTGACAACGACGTCACTGGCTGACACTTTTGAGCACGTGATCGAAGAGCTGCTGGATGAGGACCAGAAGGTTCGGCCCAACGAAGAGAACCATAAGGATGCGGACTTGTACACTTCCCGGGTGATGCTCAGCAGTCAAGTGCCTTTGGAGCCTCCTCTGCTCTTTCTGTTGGAGGAATACAAAAATTACCTGGATGCTGCAAACATGTCTATGAGGGTTCGGCGCCACTCCGACCCAGCCCGCCGTGGGGAGCTGAGCGTGTGTGACAGTATTAGCGAGTGGGTCACAGCGGCAGATAAAAAGACTGCAGTGGACATGTCGGGCGGGACGGTCACAGTCCTGGAGAAAGTCCCGGTATCAAAAGGCCAACTGAAGCAATATTTCTACGAGACCAAGTGTAATCCCATGGGTTACACGAAGGAAGGCTGCAGGGGCATAGACAAAAGGCACTGGAACTCGCAATGCCGAACTACCCAGTCGTATGTTCGGGCTCTTACTATGGATAGCAAAAAGAGAATTGGCTGGCGATTCATAAGGATAGACACTTCCTGTGTATGTACACTGACCATTAAAAGGGGAAGATAGTGGATTTATGTTGTATAGATTATATTGAGATAAAAATTATCTATTTGTATATATACATAACAGGGTAAATTATTCAGTTAAGAAAAAAATAATTTTATGAACAGCATGTATAAATGAGGTTTATACAGTACAGTGGTTCTACAATCTATTTATTGGACATATCCATGACCAGAAAGGAAACAGTCATTTGCGCACAACTTTAAAAGTCTGCATTACATTCCTCGATAATGTTGTGGTTTGTTGCCGTTGCCAAGAATTGAAAACAAAAAGTTAAAAAAAAATAATAAATTGCATGCTGCTTTAATTGTGAATTGATAATAAACTGTCCCTCTTTCAGAAAACAGATAAAAAACAAAAAACAAAAAAAAAAACAAAAACAAAAACAAAATTTGAACCAAAACATTCCGTTTACATTTTAGACACTAAGTATCTTCGTTCTTGTTAGTACTCTGTTTTACTGCTTACTTCTGATAGCGTTGGAATTAAAACAATGTCAAGGTGCTGTTGTCATTGCTTTACTGGCTTAGGGGATGGGGAAGGGGAGGGGTAGATTTCTGTTTGTTTGTGTTTTATTTTGTTTGTTTGTTTGTTTTGTTTTTTAGTTCCACCCGGAGTAGGGATGGAGAAAATTTCTTCACTATCCATTCTGGTTGATAAAGCGTTACATTTGTATGTTGTAAAGATGTTTGCAAAATCCAATCAGATGACTGGAAAAATGAATAAAATTTAAGGCAACTGAATAAAATGCTCACACTCCACTGCCCATGATGTATCTCCCTGGTCCCCCAGCTCACTCTTCTGACATGGGTCAGGGCAAACTGCTTTGATTGGAAAGACCAGCATTTGTTCAAAGCACATTCTTTCCCTCCCTCCTCCCATTTTGATCCCTTTTTTTTGTTTTGTTTTAAGAAAATTAAGTTGCGCGCTTTGAAAATATTTTACCACTGCTATGAACAGATGAACAACGTGTGTCATTTCATGACACTCATGGAAAACAATGATTTTATTTATTTATTTATTTTTACCTTAAAGAGTAACAAGTAAGAATAACCCAAAATATTCTTTAAAAAAAAAAAAAGACATAAATATTGGGTAAATTGTAATACGGCCTAACAATGTTGGCAGATAAAAGTTATTATATACAGCCAGATACTTAGATTAGAGCAGGGAACCACACTGCCGTTGAAATGGGACTGAATGGCCCTGTGGAGGCTAAGTGGAGCTGACATACTATTTCCTGGCAGTTCAGGAGGAATTTCTGAGTGGCCATCCTGAGGTCTAGATGGAGTTGGGGAATGGTACTTGAGACATTCCTAAAGGAAGGCTCGGAAGCACCCTTCAGGGCAGACTCTGGAATGATGTGTCAAGTTGCTTAGGCCTTCTGCTTTAAGTGCCTGCATTACCTAATAGTGCTCAAGAGGTTCTCAATTGGAGAACCTCACTCACATCCATGTATGGTCTCCATCCCATTCCTAAATAATTGTGTATAAAGTTGGATTAACCTGGAGCAGCTTTGGACCCAAATATGGCATAACGATGACATTAACACAGCATGATGGGAAATGTTTGCTGTGAGGAGACTTCGTTTGCTTTGAGCTTAGACTTCTGGAAGCCTAGGTTTAATTTTTTTTTTTTTTTTTTGAGACATTTTGGTAAAAGGAAAAAAAGAAACCAAACAAAATAAGAAAAAGCATCAAAACTCAGGCAGAATGAGCAATGTCTGTAAGGGCTAGAAAGACAAGACACAGGAAAGTGCTTTCACTGTGGAAGAGACAAGAACACAGGAGGAAATTTTGCTTCTCTGAAGAGCACAGAAAGCTCCTGCCAGTTCTGACCACTCATCGCAAGGGTCCCTTCGGTACTTTACCCTCTGGGGTTAGGAGAAGTCAAGTTGGAAGCCTGAATAAATGGACCCAATGAGAACTAGCGTTAAGCCCATTTCCCTAGTCAGGTTTTTTCCCAAGCGTGAATGTGTTAGTGGTTACTTGCCTGGGTTCCTGAGCATCAGAAAAAGAGGCAAACAATTGCTTCATCTTAGGAGTGGAAAGGATGAACAAAAGTGGATGTCCACTGTGACTCAGGGAGCGAAGATACCATCAGCAAATCGTTTCTTTTTGTTCAATTGTTCCTTTAGAATTAGTCTGTCTTGTGGAGTACCACTGAACACCCTGTTTTTGAAAGACTTCATGGAGCATAGATTGTTTTGTGCCGTTTGACAACATTAATCTTTGCCATCATTTTTTAACCTGTTAAGGAATGCTTGGAATATCTGCTATATGTTAACTTTTTGAAGCTTTATTCTGCGAGACATTAGTCAAACAAACAAAAGGATCCCCCATCACAATCTTTCAGTATTGCAAGGGCCAGGTCTGTTAAGTGGCTTCATAGGAGACACTCAGCAATTG
Organism: Rhynchomys soricoides; assembly: GCA_019843965.1. Lineage (NCBI taxonomy): Eukaryota > Metazoa > Chordata > Mammalia > Rodentia > Muridae > Rhynchomys > Rhynchomys soricoides. The sequence continues at coordinate 9,125,605 of JADRCH010000075.1, forward strand.
TGTGGTCAGTGGCTGGCTCTCTTACCCACTAAGATACATCATAGTTACATGTTGGTGGTTTATGTTGACCTAAGATTTATTTGTTAAAATTTCTTCTTCGTTTCTGTTCATTCTGGTTCTGTTCTGTTCTGTTTTGTTTTTTAAAGTCTTGCTGTGGTCTCTTTTTGGCAGAAATGTTTCATGCATGGCAGCAGGCCTGTTGCTTTTTTATAGTGATTCCCATTGAAACTGTAAGTAAATGTCTGTGGCCTTGTTCTCTCTATGGTAAAGATATTATTCACCATGTAAAACAAGAAAAAATATTTATTGTATTTTAGTATATTTATATAATTATGTTATTGAAAAAATTGGCATTAAAACTTAACCACATCAGAAGCCTATTGTAAATACAGGTTCTATTTAAGTGTACCAATTAACATATAATATATGTTTTAAATATAGAATTTTTAATGTTTTTAAATATATTTTCAAAGTACATAAAATCTGGGGGTTCTGGGTTTTTTTCTCTTCACTGTAAAATATGAAAATGTGTTTCATTATAAATACATGTGTTCCTTGCTTTAAGACCATCTTGACTAGTGGTAGCAATTGAACAGTCCTCCACACAGGAAGCTTATTTCAAAGCATGGGGAGGCCAATCCTGCAGTCTGTAAGCTTCAGAGAAGCTCCAGGATTGGGCCTGTCTTCTGAGGTAGAAGACAGGAGTGTCATTTTCTAAGACACTTGAAACTTTTCCCCTTTGAAGTGATGTACTTTCATCAAATACCAAATATGTATCCTAGCAACATCAGGATCCATGCACCAGGGCTGACAGGCTTTATTTGATTATAAAATAACTATTTTTTAAAAATCAAAGTAGGTTTACTTAGGAATAATGAGAATAAATTGGCTCAAATTTAGAAAGTCAATGACTGAAAAACCCGCAGAAATTCAATATTTGGAGACAGGTCATGCCCCCTTAGTTTGGAAGTGATGCCATTTGCAGCATGTGCTTGTATTCATTGCACTGATTTAATTTTTGTATGTGGAGCATGCAGATTTTATATCATAGTATCCATGATCTAACAGATTGCTACAATCTCTAAAAAGATTTGCCTCCGTGATGGCTGCCAAGCCGCTGGGTAATTTAGTTAAAGTGTTTAAAGTTATCACTAAATCTTAGGGAAATAAATGGAAGGATTTTAAATTATAGAAAGGGCCATTAAGGAAGAAAGCATCTGTTCTGACTCCCAAGGTTCCCTATTTGAGCACTGACAGCCCATCCCAGAAAGTGGTAAGCTATATCTGTACAATGTATCATTTCTATTTCAAACATACACACATGGTTTCCTCGTATATTGTCTTATAAATAAGGATCAGGGAAGTCATAACAAACACTGACTTGTGTTGTGTATGTGCAAAAGCAAATCAAATGAGATGAATGACTCTAATCTGCCCAGTACATTTGCAGAACTCTGACCTCTGAGAACAGCCCCCTGCTCCCAGACACACAGCCATTATAGCCCGGTCATGAAATTAGAACTTTGCAATACTTTAGGCTTACCCAATTTTCATAGTTAACAAGGACTAAAATGTTTTGGGAAGGACTGAGTAACAAGAGGTGGGAATTAAATAGGACATCCACATTTGTGATGTTCAAGGGACTTGGGAAATAGGATGAAGTTTCCATTAGTGCCAAAGGTCAGATCAAAAGCTATAGCCTACTTAGCCAACATAAAATGTCACCTTTGCTACAACCAGAGAGAGAGAGAGAGAGAGAGAGAGAGAGAGAGAGAGGGATCAGAGGAACAATAACAAAATGGAAGTATTGCTGCTAAATTACTCAAGTTGGAGTTTAACAGGAATAACCAGTTTCCACTGGATCAAACCTGTTTTATCATTAAGGAGCTTGGGAATAAGTTGCATGATTTGCTTTGTTGCTTTCATCACATTAATGAGCCTCTGTGGTCACTTGATATGTCTATGAAGTTGTTTTATCATCTATATTGATTTTATCAATAACATCCCAACTATTAGTAAAAATTTGAAGTAGGTCTTGAAATGAAAGGACCAGCCAAAATGAAGTCAGCCAAAATGAAATGTCTATATTTTAGTAAGCTATTGCTAACACAGCTAACTGAGATTTAAAAGAAAAGCACATACATACATACATACATACATACATACATACATACATACATACGTAAATGGAATATTTAGCCTGGAAAGACCATCACAGATATGGTTAACTTTAACATGCTGACCAGAAATATTAGTATTTGATGGGACTTGGGCCATTCTTTGAGCTCTGTGTTAGCTGTTGCCTTAAAGGTCAGTCCTTTGGTTTGGGAGGTTGAAGGAGAGTAACTGTGACTGGCTCTCTTTTAGTTACTTTGACCTTTCTATAGCTGAGCTTCTATGTGAGAGCCAAGGGTGGTGACCTAAATGGGTCACAGTCACTGTAAAGCACCCAGCATGCCTACACAGTCCACCTAGTGAACACCAATTGCACCTTTATCAACAGTCTTTTGAACATCATCTCTGCTTTTAATTTTAGCAAGTGTTCTTTCTAGGAAAAAATGCAAGTGCCTTACTTTTTAACATATGATTCATTACAATATTTTATTTAGAGAATAAATATCACATTAATGACAAAAATACTGTGGCATTTTACACATTCTATCATTCATTTACAAAAATCTATTTATGTAGCATGACATAATGACATAGAATTTCCACAAGCCTTTACCTCAGTTCCTTTTATAACTTGGTAAGCCACCACCTCAGAAGCTCCTAACTTTGCATTTGTCTGGCATCTGCATGCTTGGTAATAGCAGTAGCATCAAACTGTAAAACCTAGTCTTACAATTAATAAATCAAACCAAACACACACACACACACAGAGAGAGAGAGAGAGAGAGAGAGAGAGAGAGAGAGAGAGAGAGAGAGAGGAGAGAGAGAGAGAGAGAGAGAGAGCAACCTTTCCATTTATTCTATATTTATGTATGGGCTGCTGTTTGCTTTTAATCATGAAATATGAAGAAAGTAGTTTCCTTCAGAAAAAAAAAATGTTTCCTTTATCCTGAAAACAATCTCACACCAACTGTTGTAGTTAATGACAGGATGTGTCTGAAGCATGTAAATAACCAAGGAGTGAGTTAAAACAGCTTGAGGGACCCTCACTGTAAAAGGCCATGGGGATATGCTTCTGCAGCCCTCCACCTCACTGCTGTGTGTCCTTTCAAACCATTCCTCAGAGACAAGGAGCTGCTCTGTGCATACTGTATGGACTAAGGGGAGAGAGTTCTGTTTAGCTTATATGCTCACAGTTTGTAAAAGTCTTTATCAAGTATCATAGTATACATTCAATTTATTTAGTAAAGTTGTATCTATTCAACCAAGTCCTAACGTTTAAGAAACAATCTTTGAACTAGAATTCAGTGCAGGCCAGCAGGGGAAAATGGCAAAGATATAGAAATAGACACTGTTTTAAAACAGCAGAGCCCTTCTCTAAAACCTGTTAGACAGTGTTTACTTGGTGGTCAGTGTCCTTCTTCTTCTCCTGCTGCACTAGTACAGTGAGTTCCCAACTGATCTTCAACCCCCAGCAGCAGCAGCTGCTCCAGAAACTCATTAGAATTGTACACTCTTAAGCCCCATTCTAGACTTGAAGACTGGGAGGCTCTGGGGCTACCCCATAATATGGTTAACAAGCACTCAGATTGTGTCATGAGGATCACTAGAAAGGGACTCCAACTTTACCAAGTCTTCCATGAGTTTATCTGGGTAGCAGGGTGTTAGCACAGCCCAGGGGTTTGGAACTATGGTCTCTGATCCTGCCAGGACACTATCTCTTTCTGAGACTCCACCTCCCTACCTTCAAATAGTCCAGATTTCCACTTCCTGAAGAGCAGTGAGTGCTTAAAGGTGGGGTAATGCTCAGGGTTGCACTGACAGCTTAAAAGCCTGCATTGAAATGTATTCTAGAAAAGCTCACTCCAGTTTATAGTCGAGGTTTCCTTTCCTTTCAAAGTCAGAGGAGTAATGGAGTCAGAATCCAGAGCATGCAATCATTTGTAACACATTTGGGATGACTATAAGAACTGTGAGGCAATATGCAGCAGACTAATAAAAGCTTAGTTTATCTAAGAAGGTAAGCTGTGCTCATGACAACAGCCCTATCTCTATGAAATACTATTCATAAGTTAAATATGCATGCTGGCCTAATTAGTAATTAACGGGATGAGGAGTCCATTCTGACACTCCAGAATGACCAAGTGTCTTCCCCAGTCTTCGTGGCTTACCTTTTCTTGTAGGGATTGGCTTGTGGAAATGAGGTACTGCTCCCTTGCCCATGTTCTCTCTCTCTCTCTCTCTCTCTCTCTCTCTCTCTCTCTCTGTGTGTGTGTGTGTGTGTGTGTGTGTGTGTGCATATTCTAGATTTCAAGCTGCATTTGAAAATGAGGGAAGGCTGGCCAAAATTATTTCCCATTTGTCAATATGGAAGACTGAATTATGGAAAACTTGGCTTCAAAGCCAAGGAGTCTGGTTAGTTCAGCCATAACTAGAGTTGCCAAGACATTTCAAGTCTCTGATCCTCTGTTAAGGCCTTCTCACTCTTAGGGAAGGTCAAGCTGGACAGTCTTGGAGTAAGATTTTAGTTCTAAAGCATTCTACCTACTCTATTATCTGCAGTAACAAGAGATTACAAAAGAGATTTCTGAAGTGCTTTCATGACAGAGAACATCTTGAGATGTTTTACATCCTGCCTCCCTCCATTCTTGGTGCCTCTTTTACTTGGCAAATGCTACAAGACTGTGGCACCTCGAATCAGTACCAGGGATGTGGTGGCTAGGCCCCCAAGAGTGTTTTCACTTTAAATGCAGCTTATGACGTTTTTATTTTTAACCAAATATGTAAAAAAAATTTCCTTGGCAAAGCTGATCAACTACAAGGTGTGAACTTTTTCTGCCTGGTTCTAAACTTACTTTTGAAGCTAGCAAGACAATACTGCTAACCTGTGCTTTATTTCTTTTCTACTTGCATGCCCTATTTCGTGGTGCCTGGCAGAAAGAGCTCCAGAATGTAACTAAATTGTGGTGAGAGATGCCAAGTTAAAGTGCTGGATTTACATCCCATTGTCATGGTTTCAGAAGTCTTTATAACAAAATGGGCTCTCAATTCACTTCTGGTGGCCATCACATCTTTGCCACGGATGTACACATCTCAGCTTACCTCCCTGTCTCTTCTGAATACTAAGCAGATTCTCCGCTGTCTTGAGAACTAGGTGTCTCATAATTAAATGTGGGGATGCCATTCTGAATAAAGCTTTGGTCAGCTTAGGGGACCAAGCTCATTGGCATGCCATGGCCTGGAGTCCTCATTCCAGCCTCCAAGCTTCGGATTATTTCTGGTCAAGAGTCCTTCAGACCTGAATCTGTCAGAGATCTGTTGCCTTTATATGCCTATCTTTTCCTAATGCTATTTTATGCCTGGCTTCCCTCCTGATGCCCTCCAGGCTCAGTGTCCTCTGGGTCCCATCTCCTCACCTATCAGAAAGCAGACACTATTGTCATTAAGGTTACAGAGCTTGAAGCCTGGTCCATGTGTCTGAATTTTAGCCCTGCTACTATAGCTCTGTGACTAGAGTCGCTCACCTCACCATGTCTATTTCCTTGCCTATGAATAGAGCAGGCTTTAAAAATGCATACCTTAGTATTTTGTGCAAATTAAATAAGGCAATACACATAAAACTTTGGGAGGAAAAAACCGAGGAGCTCACAAAAATGCCTCAGAAAACACCACAGACTCTTAGTGGACATTCTGGTAAATAGCTCTTGCCCAAGCATAGACCTCACAGATTCCTCTCTTGCTGTTCTGTGTTCCTGGGAAGGATCCCATTTGTCTATGCAGCACTCAAGTCTACTTTGTTTTTTCTAGAAAGTAAACTCCTGTTTATCCACTTCTTATCAGTTAAGCAGTAGCCGCTCCACATACATAGGCAAATGGAACAGAAAACTACAATAAACGGTGATTCTCTGGAACTCATACTTCAAAAGTTATCCACCATCCCTAAGTGTTTGTTCCAGACAAATAGTAAGAGCTGACTCAGCAGTAGATGGATGAATTCATGATGTCTCAAAAAGAAACAGAATCACAGTCACATCTCTGAATGTGGCCAAAGAAGAGCCTGCCTCAGTCTCCTGCCTCATCTTAAGCACCCATCCCATCCCTGATCACAGAAAACTCGTGAATACCATAAACATTCCCAATACCTGCATAGAGTAACCCTTGTTACAAAAATGTCGGTACCAATACAAAGAAACCAAGACACAAAGAGAATTTCTGCCAACGTTCTCAGTGCTCGTGAGTAGTGGGGCAGGGCTAAATTTCATGTAGCCTGCATCTGCAGTCACTATCCTAACTACTGTCAAAATTAAAAGAACACGAAGAAGACTGGGAAAATACAGGGGAGAGGGGAGGGGGAGGACAGGAGGAAGGCAAACAGGGAGCAAGAGGGCAAAGAGGACAGGATAAAAAGGAGAGAGGGGAGACAAGGGGAAGGGAGGGATTTGAGCTTCCATCAGAAAGGAAGAACACTAGTGATGCTTATTCTTTTTAAGTTTCAAGAGAGCACTGTCTGTCTCTTTTAAGGGTTAACATTCAAAACAGGCTCATATTGCATGAAGCCCCCTCCCAAAGTGCATGCAATGCTGCTGTCTCTGTGCTGAGCAACCCTAGGGCAGGGTTCCCTCTACTTTGAGCCAGCTGTTTTCAAGACCTTGAAATGGGACAGCTGTCATCCCTTCAACTTTGTAACAGATCCAAAAGACTTCCTGTGAGTTGCTAGGATTGGGTAGGTGAGTGTTTTAGAACCACTTCCTAAACTCAGAAATGCTCAGTTCTCCCTAGGTCAGTATTCTTTGAGTGGTACTTAGGATTGGCGTCATGTATGATAGACAAGTACTCTACCACTTAGTAACCCCTCCAGCCCTCCCAGATCAACACGTTACAGAATAATTTAGTAATTATGGTTGATGGAGAAGAAAAAGGACAATGGTTAGAGCCCTCAAAGGTCTGCAACAGTCTTGGACATCACCTCCTATCTCTCTCCTCACTCTTTCATACATGTCATACCTTTCTGGGAAGTTCTAACTGAACTCATATTTAGCCTCAGAATTCTTCACATGGTTATGTTTCTGTGTAATCACTGCCAATTGACTAGAACTGACCCAAAAAATGAACTTGGTTTGCTTTTCCAGTTTCCCAGGTTTTTGAGAACAGATCTCCCAGGTGGTAGAGGTTCTGACACCGAACTCAAGGTGCTGAGGACTGTAGATTTCCCTGAGGTTGAGCAGACATAAAGCATGAAAGGGTGATGCATGTTCTATAGACACTGACCTAAGAGTGACATCCATGGACTTCAGATAGGTGATCCAGTGAGAAGTCAGTAAAGGATGGGTGTCCTAAGGGTTAGTTGAATACCAACAAGAACAGTTTGGCAATTGACTCTAATAGTATATCCTTAAGTTGTATGAGACACCATGCTAACTGCTTTCCATGCTCTGTAAAATAGAAATCAGATGGCTGTGTAATATTATAAACATGGAAACTGACAACACAGGAGCCTACATAAGTTTTCTGAGTTATCACAGTTAATAAATAATACAGTCAGGTTTGAGCTACCATCTCTATTGTACCAAGGCTTCAATCTTAACTAAGCCTATGGCTCTCACTGTTGACATATGCGTATGAGTCACACAAAGAAGCTTTAAAAGTTTTTATGCCAACCTCAAACACAGGAAAGTTAAATTAGAATCCTGACAGTGGAACCCAGGCAACTGTGTTTTCCAAAAGTCTTCCCAGTGTAGAAGTGTTAACCAGGGTTCTGCTTCCTCTGAGTCAGCTAATGACTAAGATCATGGGATTCTAATGATTGAGAATTAGCCAAGCAGGACCCTGGTCCTAGAGTATACTAAATGTAAATAGATGCACAACCACAGCAACAAGAAACAGCCATTCTAGAAGCTGAGATCAACCTTTGGAGTCATAATGGGGTACTGGAGAGTTCAAGTTAACCCTGTACTATTGGGCCAAGGTCTATCAATTCCAGCAGGTGCCCTGAACAGGAACAATATAGGCACAAAGGCTGCAGGAAGCCTGAGTCTGCAGATGAGGGTCCCTGGCCTAGCAGTGTAGAGAATGGAACTACATGAGATTCTTACAGGCAGGTCATCAGCTGCTCTCAGCCGGCAACACACCCCAGTGTCATTTCACTAATGCCTGGTTTATTCTGTTGGCCTCCAAAGGCTTTAAAAACTTCAGCTGGAAGAACAAAAACAATCTATCATAACTATTTGGAGAATTTTCCCTATTTTCAAAAGAGATCATTAAAATACTCTTTGTCTTCTGCTCCTTCAGATATTTTTGTCTGTCCCCCACCCCTACCATAAACTTCCAAACAGGCAGTAGTGATTGACGCTTAGAAGAAAAAAAATATCTCTGAATCCTATAACCCCTTCCTGGAGGGCTCCTTTTAGCAGCAATGCAGGACATGCCTGGCTTAGCCAGGCTAATCGAATTTGGCAGATGTACTGTGTCAGCAGGCACCAGGGTGCTAATGCCCCAGGTCAGCTGCTTGAGAGGGTAAGTGGGCAAATGCCTGGCTTCTTCCCCATGTTTTCAGAATAGGAATCTGAGTCTTAGTAATCATCTCAACTGTGGGACCAGAGGCTATTTTGGGCCATCTCTTATCCAATGGAAAGTTAGGGGCGGTGTCATTTGAAACTGCCAAGGAGCATCTGATTTCACCCTTATCCGGGACATGTCCCCAGAGGAAATGGGAGCAATGTCAAGGAGATCAAAATGCAGGTGTCAGAATTTCCCTTTGTTTGTATTTCTGGGTTCGTTTTCATCTCTTCCTTCCATTTTTAGCTTTTCTTTCCATTTACTTTGACTAAGGTGTTCACTACAGCTTACCTGGAATATAGCAGCCTCCCAGTGGTCTCTACACACACACACACACACACACACACACACACACACACACACACATTGTCTATGACTTCCCTCTTGTCTTTTAGAATATGACTGAAGGTTCAATGGAAACGAGTGTGCAATTGCTTTGTACCAATCACACCATGGGAGTCACCACACTCACTTATACACAACTGTACTCATTTGGAAAAAGAAACGGGGATGCAGTCTTCCCTTGACGGAATAAAGTCCAGTGTTTCTGCAAGGGATAAAATAGAGCAGGAGGAATGTTTTAAGGCAAGTGTTTTAAGGTTGTGTGTGTGTGTGTGTGTGTGTGTGTGTGTAGCTTCAAAGGAGTACCCCACAAGCATTCATGGCGGTCTTGTCTGCTTGGTGACTGTATGTCAGAAACAAATGTAGAATGTAGCTCTAATTAGGGTCATTTCTCATGGAACTAATGCTGAGAGAGGCTATGGGGTAGAGGCAATTACTAGTATAACCAGGAGATAAATTCAGAGGACATATGCTCTCTAATATATCTTAGTGATAGATGGATTATATAATCTTTCTCCATTTAACACATGGGATGGCTTATCATTACTGACAGAGTACACATCAGTCACAGTGACATTCGAGACCTTTATGATGTGGCTTCAGGTTATTCTCCCCATCATATACTCAGACAACTCATTACACACCTTACACTGCCCAACCATTCCACATCTTCCTTCTGGATATGTGGAATCTCTATTTAATCTATGCCTTTATTTCTTATATGCTTCCTTCCTGGATCATAAAAAGCCTTAGCCAGCCATAACCTAACCATGGAAGCTTCCTCCAAGAGGGATGATTCTCCTTCCCCAACAGCTATCAACTGCCAATAACTCCTCAGTGATATATAGGATCTGGAGACCACCTCCCCATCCACACAGTGATTTTGGCTGGCTTTATCTTATGGAGGTGACCATAGCTGCTGTGCATTAATGACTACAATGGCCGAGGTGTATCTAGAAGACAGTACTCCTCCACAGGTCCTGCACTTTTAATTCCTATATCTGACAACCCTGCCTGTAATGTGGTAACCCCATGTGCATCTTCTCATAGCGAATCTCAGTGATTGACTATTTTCCATTCTCACCAAATCTATTCATAAACAATTCACAACAATTCTTAGTTAGCTAAATGATGGGGTTACTTTTCAAAATGCTCAAGATTTTGTTTTCAGAAGTTTTAGAATAGCCTGATAAACCATTGCATTTGGTCAGAAATAATAATAATATTAATAATAATAATAATAATAATAATAATAATAATAATAATAAACAGAAAAAAAAAACCCTCACTACATGTTCTTTTGACGCTTGTCTGCCATAGCTCTCAGTTTTGCTCTCTGCCTCCATTTTACAATAGAAAATGCTTCCACCTTCCAAACTCAGACATAGCCCAAGGCATCTTACGAATCATTGTGAACTTATCACAGCAACTTTTCAATTAAACACGTCGTTCTTCACAAAGGAATCTTCTCCTACCACCCTCATTTTTATTTTTAAATGTTGCTATGTGCTACAAAACCTTGAAGACTTCCATGAGACTTTTAGGATTCCTCCCTGGAAGTAGTAACTACTTACTAGGTATTAATTATTTCTATGCTGGTCAGCACTCTTGTTTTACCATACACTTTTCTTAGGTACTAGATATTTCCATGTCTGTTTGTCTACCACAGTCCATCTATCCACCTGTCAGAAAGCCTTCAACATGTGTGTTTTAAATTGAATGCTCACAGGATAATTAAACAGTACATTGTGAGTATATCTACCCCTAAATGACTATAAATAGCAGTACATCTTAGCAATAAGAAAAAAATATTTAGAAGTCTAAATGAATAATTCTCTTCTCTGGTTGTATGTTGGGCATCTGAGTGTTTAAAAGAACACAAAGGCATGATGTCTAGACCCTGTTACAAACCAAATGAAGTGGAGCCCCTTCATCTATATTATTTTGAAAGTTCCCAAGTAATTTTGCTAAACAAGCAAGATTGAAAAGTATAGAAGGTTTTATGGAAATTTGGATTACTATTATTCTCTGAGTCTAATCCATGACAGATGAGAAAGAGCAGGTAATAGGGAGAAGCCCTGTGGACGTCTTTTGGTATTTTTTTAATAATTTGCATCATGCATTCATACAAGTGTATATACATTTACACATAACCACCACACAATCTGGCCATTGAGGTTTCAGTTTTGTTAACTCTTTATAACTGGTAAGGATGAGATAGTTCCTAAATGCAGTGCAAATAGGTGGCCTTGGATTTAGTGGGATTGGGTTTTGTTTCAACAGGATTTCAACTCTACATTCACTACTTAGGGGCTCTGGTTTCATCAGATTAATGATAGGACTTTGTGGGAATAAAACAATTAAGAACTTGCTGACGCTGGATTGCTCCACAATCCCACCCTTACTACACACTAACCTGAACAGAAGAGAACTAAGCAGTTGGTTTCTTCTTGGTTTGGATACATTCCACTTGACCTTCTTCCAGGCATTGTGAAGTAGAATTCCTTTTGGTATATGTGACTGTAAAGAGATGGATTCTTGAAATGGAGACTTTGGGAAAGAGGATAAACATGTGCAGGGAGAAAACATGGCTCTAGGAGTCAGTCGACTGGAATTCTTGACCTTGCTCTGACCCTCTCCAACCACGTAAACTGGGCAAGTCCCATCATTTCTTTCAGCCTTGGTTTCTGTAGTACATTTGTGCTGCCATAACAGAAGACTCAAGACCAAAATTTATAAACTACAGAAATTTATTTCAAACAGTGCTGGAGACAGGGGAATGTAAGATCAAGGTATCAGTAGGTTCAGCTCTCTGGTGAGGGCTGTTCTCCAGATCTAAGACAACGCATTGAGGCTGCATCTTCCAGAAGAAAGGGATATTTTATCTTCACATGACAAAGAGACAGAGGGTAAAAGGGGTTCAAACTTCCCCTGCCACATCCCTTTATGCATTAATACATTCATTAATTCAGAAACCCGATAACCCAACACTCCCAAAAGTTCTACCTTCCAAGGCCATTGTAGTAGAGCTCAAATCTTAACACATTAATTTTGGAGAGACACAGTCATGTCACAGCAAGAAAGTTGGTAGATTTCAACATCTTAAGGTTACTGTTGGCATCTAAATACCTCATGGATTTGATGTCTTAAAAGAGTACAAGAGAGTGGTGCTGAGGATCTACGAGCCATTTTTTCGAAGCTAAGCTCTTCTCCAAAACATGGATTACGTATGCATTCAGATAATGCCTTAAAAATCTAATCACATGTTCTGCCTTTAACTGGTACTGCGTTCTTGAAAGCAGTCACGTTCCCTCTGAGCTTCAGCATTCTCAACCATGAGGTGAATGTTGTACTAAGTGATCTCTACCACCTCTCTTAACCCTGCCAAATGGTTATTAGGAGCATGGATGGCTGAATGTGGACTCTAAAAGTAAACCAAAATTTAAAGTATGAAGAAATCAGAATTAAGGAAAAGCAAACATCAGTTGCCCAGTAAAGACAAGTGAACCAATAAAGAAGAAGGGAGGAAACATAAGAATTCACAAGTTAAGTTCAAATTCTGAATCTATTTTATTACCCAATTGAAGAAAAAAATGTCTCTAATTACATTTTAGTGTAGATGCACAAAGTGCATCACATTTCATAAAATTACTTGAACTCCTAAAATAAGCACAGAGCTTGCAAAATCAATCCTCAATGGTGATTTTTAACAAAAAGATATCTTTTTTTTTTATGTATACTGATGTGACTTTTGTTGAGAGAAAACTAAGCAGGTAAATAAAATGATTATTTTACTAATCCATACTGAAAAATAATCACCATACCAAAGCCTCAGATCTTAATTTTTACTCTAGTCCTTTTGCCATTTGATCATTTTATGAGCCGTTCCGGGAACTTGGCCTTTGGTATTCACATTCTATCTGGTACTTAAGACCAATCTGATGTGTTCATCTAGGGCTTCAGACCTCAGTAGCCACTGCAGTTCTACATATGCCCCAGGGGCCCCAGCTACTGAACCAACCCGGATCTACTTATCAACATGTGGCCTTTCACACTCTTACATAAATAAGCCATTCAAGACTCAGACCCATTTCCATCTGCTCCCAGGGACATCTTTGATACCCTAATCTAGAAACAGCCTTCCATTTCTGACCCTCAGTTTACAACGATACCTATGTCACAGGACTAGAGTCCAACCCTACAAAATTACATGTAAAATTGCAGTTAGTATAGTCTTGACTGCAGGTCAGACACTATCAGATCCTGATATTTATTAAACTCCTGACATTCACTACAACTGTTAGTAAGTTCCCAAATTGATCCATAAGGAAACTGAACTATAAGAAGCCTTAAAGTCTTATTTAAGAGCCTGGAGAGGAAGTTGAGCAGTCAAGAGCACAGGTAACAGGTAGCTCACAATTGCCCATGAATCTAGTTGCAGGGAATTTGATGATCTCTTCTGGCCTCTGCAGACACCTGCACGCACAAGATGCACATGTATGCACTCAGGCCTACACACAGATACAAAAATAGACTAATACATCTTTCTTTTTAAAAAAGACACTTGCTAGAAATCTTACAGATGGAAAGTACACTGACTCCACAGCCACAGTTCTTGACCACTGTGTTATGCTTACTCTGCTGTAAACATGTTAATTATTTTTACATGTAAATTAATTTCCTCATAGAACTGTGCACACTGGTATCAGGAAATAATCAGGAAATAATTATTGAATACAACAACTTGATAATTTCATTTGAATAAATCCACCTGCCTCAGTGTATCTTTGCTGTTTTCTAGAGGATGTATTTGTACTGAACTATCAAGCCACACTGGGAAGGCTTTTGCTAGTGCCCTTCTGCTGGTTTATTTCTATAAGTCCCATCCTTTCTCAAGGCCAAGATCAACTGCATCGTCTCTTGGAAGAAAATATTTCATTTCAAAAATTGTTCTCTTTCCAAGGGAATGTCAACAGCACTGAAGACATCAAAATATTTCAGAGGGAAAGTTCTCATTAGGAAAAGATTACTGTTTTTCTGTGTGACCTTAGGCAAGCCACCTCATGTCCCTTAGACATCTCCTCATCCGTAACCTGGCAGGGCTGAACATAATGATCTTTAAGCTTTAACAGTTCGTGATTCCATGTTGTTATATGTTTTTTTCTTCTTCTTTGATATCTCGAGATGTGCCTTGAGGCCCCACAGGATACAGAAATGCAGTAATATGATCTATGGAGGTTAGTGTTGCCAAATGTAAAGAACAAAGCAGAAATAAAAGGATATTTGCTTAGACCATTCCTATTTACATCAGTACTCGCGGATTTGCATGACATTAGTAGTAGGGGTACCTAAGAGGGGTTTTCATGAGTCTTCAAAGGCTTTAACACCATTGTTAGGAAGTCTCCACAATATTGAAATAAAAGCTGCAACAAAAACACTGACAGACAGATACGTAGAACAGCTAACTTTATCTGGATAGCTAGCATTTGGTCGGCATCCATCATCATTTAGCTCTGAAAAGAAGCTTTAAAAAACACACCCTAAGCTCAGGACTACTGCCACCTAAAAGGAAAGGAAGGTAAACACTTGCTACAAACTAAGAATATGAAATTACTGAGCAAACAATGAACTTTCTAAAACAACCTGAGAGCCAGACACAGGCCAAGAGTTCATTCTGGGACTTTCTCCATAGTATTAATCCCTCCCAAATGTGTGAAGCCTCCGAGTTTCTAGAACGTTAAAGTGCATTAACTTTAATCTTTAGAACACGTGTACATTGCCATCAATACAAATGGGGAGACTGATGCAGAATTATAAAAGCAGTTGTTTTTATTTCAAGGAACTGGCTTAATACAAATTCAAATTTCAAATCCAGGTTTGCTAACTTCAGATCCTGCTTCTTGTCACTTTTTCAAAACTGTTTATCTGAGCTCGATGTAAATCAGAGGAGTGCTAGATGTTTCTGCTAGATGGAGGAGTAAGAAGAGCAAAAGTGCTTGGCTAAGGTAGGGAAGCCCAAATACACACTCTAAACCGAAACATTTTAACTAGACTAGGCATTTTCATTTCCTGCTCTAGATAAGGAAATTGAGGGGCAGCAGAGAGCCAGTGGTGACCTCACATCTGAACACAGGTGTGCCTGGCTCTGGAGATTAAAAGTATTCATTTGGATTAGAACTCACATCTCTACATAAATGTTAGTCCAGTCAGCTGCTCAAACCTGATGTCTTCACTGTGATATAAGACTAATAATAGAAGTATGCAATGGTATGATCTTGCTGTATATAATAGGTAGACTCATTTCTTTATGTTTAATCCAATATTTGATACAAAGATCATATAGTAAAGAATCAGCAACTGCCTGCTACACTTCAACGCCTATCCTGAGTTTTGCTCCTTTGCTCCTGAGAGGTACAAGGGACTATGAGTTGAAAAGAATCTGTGATGTGGTAAGATAGATTTTTGTGAAGCTGTCCTGAACACATTGGCCTTCTCTGTAGACTTTCAAATACATCCATCAGATTTGGTGGATAGGCAGAGCTGACTAGATGAGAGGTAAACTCTGCCGTGCCTAAACAGACTCAATAGCAGTAAGATTCTCCCTACTAAGAATTTGAGATTGGAACAAATACGACAAGTCTTATATAATTCTGAAACTATTGAATTTAAACAGAAGAATCACCTAAATAAGGTGGCAAAGAGAAGCCATCTGCAGGTTGAAAGAATGAAGGCAGTGTGAAGAGAAAAGCAGAAACCAGACAAATTTAAGACCTTGGTCTGTTCTGAAGACATGTCTATATCCCTGCCCTTGGGTTCTACTTCTGTTTCCTCCTGGTTGCTGAGGCTGTCCCAGGGACTTGCTGCAGCTGTGTCTGCAGGATTGTATAAGTGTATCTCCTGCCCATATTTCGTTGGAGTTGAAACCTGGAGGCACAAGGCTTGCTTCCTTAGTAAAGAGAACACTGAAGCTGAATAGCAAGCACCCAAAGGAACACTTAAGCCATTCTGTATCTGGGGTGTGCTTGTGTAGTCAACCTATGTCAGATGATCTGAGCTTTGGGGACACACAACTACACAGAGTGATGTGTCCTAAGATTCCGGGGATTCTAACTTGACTATGAACAGAATTTATCCCTGAGATCTCATCACACTCAGTGCAAACATGATAGGAAAGACTGTGAGCAGGGGAGTAAAGAGTCATCTGGGAGAAAGCTTTCTATAGGGGATGGCCACTGTCATCTAGTCTGCATGTGACAACAAAGCATTCATCATCAAAGGAGTGACTGACCTCGAATTCAGCATTGTATCTCTCAGCCATGCTCCCCTTGGCGTTGTCTCTGAATCCTGCAGAGCAAGGGAAGAGGATACCCAAGGGGAAAGGGGTTTTGTGATAAACACCAAACATCCATTCTACCCTCCACTGTGTGGAGCCCATATGACTTTAACACCTCTTGGCAGTGGTTTCATCTAGAACACGGTAGTCCTAGCAAAAGTTGCCAAGGAGTCTTGGCAGAATGAGGAGAATGCCATATAGAAACCCAGAGGGCAAAATATCTGGGATCCATGGAGCAACCTCTGTGGGCCCTCAGAAATAATTGGGAAAGGGAAAACTTTTAAAAATAATAACAGAAGAACTGCCAGAGCAATTAAAGGTGAGGAGGAAGTGGGAGCAGTAAAGCACAGGTTAGAAATGGCAATAACTCAAGGGACATAAGTATGCACTCAGGCAACTGCAGAGATTGGGACCAGATGACCTGAAAGAATTTAATGAAGCTGAAAATTCAGACCAGTGATGTGAAGTGCAGACAGCTGCTGAATTGCCGGACTGAGAGTCATTCAACCTCTCTCTCTCTCTCTCTCTCTCTCTCTCTCTCTCTCTCTCTCTCTCCTTCATGCAAATGGTAACCTTGGTGATATACAAAGAAGTTTCTCCTATTCTATTTGAATATCACTGCCTACATTCAGATTAGGGATTCAGAGATCAGAGAAGGTGCCAACACATAGGCTAAAGAAACATGCCTGAGGTTGGATTCTCCTGGTGTCACAAATGGTGACTGATATAACATTAACTATGAGATATCTGACAGGTCATCAAGTGCCCTAAGGAAATAGAAAAAATGTGGATCTGAGCCACTTGCAAATGGAGATGCCAGAGTATATAGGAAAACAGAATTGGATTTTATGGTCCAACAACTTGGAACCAGAGAGACCCAACCTCAAAGTATGATGCTTCCTCTTACCAAGCATGTGTACACTATAAATTAACTTCCCTTACTTTCAGCTTTTCTTCTGTAAAACTGGAATAATACTGTAAAAATACAATAGTTAAATGAAGTGACCTTTACTTTTCTATTATAAACTAGGTAAGCTTATCAGTCTTTGTCCTATTGTTCTTTTCCTAGGGGACTGGTCAGTAGCTTAGGAGAGCATGGTATCACATGGCGGACCTTGGCACACAGGCTATACCACCTGTCTCATCAGAAGATGATCTTTAAATTTGGTCTCTTTTAGCCTATGGAAATACTGTCTTGGGCTTATCAAAAATTAATTTCAAGAAGAGCCAGAAATCTGGAGTTTCAGGGAAGTCTCATCTAAAATGTTGCAAATAATTTAAAAGTTTTTACAAATGCTGTGACATCTCCAAGGGAGAGTCCATAAAGGGAAGGGAGGCATGAATGCATGTGGTCAGAGCAGGAAGCAGAGAAATTGTATCTCAGTTGTGTATAGTAAAGAGAATGAACTAGAAGTGGAGCAAGCTTGTAAGCTCTTCAGGCCTGTCCCCAGTGCTGTGCATCCTGCCCAGTGCTACACTACATAATATTCAGTAACCTCTCCACCAGCACCACCAACAGGAGACAGGAAACCAAGTGTTCAAACATGTGCACCTATCTATGGCCTTTTTCATTCACACCACACAAACATTTGTAAGACAAACCCCAAACAAGCTGCATTCACTCCACAGGTGCTGGCTATATTTTGAGAGAGGAGGAGATCACAAGAATCCAGCCTTAACTCATCCTTGGAAACTAGCTCAAACCTTTGATGCCTCAGTGGTTCTCAGCCGGTGGGTCAAGACCCCTTTAAAGGTCAAAGGACCCTTTCACAGGCGTTGGATATCAGATATCCTGTATATTAGATATTTACATTACAATTCAAAACAGCAGCAAAATTACAGTTTTGAAGTAGCAACGAAAATAATTTTATGATGGGGGTCACCACAACATGAGGAACTGTACTAAAAGGTCACAGCAATAGGAAAGTTGAGAGCCATTGTAAGACATCATTGATGACTCCCCTTACACGGAACTCGGTAATGAGGGAGGGGATGATTTCTGCAGCTGCTCTCTAAAGGGGCTACTTCTGGTTCTCTTCTTCAGGGCCCCTCTACTTCCATGACAACTGGATAATAGACTTATCTTTCATGCAAAGCTGATGGATTTTATTTCCAATGCTTGTCAAGGGATTGATTCATTTTTGACATTATCTCTCAGGCTGTTCAAAAGAGAAAAAAATTATCTTGGGAATCAGGTAAGGAGGAAATGTCACCAGAAACAGCTACATAGAAATGCAGATGTGGGTCCCTTGGGAAATACTGGTGGCAGAGGAAATCAACACATTACAATAAGGTAAAAGCCTCTGTGGAGTAAGATCGTGATGAGAGTTAAATGAATCCCAGTTCAGTAAAGAGGAATCCCTCCTCTAAGTGATTATCTTCAATAATCAGACAATTGAATTTAAAAAAAAATCATCTATGGTCAGCTTCACATACAGAGAAGGACAAAGTCCATATACGTTAAACATCCACTGTAGCCCATGAGTGATTTCTTATGTATTTTCTCAAACTGTGGAGCATGGATAAGTTATTCGATGTATCTATGTAAAGTGAGAAGCATACTTACTCTGGACAGTGGCTATCTGAAATAAAACCAAGTGTGTGAAAGTCCCTAGAACTCTACCTGACACCTATCAACATAATGATTCTCACAATAGCTCTGGGATGTTATTTATATTGCATGATGTAAACTTCTGTGGAGAAAAGTTACACTGTGTGACTTTTCCTGGAGAGGTCTGTCTATTCATTCCCAAGTAAAGTACTCATGACAGGTCAAAAGGAAATTATTTCACCCAAGTCGAGTTTGGTGATACAATTAGTTTAATTGGAGTTACACACAAAAGCATAGGCAATTTACAGTCAACAATACCACTGAAGAGGAGTCTCCTCTGCTCCAGTAGCTGTTAATCACTTAGGTAACCTCAGGGAAGGAAGGGTCCTGCTGTGCCTACTAAATTCTCAAGCTTCCACAAAGGAATGTTGATGGGCCCAATCTTGTGAGGGTCTCATGTGGGTGATTATGGCTGTTTCTGATCTTAAGGTGGCAACAGTTATGTCATTCCCCAGAGGAGAATTCCACAGCATGTTACTTGTGTAAATTGCCCAAATTCTTCCAGTTAGCAAAGTCAAAGAACATAAGATTCAAATTTTTTTAAATGATTTTTTAAAAATCGTTTCTTTTTTTTCTGGATTAATGATATTAGCAAGCTAATGTAATAAAATTTCCTAACTATCTTTAGCCAAAAATGAGCAAGGCAGTGTTTATACCTGGCTGAACCCTGCTTTGGGCCTTGATTTCTGATCAGTGCCTTTGCCTCTACCAGTGAAACAGCTAAATGTGACATTCAAGGCTGGACTTGGCTTTTCTCAGTGTCCCCTTGTCCTAGATCTTGATTTTGAGATGTCTATCCCTGGCCAGTTCATACTGCACAGTTGTCATTTAGCAAAAGGTAAAGCCCTGAACGTGATTACACTTCTGCCAGACGTTCTTCCGTCCAGCGTCCTTCTTACTCCATGCCCAAACTGCCCATCACTCCCTTTTTGTTGTTTGACCTGTTGTCTTCTCATATCTGATTTGGTTTCTTTGCCTTGGCTCTCCTTGAGAAATGCTGCTCAAATGGCTCAAAAGTGTTCTTTTTGCCCTTTGTATTTGGGAATCCCACCAGTCTGTCTGCCTGCCTGCTTTTGTTTGATCTTATTCCAATGAGTTGGCCCCAACTGAGCAGAGTCTGCTCCTGGCTCCCGGTGCTTACTGCAGGAGCAGATGCTCTGTAGAGTGAGCAGACCTGTTCTCGGGACTGTCAGAAGGACGGAAAATGAGATCTCTAGCATGAACAAGACATCTCAAGAGTGTTTTCTCCTTGAAGAAGAACTGAGACCTATTTCCAAGTTACTCTGAGATCTAAACCACACGTTGTCGATTTTAATAGCAGAATTCACTACTTATTAGTAGCTTCCTTTCAAAAATACAAGTAGACAAGATGAAACATAAATAGTGTTATGACAGCTTCAACCTTATTTCAAAAACATCACAGAGTGGCTTGTGTACAGACTTCAAAAAGACAGACTGGTTATCCAATAAAGGGTGTTTAGAGACTAAGGAGACGGCTCAGTTGGTGAAGAGCTTTATTTGCAAGCCTGAGGACATGAGTTGGACTCCTAGATACCATGTAGAAAGAAGCCAGATATAATGGGACCCACTTCTTACCAGTACTGGAGAGGCAGGGGTAAGTGGGTCCCTGGGTTTCACTGGCCAGTCAGTCTAGCTGCTTGATGAGCTCCAGGCCAGTGAAACACTGTATCTAAAAGCCAGATTGGTACCTTAAGGGCACTTGAAGCTGTCCTCTGTCCTCTACATGTATCTGTAGCCTCCCACACAAACAGCTGCATATACACATACACTACATATTACACAGAAGCATGTTTATTTGGTAAAATCTGCATCTTACCCTGGATAAGGTTCAAACAAACAAAAATCATGTGAAAATGAGTGGAATCAGGGCAGGGGTTAGTAAACTGTCCACAAAGTGGCAGGGCAAGCCCTGCATTAACCTCAGCGATTCTAGGCCTGAGTAAGTCAGAGTGATACTTGGAGATCTCACCCTTGTGAAAGACAAACCTGTAGATGAAAAGAACTGTAAATTATTTTTTTAAAGGGCTGAGCCCTTTACCCAGCCTAAAGTCTTGGGAAGAATTCTTCAAAGGTTTGTCACTCACAGTGGCTACTGAAGGGTAGAAGCGTAATAACTACTGTAGTAGTTATTGAAGTCTTACTAAGTTGTGGGGACTTCTGTAATCCTGACAACTGTGAGACAACAATCACCATATGTGGTGGTTTGAACGAGAATGACCCCCATAAGCTCGTACTTTTTGACTCCCAGTTGGTGGAACTGTTTGGAAAGGATTAGGAAGTGTGGCCTGGTTGGAGGAGGTGTGTCACAGGCCACAGGTTTTAAGGTTGGAAAGACTGTCTCTGGTACCATACCTTCTTTCAGCCATCATAGCTTCAGGACTCAGAAGCCCAATGCTGCATTTTCTTTTATAAAAAGAATGGTCATGGCATTTTATCACAGCCTTAGAAAAGAAACTGATATATCATGTGAGTCTCTTTTATAATGCAGAAACTGGGGCACAGAATGCTTTAAAAATATGCCCAAGGTCAATCAGATAGCAAGTAACAGAGGCAGAGCACAAATCTCAGAAGCCATGGCTTACAAATTAATCAGAAAAACAAGATGAGCAGAGGTACAGAAGAGGAAACCAAGTCAGATGTGAAGGTCACACAACAACTACCATTGGCACTGTGCCATGTCTGGAGACCCCTTTCAAGCTGTTGTCCTGATCTTTCTCTTTAAGTAGTAGAGATAGCTTTGCCTGTGCATGGTAGCCTAGATATGCTGGCAATTAGCACATTAGAGCAGTTGGGTGTGTTGATGGGAGTTGGAGCATAAACACCTCATCTCCTTTCCCCTTCAGGTTGAGGCATGTGTTTCCTAGCATTGCCCTTGGTGATTAAGCTCGTTGACAGCTGGCTTGGTAATACATCTTATATAGGCCACCACCTTGCACGGAATCACTTCCTTGTTCCATTCTGACCTTGCATTTTCTAGATTGAAACCTCTTAAATTTGAATGCTTGTTCCAGGGTCTGATCCTAGCAAGATGATAAGGAGGATGCTAAAAAGACATAACAGGGTCAATGTAGCCATAAGTTTGCCATGCACCCATAGACAGCTACTATTTACCAGCCTGGCACATGGCCCTTTATGGACTGAGAGAACATGTATAACTTTAAGTGTGGTTATATAGAAGCCATTAAATAGGCAACCAGAATTTAGGGGCACTAGATATAATCCTTAACGAAACTTTCCCTTCCTTACTTTTTCTCAATGCAGTTAATTTCAAGTTCTAGTTGTTTAATAAAAAGGGGAAATTATTATTTTCTACAAGATACTCTCCTGGATCTTCAAATTCTATCAGACTCTAAAGCCCCTGAATATGTTCAATCCTTCAAATCTTCCCCACATGGCCCCTCTGTGACCTTCTACTGATGGTGTTTGAGAAATAAGGACCAGTTTAAAAGAAGTGTTATTCCACTGAGCATAACTACTCACTTCAACCACCAACTGCACATGATTTTGCTTGACTCAGACTTGATGCAACCTTGAGACCTAATTTATATCAAAATAACAGATAACCATGGAGTTCTACCCCAGAAGCCCTCCTCTGTCAATGCTTCTTCACCATAAAACATCAGTCAAACCTTCTTCAGCAGAGTCTTCCCTGCTAGGTTGAGGTGGAAGTGGAGGTCTCTACTTCCCAGTGTGTATGCTTTCTCTTACCTCCTCTTCCAAAGAAGAACAAAATCACATTTGCTTATTGGGCTGCTGTATCTATCAGTACATTACCGATGGGGTCCAGTAAATTACTGAGGGTTCCAAGAACCTAAACAAAGAATCTGACCTCCTAGGCCAACCTCCCTTACATTTGTGCGGGAAGTTCTTAGGAAAGCATTTGTCTTTCCAATCTCCATTGTATAATGATCCATTTGAGACCTAGCATTAAAAATGACCGCTGTGATGTCCTTAGGTGATGTCCCTTAGGTGATAGTTGGGTAGCTCAGGCTCCTGGTGCCTCAATACTAACAGCCCTACTCGCTGAGGCATATAGTAGAGAGGACTGGGGTAATTTCTTCATCAGCTCTACGATCTTTATTAAATAAGTACAAATTACGACCTTGAGAAGCTCATCTCCAGAATTCATTTTTCCTGAAAACCAGCATGTGTTAACTAACTCAAGGCCACCAAGGTTAAGAAATGGGGAATGCTTTTGCAGTTTAATGTTGAGAATTCTGTTGAATGTTTGAAATTTTATTGTTGTTTAAAGTTTACTCTCAAGGTGGAGGGTAAAGAAAGGCAGACAGTTCAGGCTATGTAAGAACTGCTTAAAAAGTAGAATCTATCGCTGATGTTGCCATTCCTTCTACGCTTCTCCCAGTAGTTACCTAGCAACAGCCAGGTAGGCCTGGCTTGCTATAATAGGGATTGGTTGGCCTCTCTCTCCCCTTTTCCCTCTCCCCTCTCCCCTCTCCCCTCTCTTCTCCTTTCTTCTCTCTCCTCTCTGCTCTCCTCTTAACCCATCCCCTCCTCTCCCCTTCCCATCTCCTCCTCTGTCCTCTGTCCCTTCTCTCTGCTTCTATCCCTTTTCGATTCCCTTCCCAAGCCCCCATATAAACTCTATTCTACACTCTACCTGGTTAGTACCTGTTGGAGGCTGGGGGTTGCCTCAGCATGGGCCCACTGAGGCAACTCTCATACCACACGATATTGCACTCTACAAAACATATCCTTGGTTTTATAAAGACCACAGCAACCTAGTTTCTAGTACTTAACCACAGCCTTCCCCCTAACCAGGCATAGGGTGAGTGAATGACCTCAGTCTCTGAGACTTCATGTTTTAAGTTTCCATAATTCCTGCAGATCCAATTGTCATTGTAGTACTTTAGAATTATAAATTTGACTCCTGGTCTCAAAATCTTATTAAAACATGTTTTTGTATTAACCATTTTTTAAAATTATCTTTTTCATTCCTTTGACTATTTTCTTTATTCTCCCATGTGTGACGTATTAAAATATTGTCTTTATTGGCTGCTCTAATTGCATTTTCCTCTAGTCAACTATTGTTATAATACAGATCTATCTTCCTAAAAAATACATTCTCTCTTTTTCTCAGCTATAGTACTGATTGTTTAAAATTCATCATCTGTTGGTGCCAGGTATAGTGCCACATACTTTTAATCCTCTCTCTCTGGAGGCAGAGAAAGAAAGATTAGGAGTTCGAAGCTAGGCTGTGTTATATAATGAGGCTCTGTCTCAAGCAAACAAGTAAAAACAACAAACAAATAGACAGACAAAATCACTATGACCTGAGAGTGTATCTCAGTAATAGATCACTTCTTTTGCATGCACAAGGCCCTGTGTTTGAGCCTCAATGGTGTAATAAATAAATATTAACCATATTAGAAATCTATCTCACTTCTAGGGCAATGATAGAAAAATATACGAAGACATTCATATGCATATGTGCACAATACAGCATTGTTTATGAGGGCAAAATAACAAGAACAAACCATCATCCAGGGAGCAATATGCAATGTCACTGAACAGAATAAGAATAATATAGAATGCCATCCATGATAAACTAAATGGAAGAAAAAAATTGCAAATATATTTGCATAATATAATCCTCTTTTGCCTAAACAAGTAGCTTGTGTATAGATAGATATTTAGCATTGTAAGCACAAGAAAATTCTAGAAAGATACTTGTGAACCTGACAACAGTATATGGTCATATAATTTTGGGATATTAACTTGCATTTATACTCTGCATTTTTCCTTCTTTTTTCTATTGTAGGCAGATGATCAGGCTTTGTATGGCACCTCACCACAATGCAAATGCTTGTCATGGACCCAGAAGACAAAGTTGTTTGTAAAACACTCTGACTATAGTCTTGAACTCCATAGAATCTATCCCCTTTGAGGGACTGGTACACAGCATCCTGGAGATGCTGGCCAGAGGAGGCAGTTTGTGAAATGGAGCTACTATTCTGAAGCACTCTTCACCAAGGGAAGACTTCAAGTAGGCTGGTCTCAGGCGCTTCACCAGTGACTTTCCTAACAGTGAGTCAGAAATGGAAAAAAACCATGTCATGTCATCTGAAGACATGGACATCTCAGCAGTAAATGCTATAGATAAATCCAATGGTTGAGGAAATAGGACTTGGCCAACATGCTAACAAAAGCCTCAGGCTCTTTCTCATATCTGGGGATGATAGTATGACTGACACTCTATTCCTAATCACCTGACAGGCTGAAGAGAGTATCTACAGGATCAGAGTTGAACTTAATTTTATGTAAAAATCATGCATCTGAGTTTTTGAAATAAGATTTATATTCATAAGTTAGAACATTGGCAGGATGCAACACATTGCACAATGTAATAGCTACTTTTCTGTTCTGTGACAAAAACACCATAACCAAAACAACTTATAAAAGGAAGGGTTTATTTGGGCTTACAGACCAAAGGGACCAGAGGTCCTTATTTGGGGATGTGTGGCTGACAGGTATTACAGCCAGAGCAGGAAGCTGAGAGATCAAACCCCCAATCATAAGAAGGAATCAGAGGGAACAAACTCAAAGTAGTACTAGATGGTTGGAGTGACATTTTTGTGCACTGTATAAAAGCTGTCCTTTTATTATTCAAATGCTGATTTCTAAATGGGCTAAGAGTAGAATATAGGCTGGACTTTGTTATTGTTTTTATGAAGCATCATTTGTCTCAGTATTTTGTAAACAATCTTCTACATCACCTTCTGAGTGATTGATAAAGAGCTGGTTAGCCAATTAACTGGACAGAAGAGAATAGGTTGGGCTTGCAATTCGGATGGGGGGGGGTGTCCCTGGAAGACCAGAGAGAGAGAAGAAACCAGAGGAGAAGGACCATAAAAAAGTAAGAGAAGAGGTGGACATGAGGCAAAAGGTCCAGGAGGACTCTTGAGGAGCATCTCACCAAGAAATTTGTCATGAGGATACACATCAAGCAAACCAGGGCAAGTCTAAAGGCAAATAACGTGGGGCCTATGGCTGGGAAGTAAATAGCTTAGAGGGTTAAAAAAAGCTCAAAGCCTACCCTGCTCAGGCTTGTAGCTTGTCAATAAAAATATCAAGTCTGTTGTCTATTATTCAGGAGCTAGAATGGGCATAAAAATGTCCTGCAGTTATTTGGGAACAAAAGGAACATAGCAACCCCACCACCAAATATTCTACTACACAAGGTTATGAAATCTCAAGTCCTACCCAAGTGATCACCTAAACCTCCCCAAACAGTACCACCCACTGGGGACCAATGGTTTAAACTCACTAAACTCATTCAAATGCAACACCAGATCAGCCATTTGAACCTCCACCTCTGCATTGCTTCTCATGCCTCAGGACCTAAACACTCTCTTCATCACCAGCAACATGAGCACCAGCCCTCTGCTCACTAAACAGACCAAGACCTCAACATGCAGGTTTCACAGTGCTCTGTCTACAAAAGAGTCTACAAATGCCACTACATCATTCCACTAGATGACTGTAGCCTTAGTATTGGCCTGGAAATCATCAAGGTGGCAGGGAAGTATGCCCCAGTGGAAGGCAATGAATCTACCATCCATTCTACCCAAGGAAAGCAGCATGAAGGTTATCTTCATCCATTTGGCTCCAGGCACAAGGGGAGACTTCATATCTTACTGTACCATCATGAAACCCAAAACCCTTTCTTCTAGGCTTAGGGAAGAATTTTTTTTTTTTTCAGGGAGAAAGAGGAGGAACCACACTGGAGGTGACACTTGACCTCATAAGATGGCACTTTAAGTGCTTTAGCAGTAAGTCCTAAAGAAAGGGAATGGGCAAGCATGCAATGCTCTTGGCCTCCAGCACAGCAGGAGACCACAATTGCAGCAAGTCTCACCATCAAAGACAAATGAAAGGTATTTATTTGAGAAAGAAAACCCAAGGATTCATATTTCCTACAAGTGATGAGATTGGAGGGTCAGAGTAGCAAATAGAATTCTTTACATGATGGAGTTTTTAAGAGGTAAAGTACTGCCTGTCTTTGGGGTGATAATTTTGTTTTGTAGACTTTTACTCCCCTGCTAGTGCTTCCCAGATTGCACCAGTTTAAGCATCCATTTATTTATCCTACACTCTTAGCCTAATGATGACCTCTCTGGGAGGATCTCCTATAAACAAACATGCATTTCTAACCAAGAAACATGAAGTTGGTTTATTCTTTTAAATATTCCTAGATAGAGGCAAGTGGCTAGTGGTTTGCTTGACTGCAACGGACACCTACGTGCTATTTCAGAAAAGAATCCCTCTCTCTCTCTGTGATCTCACTCCATTTTCCTACCCACTCATTCTTCAAGGTCTCTTGGATTAGAAGTTTTCAAAAGATTTATTTCAGTGTGTGTGTGTGTGTGTGTGTGTGTGTGTGTGTGTGTGTATGTGTGTGTATTAGTTTATGGATACCACATGCATGCATATGCCTGCAGAGACCAGCGGCAGAGAACCATTGAAAGTGGAGTTCCAGGTGATTCTCCTGATGTGAGTTCTTGGAGCTGAACCCAGGTCCTCTGAAAGAGTAGTATGTGCTCTTGAAAACTAAGCTATTTCTCCAGCCCTTTATAAAATTCTTACTAGATTTCTTTTGTAAACATTGTACTTAGCAAGGGAAAATATGTTCCTAGAAATGAGAAGGTATAGCCTAGTATATGGCCATAGTTACAGATAATCTGAGGTGTTTCTGTTCTCAGAGTGATATGGAAAAGATGTCTCCACTGTATAAAAATATATATACATCTCCCAAATAGAGGAAAAAAGAGTGGGCTTCTGATGTCTAGCCAGTTCATACAATCTTGTACCTATTGCTTTCCAACTCAGATATTAGCATAGGACCAATTTTCCACTCCACAGCACAAGAGCAGGCTCCTGGTCCTTAGACAAGCTGATGCTCCTACTTCATGGACCACATAATTGTCCTTCTACTATCCTTACCTTACATATTTCTCTATGATGTATACTCTACCACCATTGAGCCAGTTACCTGCTCTGAATCTAGATGTTACATACACTTGTCTAATTTGAGGTTCTCTAGAGAGGTAAAAGCAAATGTATACAGTTCTCCCCATATATTTCTGCTTGAATGGGTTATGGAATAGGAATAAAGAGAGGTAAGGAGAAAGGAATTAATGAATTGGCAGGCTGAACATTTGCCGACAGTTGATGTTGCAGTCAGTGTTTCATCTAAAATCTATAGGACATGCAGGCCAGCCAGGATAGAAACTTAGACAAGAATTCATACAAGCATGATGTTCTGGATATATTTTTTTCAACTGACACAAGCTAGGATCATCTGGGATAAAAGAATCTCAACTGAGAAAATACATCCCATCAAACTGGCTTGTAGGCAAGCCTGGGCTGTGGACTCTTGATTAATAATAGACGTAAGAGGGCCCAACAAGTTGTGAATGGTAGTGCTCCTGCCAAGGTGGTCCTGAATTGTATAGGAAAGCAGACTGAGAAAATCATGAGAAGCAAGCCAGTAAGCAGCATCCCTCTGTGGTTTCTGTTTCAGTTCCTGACTTCAGATTCATGCCTTAAGTTCCTGCTTTGGCTTTCTTAAATGACGAACTGTGACTATAAGTCAAATAAACCTTTCCAAGTTGCTTTTGTTCATGGTGCTTTATTATAGTAATAGAAACTAAACTAAGACAGATGGCAGGGATGGGAAGAAAATAGGAGATGGCAGTGGTGTAAGGACAGACACGAGCACATAACGAACACAAATGAAATTGTGAAAAAACAAAGTTTACTTTTACTATTTATAATGAATAAATAAATAAGAGTTCTTACTAGGAAAGTAACCTTAGAATTACTCTTTGCTAATCATCATATCAACTGTCATAAAGCATCAGTGGGGATAAATTGTTAAGAGTTCCAACTGAAGTCAATTTTTGTAGCTCTAGATTTAAATCATTCTAACCATGATAAATAATCAAACATTCGTTAGACCACCATTGTCCCTCTCTGACCCCTGTCTCATAAAGCAGGAAGACAGGTACAGACCCAAGTGTGCACACACACACCCCACACAAAGAGATATAAGTTGATTTTTGCCTGAATTAACAGAAATGTGTGATCAATTATTCTGAAGTCAGGATTAATTTTTGCATATTAACAATTTCCCTTCAGGTTCTGAGGATCTGAGTGCAAGAAAGGATATGAGAAGGAGAAGCCAGATCAGTGACTCACTTCCTCCTAGCCTCTCTTCTGGGCTAACCTCTGTGGTTAACCACACCAGATAACATCACTTCAGAACTGGTCCCTTCTGCCGTTGCCTGTGACTGCGTACACTGTCCCACTTATGAAGGCTATCTGATGCCGGAGGGTGTGTGTGTGTGTGTGTGTGTGTGATTTAAATGCCTCTTGGCTCTTCTTGCTCTTTTCCTGAAACTTGTCATCTCAAGGAAGGACAGTATATATAATACTTGAATACTTAATATAAAACACATACAAGTAGTAATTCATCTGCCTGTATCATGTTCCTAGAAGTATATTTATAATTTTAAGCTGTTCCAACAATTACACATTTTGCCAAACTCTAGTCATTGAGAGAGTTGTTTAAACATCTGTTGACTACAGATGTTAAACAGTGTGAGATACTCTTTTTGTGATGCCAAAATGTAATTAAAATCATAATATTTTTCCTAGTAACACATCACGCTACACCAGTGAAAATTTGGAAAGATAAAACTCAGTGAACAATGGATAATAATGGCTCTCTAAATTAATTAGCCATGCCTCATGGTAGTTAATGTTTAACAAACCAATATTAACTCAGCAGTGTCAATTTTTTCCCAACCCTTAAAAGAGACTTTTCTCTTTTTTTCGCAAGCTATGCCATGGTCAAATTAATTAAAGTGCAAAAAATATATGTGTTTGTTGTGTGTTGTTTTGTTTTGTTCTCACATGAAAATAACCAAATGGTTGGCTTAATATGACTTGGCCATCAAAGCACAGGATGTCAATGTCTAAAACACTAAACTGTCAGATCTCTTGGATGCCAACATGGAGGTGTCTGATTTTATACTTGGGTTCATGATTACGGGAAAGATGTGTGGGGCGCAGCTTTGACATGCCTCAGCCTGATCTTGATGAGCACCACTCCAAAGTGTGCAAGAACGAATGTCTGCAACATAAGCACAGAAGATTTCTGTCCTGTGTGCCTCATGTTTGAAATTGCCTTGTTTTGATTGCTGGGTGGGGAATAGGAGCAATGTGTAATTCCAGAAGAGAGAAAGGACGGCCTTCTGGCCTAAAAATAGCTCTCTCTCTCTTTTGGATGAAATGCAACTTGAAAGATTTTTCTCTAGAAGTTAGAAATCACTATATCATTCCTACATAGAATAATAAAAATTTTCTGCAGTCATTTACTCTCTTCACTTTTTGTCCTTTTCAATAATGACTCAACTATTCTGCTTCTTCAAATTATGCTTCATAATAGATTGGTCCTGCATATGCAAATAGTTTAGTCATAAACCAGTCTAAAATTTCAATAAAAAAATAAAGATTTGTTTTATTTTGTGTACATGTGCCCACATGTATGTATGTGTACCACTCATGTGTAGGTGCTCATAGAGGCCATTGGATCCCTGAAACTGGGGTCACAGGCAGCTGTGAAGCACCTGAAATGGGTAGTAGCAAGTGCTCTGAACAGCTGAAGTATATCTCCTGCTCCCTGATCAAACATTTTTATCAAATTGATCAATCTATTACTTTTTAGCATGGATCATTGATTGGGTTTTGCTCATGTGCCAAGCCCTACACTAGCTGACAGAGAAGAAAAAGTTAAAAGTCCAGGATTCTGTTACTTTAATGGGGATATCGGCATTTTCCTAGATCATCACAATATAGGCTGGCAGGCGGTATTGTATGCGAAACCACAACCAATCTTTCCTAGCAGTGTTTTGATGTATGAACTCTTCAAAGGTGTAATAAAGAAATGTTAGATTATAGATAAGTCTCCATTAGGTTCTAATATTGATCAATTTCTGTGCCAAATGCTTGAGTTGGGGAGGTGATTGCTGAGAAAGAGAACTAGAAATAGCAAAACAAAAACCACATTCCAGGCACCAAAGAGTTTGCATGTTAACTGGGTATATAAGAAAGTAAACTGAGCAAGATGGTGAACAAACTAGTAAGCAGCATTCCTCTATAGCCTCTGCTACAGTTCCTGTCTCCAGGTTCCTACTTGGACTTCCTTTGCTACTAACTATGGGCTCAAATAAGCTCCCCCCACCCCAGTTGCTTTCGGTCATGTGTTTCATGACAATAAAAATAAGTAGGACATTTACCCATCTTGAAGCTTATAATTTATTCCTAAGTTGAAACTTATCACAGAGAATTTTCTGCATATCAGTGTGTCAAGGCCTATACTTCATTTGTATTCATCCTTCAGCACTGTCTATCAATGACATGTACATGATTTAATCAGCCAAAATCACTAATAAATAACGAATAAAGATATCAATAGTGATTAACATGAATGCTAAGCCCTTTGCAAGCCTTATTCTTAAGCACAGTTAGCATTTAGTGTTTGAATATACCTGGCACCATTTGTGTTATTTACAAAGATTATATAATACAAAATTCACAGAAGGCATTTGAAGGCATTACTGTTATTTCCATCCTCTCTATGTGAAAACCCAGACTCTTCAGGATTAAGTGTGCTCCTCAGGCTGTCCCTTAAATGTCTTTGGAGAGGTTTGGTGGACTGGATAGCCAAAATTATGTGGAGCACACAGCACCATTTATGAAGTACCCTTACAGAAAAGAAGGCAGTAGGCTGCATTATGGCTATAACAAACTTCTATCACTTCCCTCATTATGGATGAGTTTTATGAAGGATTACCATGATGAAAAAAGAAAAGTAAAAAACTAAAACCGAATCAAAGTTTTGTTCCTTCTCTAAACAAATCAACAAATAGTCAAAAACCTAGTCAAATCTTTAGCTTGAACTTCATGAAAAGAATGGAATAAAAGTTGAAAAGAAGTGACTCTGCAAAGATGTAAAAATTTAGAATTGAGGCAAGCATCTGGATTTCTTCAACATGTTGAATGTCTCTCTGTGTAAATATAATAGAAAATGGGTTTGAGCTGGTTAGTTTAATGTCTAAGCTTTGTTTGATTACTAATTTAAACAATTGTAATTACTAGAGAAATTTGTGAAGTATGATAAAAATTATTTTTATCAATGTATATTAACCATATAAACTAATTGGTTATGACATTTTTACACATATGTATAATATACTTTGATTTTATCCCCACCATCAATGATCACAACCTCTTTTATCCTGTCTGCTCCCTCCTATTTCTAAGTAGTAAAGCAATCTTTATTCAGAGCAGTTATAGCAGGATACCAAAGAAATAACCTAAATTTTCTTGGGTATGATTAGGGCACAATAGTTGATGATATTTTCAAAATGTTGATATTTTTGGAGCTAGGTGTTAACATGTTGCATAACAGCCAACCATAGCATTTACTTAATGACATTTTGCACCAATAACCACAGTCCTGAATGATAAAGGACGGCAGGCGCTGGCTAATTTTTTAATCTGTATGATGGATATATAGAGATTTGCTGTCTTAATCTTAATGGGAGCATTTTCCTGTGTGCCTGAATTTTTTTTAATTTAAGAAAGTCTTCAACCATCATGTACACCTTTATTAAAATCATGATTCTACCTAGACCTAAGAAAAAAATTCATAGTATATTATTAATTACAAATAGAGTTTTTTTTTTCTAATTGAGAAAACTTTAAGCCCGTCAGGAGAGGGAAAACAAAAGAAATAATGACTATCAGAGCAGAGACTCCACAGCTCCTCCAGCTGCGGGGCACAGCCTTAGTGCAATATTAGGGTCCCCACTGGACTTTCTCTTGCTCTCGTTTAGATGTCAGTGAAAGGAATCCATGCTGTGCACTACGCTGGGGCTGAGACCCTTTTCTATTCAGGGCTCCTTTCTGATGTGAGTTTTAATTTTCTGCAACCCATTCTGAGCTAGGGAATTACCTGGGTGTGTGTAGGTCCACTTCTGTAGGTGCTACTACCTTCTGGCTAGCTCAGGGCCATCCTGTTGGGTTGGTGCACTGGCAGTGCCTGCTGATTCTTGATGTAACAGAAACCTTTGTAACAGAAACCACTGGCAACAAGTGGGTCTCATTGGCATTTTCATCCTTACATCTCAGTCTCTAATGTGACTCTCTCCACATTATACCCAAGCCCACGTGGCACTGAGGAAAATGGTGGGGATGGTGACTCGGTGCCCTGAAATAATTTAGAACTCAGGCCCAAACCTGCTCTGTTTTAGGCCTCGTGGTATACGAGGCATGGGTAAACCCTCCATCCAGTGAGCTTTTCTGGTTCATGGACCAAATATCATGAATGAGCTTGCCTTCCCACCCAGGCTAGGCTATGTAGCTGGCCTGAGAAAGTGTATGAATGAAAAGAGTATTTTTCAAAGAGTGATTCATTTTCAATTCCTTTAAAGAAATGAACGGCGCTGAAAATAGATCTTCCCATACCACGAGCCCAGGTATTTGTGCATAGTAAGCATGCACTAAGGTCCAAAGCTAGAGCATAGAAAACTGGCTACAGCCTGAATGGAGAATGCTTTTGTGCTCCTAAATGCACAATTTGCCTGGGATGCAGACAGAAAACTTTTCTTTGTCAAGAGTCCATGCAACTTATTTTCCTTCTTCCTTGGCCTTGAAGATTATCTTTCACATCAGCTTTCATTCACATTCACCTCCACAAAAGCTTAAATGTGAGAGATAAGGAATCTTGCAGTGTGGCTCTGTTTATTCTTGATTATGAGTAACTTATAAATCTGACTTTCTTGATTATGGGGAGCTTTGAATGGGGCTGACTATTGGCCATGAGTGACCACACCTAAACATGGACATGATGAAATACAGGCTTTTAAAGAGAGCAGCTTCCAGCTCTTTTAAACCCCCTCCCAAACCTGCCCTGCATAGGAGCATTTCTATTATCGTAGGGTAATCTGTACAGTAAGGAGACCCCAGCAGGCAAACCGATACTGCTAATACTAATCTCTTTGAACATGATCTCACGATTTCTTACCAAACCTATACCAAATCTAAAAACACCATCAATAAATATTCTTTCAGGAATTGATTTATTAGCTCCAATATAAAATTACTGCTACTTCCCAACAGAGATCTGAGCCTGAAAGTTCTTACATAAAATATTTGCATCTGAATTCCAGAAGCCTGTGACTGAACTCCAAGAAATGAACTGGCACCAACTTCCATGAATGAAATGACTATGAATCACTTCATTCTTGAAAACTAAACAGAGCTGTGATTTAACAGGTGATGAATTAGATGGATATGCAGTATTTCCATAAGCACTCAGCTATGATGCCTTCTCATATTATTAGTATGAATCAGAGTCCTTTAAACATCCCTGCATCTTAGGAGAGAGAGGGAACCTGGCATATCTGTTTAAACATGCTAAATGAATTGTTTTTTATTGTGGTGAGTGTGTGTGTATGTGTGTGTGTGTGTGTGTGTGTGTGTGAAGGTCTGTCTTTCAGTATTGTAGATGAGGCTTCTAGGACATGGAATGTCCCATATAGTTAGGCTACCAAGTTATAAACAATGTCTGCCTTTGAATAGTTCTGTCACCTAAATGAGAAGAAAGAGAACCAAAATCAATAGCCATTTTTGACTCTTTGTTTTATTTTAGGTTTATTTCATTTTTACTTATGTATATGTGTATGCCAGAGTCTTTGAGTTTGTGCATGTAAGTGTGGCAGTGCACAGAGGCAGAGTGTCAAATCCTCCTGGAATAGGAATTACAGGCACCTGTGAGTCACCCAACATCAGTTCTGGGTCCTCTGCATGAGCAATACATGAGCTATCTCTCCACTCTTTGCACTCTTTTTTCTACTTTCTACTTTCTACCACTTTGAGCATATATATTTATGCTTTGAAAAACAATAGGTATTAGCCACGTGACACTATGTAAATGTAAATGTAGACTAAATTAACATTGCAATTTCCCATTTGCATCAGTGAATTCCTGACGGCCGTGCAACCCATGGAGCTACTGTGCTCTACCACAACAAACAGCTTAGAGTTTAGACATTTTCATTGTTTCAGGAGAAGGGGTCAGTGAAGTCCCATTGTCATGTTTTGGGGTTTTTTTGTTTGTTTTGAATATGGTTGGCCCATGGTAAGTGGCACTGATAGGAAGTGTGGCCTTATTAGAGGAGGTGTAACCTTGTTAAAGTGTGTCACTGTGGAGGCAGGGTCTTGAGGTTTCATACATATGCTCAAGTTCAAAACCTCCTCCTGCCTGCCTGAAGAAGATAGTCTCCTTTTGCCTTCAGATCAAGATGTAGAACCCTCAGTTCTTCCAGTACTTATCAGCCTGCACACTGCCATGCTTCCCACCATGAAGATAACCGACTAAACCTTTGAAACTATAAGCCAGCCCCAATGAACTGTTTGTTTTTGTTTTTTTTTTCATAAGAGTTGCCTTTGTCATGTTGTCTCTTCACAGCAATGGAAACCCTAAGCCAGAAGTTGGTACCAGAAGTAGGGTGTTGCTGTGACAGGCCTAAAGATGGTTTTCTTTGGAGGAAATGTGTTTTGGAGGACATTGGATTAGGAAATTGGTATAATGCTTAAGTAGGGCTTAATACGCCATACTTATAGGAACACGTCAGACAGTAATGCTGAAGGTGAGTTGAACTGTTGGTGCCTGGATCAAGAGGTTTCAGAGGAAAGGAATTTTATTATATTTCCCTAGAGACTGTTCTTGGTGGTATTTTGGTGAAGAATGTGTCTACTTTTTATCCTTGTCTGAAGAGTCTACCTGAGGCTAAGGTGAAGAAATTATTTGCAGTGGCAAAGGAAATCTCAAAACAACCTAGTTTAGACTTTGTCAAGTATAGTCTATGCCAGCGAAGAGATGAGGAAAAGGTACTGGGCAGAGGAGATGAGCATAGCACTCCTAAAAGAGGAAGCAACATGGCATATCTGCTGTGTGGCAAAGCACAGCACGCTAGAAAGAGGAAAGCGTGGTTCAAGGATGGTGAGCTTGGTGAGTACATGCTCAGCGGAACCCTACAGATTGTGATGAATGGATAAATTAATAAATTCAGTATACATTTTTGTAAATGTTCCTAGTTAATGCTTTATGGCATATATAGTTATAACTCACAGAAAAAGGCATAAGCACGGGGAAATGCATGACGTAACATTTTACCTATCCAGGCCTTTGAAAAGAAAGCTTTTTCTAGCTAGAATGGAAGGGGTGTTTTCAAAGCTGTGGGGGCAAGAAAAATGGAGTTTTCTGAAACTAGTGGAGGAAATGATGAGAGGAAAGGTTAAACTGTATATGTGGCCAGATTGGGGAACTTTGAAATAACAGGATAAGGTAAATGAGTACACCTGCCATGCAGTAGGTACATGGACAGCAGATTCAAGCTTACACAGATAATAATTCTATTTGGGCCATGGAGAAACAAAGAGATACTTGCTGAGACCCCTCTCAGAAAGAAGCTATTGTGTCAATTCTAGGAAGCTAACCAAGGAGATGGTCTTCCTCCCTTTGATGACGATTGTGAGTATGCAGACAGATAGCTGCTGACTTTCTATGAAAAGAAGAGGAGCCTGAATATCATAAGCTTATCACAAAAGACAGAGCAGAGGCAATAGGCTATAGAGAACTCTGTCCAGTCCTCCCATGACTTTGAGGTCTTCTGATTCAATGACTGCCCTATAGCCATGTAACCAGAGATATCCTTTCTCGTTATTAACATTTGCGGGCTATTCTACACCTGATTTTAACCAAAAGGCTGAAAGACCATTAGGAGTTTATTCTTTCCGTCATATTTTCTTTTATAGAATGTATTCTTGCAAGAATGGCCATGAAGGGAGCAACAGTGTTAACTGGACAGACCCCCCAGTGCTTCCAGAGACTGTACCACCAACCAAAGAATACACACGGAGGGACCCATGGTGTTGGCCACATATGTGGCAGAAGAGGGCCTTGTTGGCCATCAGTGTGCAGAGAGGCCCTTGGGTCTGAGTGTGTTAGATGCCCCAGTATAGGGGAATGCCAGGGAGGGAAGATGGGAGTGGGTGGGTGGGTAGGGGAGCACCCTTATAGAGGCAGGGGGATAGGATAGTGGGTTTCCAAAGGGGTGACCTGGAAAGGGGGACTCATTTGAAATGTAAATAAAGTATCAAAAATAAATAAATAAATAAATAAATAAATAAATAAATAAGCTGCTAAGGCGGTGAGATTGTCTATTACATAAAAGTGCTTGCTACAAAGCCCAATGACATATGTTCAACTCTTGGAACCCACATGATGGAAATAAAAAGCCAACTAGCATAAATTGTTCTCTGATCTTTACATCTGTGGCATACTTGTGCACACACATGTGTACAGTCACATATAAGTAAATGTAAAAGGAAAAAGCAAAAACAAGGATTGGAATTCTGGTGATAATCTGTATTACATCTTGAGTTTCACACATCAAAATATGTAATAGTCACATTTTCTTGTCAATAAACAAGAATTTCCATGATCCTCCTATTAAAGGGTTCTCTTTTTAAAAAGATTATCTTTAGGTCATAAAGGGTTTAAAGACAAAAGCCATGCTCACATTTTGATATTTACTGTTCAAATAAAGTCTTTTCTTCTTTCTATTTTGCAATTTATTTGTTTTTAATTATTTTTTTATTTTTTGCATGTGGATTAATGTTTACCTGCATATGCATATGTGCACCACAGTTATGATGCACTAAAAAAAAAAAAAAAAAAAAAGACAAGAGAATATTGGATCCTCAGATGTCCTGGGACTGGAGCTACAGATGGTTGTGAACCACTAAGTGGGTGCTAAGAACCACACAGGTTCTCTTTAACAGCAGCAAGTCTTCTTAACTGCTGTCCATGTCTCCTGATCCCATTTTACTCTTTAAATGCTGTGTTAAGACATCACAAGGAACGGCTGATTTTCACACTATATTCCCCACTATTAATATATTCTATGATTCAGGAGGCAACAATGAAGAGCTGTGAAAAATACTTACTAAAAATTGGATATAGAATAGAATGTCACTTTCTAAACACACAAAAAAAATATATCAATTAAAAACTTCAGAACTTGTCCTATTCCATCATATAAAAATTATAATATTAATTTGCAAGTTGATACATTTTATAGCATGATTGATGCAAAATCAGAGCAAGGAGATTGCTAAATAACTGATATTTTGAGCCCCTTATTTTGCTTCTCCACATCTTCCAAAAATTAAGATGAACAGAAACAGAAGAGTGAAGTTTAGGAGTTTATGAAGAAGTGATTTTCTCTGTGTCCTTAGGCAAAATGCCTTCAATTGACAAAGGCTCCATCTGTATTCCAAGCAAAGCTGCACATTCTTTTTTTAAATGTGTGTTTTTAAAATACCATTTGGCACCTACTCTACAAAGCTTAAAAATTAGCTTTTGGGGAAAAAAAAATCACCCAAAATGTTGCTTCTTGTGTAGAGGCAAGAAAATTGGATTCATGTAAACGATCCTTAAGAAATGTCTTTATGTCTGTATGCCAACAATTGCATTTATAAAAATACACATTGATTCGCTTTTAAAAATTCTAGTCTTGTTATATTTTTATCCGTTATTGGACAGGAATCTGAATGGTGAGAGTACTTCCTTCTGTAAGACGCCTAGTGAATGAGAGCTCCTGTGTGGAGGGATGGCTGGAGAATTACTATTACTATTAATTTCTTCCATTTGATTTTCGTCTCTAAAGCCATCTTTCTGTCTGTGTGTTCTCCTCCTTTGGTTACCTTTTCTTTAATTTGGTTATCATACAAAGAAATAGAATTCAAGTAAAATTTTCACCCACATGTATCACATACTTGTCACCTAATCACACCCTCCCCCATGCATATAATGCCCTCTTGACCATCTCTCTCTCTCTCTTGCTTTTCTATTGCTTACCTTCCTCCCTCTCAACAATCCTCCATTCTGCTTTCACAGTATACATTCCATTACTGTCTCTTGTTCCTCACCTCCCTCTCTCTTTAAGCTTCTTCCTATCTCATGTTGTCCTTTCTACTTATTTACTTTTACATCATACAATTCACACACACACACACACACACATACACACACACACACACATACACACACACACACACACACACACACCCCTACATTTGGGGTGTGCAAAACCACAAAATATTTCTTTTTCTGAGTCTGATTTACTTTACTTAACACAATGAGTTTCAGTTCCATCCATTTTCCTGTAAATGTCCAACTTCATTTTTCTTTAGAGCTGCATAAAATTCCATTGAATGTACATAACCATTTTTATCTACTGGTCTGTTGATGGACTTTTAAGCAGGTTCCATATCTTGGCTATTGTAAATAGTACAGTGATAAGCATAGATATGCAAGGATTCGTGATAGGCTATAGGTATAATCTCATGATTAGTATATATGGATCATATAGTAATTATATTTTTATATTTTTGTGGAGTCTCCACATGATTGCCATAGCAGATGGACCAATTTGCATTCCCACCTGAGAACATAAAGATTCCTCTTCCATTGCAACCTTCACCAGATTTATTTTTGTTTGTTTCATTGGGGTTTTGATTTGTTTTGTTTTGGGGGTGAGGGGTTGTTTGTTTTGTCTTGCCATCCGGACTGAATTTTTACCCACACATTGACTGAATGATTTGGTTTTTTTTATACTTGTTTTTTGAAGATTTTTGTAGGTTCTTTATATTAACTCAGATACATAGCTGGCACAGATTTTCTCCCATTCTATGTGCTGTCTCTGTTTTGCTGATTCTTTCCTTTCGTGTGAGAAGCCATTTATTTTCATGTAATCCCATTTTTCAATATTGAAATAACATACAATATGATAATAGAGTCTTTTTCAGAATGTTCTTTCCTGTTCCTATATCTTAAACATATTTTGACTATGTTTTAATCTAGCAGTTTTGGTGTTTTAAGCCTTTGATGCCATTTGAACTGATTTTTGTGCAGAGTGAAAGACATGGATCTAGTTCATTATATGATGATAATCCATTTTCTCAATACGATTTGTTAAGGGGGCCGTCTTTTATTTTCAATGTGTGTTTCTGACATTGGAATGGTTAGCCTTGATAGTCAACTCAGTGGAAGCTAGGATCTCCATGGGAACAAAGCTCTGGGGTGTATGTGAAAGAGTTCCCAGTTAACCGTGGTAGAAATACCCACCCGAAACATGAGCAGCACCAGTCTATGGACTAGAGTCTTTGACAAAATAAAGAGGAAAGTGAGCTGGCCCCAGCAGTGGATGCAATGTGCCCATTGCCATCATACCCAGCAGTGATGGATGAACCCTAGAACTATGAGCCAAAAGAAACTTACCATCCCTGAAGTCATTATTGTCAGGGATGTTGTCACAGCAACAGGACCAATTATTAATACAGAAGATCAGATACCTGAGAGCTTTGCTACTGCCACTTTAATCTTGCTGCTTGCTATGCTTCTGCTTACACTGTGTACATCCTCTTGGTTTTATTTTGGTAGATCCTATGTGTAGATCATATCATTTACCAATTTATTTTAGATTTTTCTAGGTTTTATTGGAATGTAAGTTTTCAAAGTATTCTCTAATTCCTTTCTCACCTCTAATTTTATTAACTAGGCTCTTCTTTCCTTTTCTTTTAGATTATCTAGGTGTTTCCCAATCTGGTTTGTCTTTTCATAGAGCCATCTCTTGTTTGATTCTGCATACTGTTCCTTTAGGTTTCATTCTGTTAGCTTCTGTCCTGCTCTATATTCTTGTTATCTGCAGCTTTTGGATTTGGCTATTTCTTTAGACCTTCAGGTTCGTGATTAGGAAATATATTTGAGATCTACTTGTTTTTTCTTTAATAAACCTTTTCTTGTAAGTCTTCCTATCTCTAAGTTTTCCTCTTAGAAATGCCTCAAGTCATACCTCAGAGATTCTGACAAGTTGTATTCTCATTTTTATTTCATTGTAGAAACTTTTATTTCCTTTTTTATTTCCTTGACTTTCTCATTCAAGAGTATTGTTCAAGTATGTGTACGGTTTCTGTGATATATCTTGCCATTGCATTTTTTAACATCATTCCCCTATGGTCACACAAGAAGTTATTCAGCTCCTTTATGTCTGTTAAGACTGTCTCTGCACATAGTTTGTGTTCTGTTTTAGAAGAGTTTCCATGGGCTGCTGAGGAAGATTCTTATTACAACTATTGGATATAATATGCTTTAGTAATCTGTTAAGTTCACTTGATCTGTTGTTTTGCTCTACAGTTTATTTGTATGTTTTTAGTTTGAATGTCCTCTCAGAAGACAAAAGTGGGGTACTGAAATCACCCGCAATTCCAGTGTTGTGGCCTATCAGAGTCTATATTGTCAATGTTTGTTTTGTGCAATTGGAAGCACAAGCATTCAGCACATAAATATTTACAAATTTTTGCTTGAAGACTATTTTCTCAAATGTTAGAATTTCTAGGGCAGCTGCTTACAAGATTCCATTCAATTCTTAATTTGACTTTCATGTCTTGATTCTCAATCTTTGGATACCTTTATCAATGAGGTATATTTCTTATAGAAAATACTTCTGTCTTGTTCTTTAGCCCAGCAAACGAGTCTATATCTTTGCATTGGTTAGTTGAGTCCATTTTTGAGAGTGGTTAGGTAACTCTTGTAATATTTGGCATTTTATTCTGGTTGGTTGGATTCTTGTATGCTTTTTCCTTGCAGTGTATTTATTGACGTTTCATTTTGTTTACTGTTGTCTTTAGTATATTTACTCTGCTGTAATAAAATATTCTGACAAAAGCAACTTATGAGAAACAGAGGATTTCTTTTGTTTCATAATAGATCCTAGTTGATCATATGAAGAAGACAAAGTGGCAATGGATCACATCAAACCAGTAGTAAGAAAGATGAGAGTGATGGCTGCC
This sequence comes from Rhynchomys soricoides, assembly GCA_019843965.1. Classification (NCBI taxonomy): domain Eukaryota; kingdom Metazoa; phylum Chordata; class Mammalia; order Rodentia; family Muridae; genus Rhynchomys; species Rhynchomys soricoides. The sequence continues at coordinate 9,167,586 of JADRCH010000075.1, forward strand.
TGTGTTCAGCTCAGTGTCTGCTTTCATTTTCAGTTGTGATCCAAGCACAGACAGTAGTTTAGGCTACATTTAAGGCCTAACCCCCATCTCCATTAACCTAACCAAGATAATCCCTCACAAACTTGTCCAGAGGCTTATCCCCCAAATGGTTCTAAATTCTTTCATGTTGTTAATACTAGCCATTGCAACAGTGTTGGGCATGATAGGTTCCTTTCTTGTTGTCTTTAGTTCATCTATTCCTCTCATTAAATTTATTATTTTGTCTGTGCTTTCTTGATGAGGCTTTCTTTCCTCTCTATGTATGGTATTCTTTTAAGGTCTTCTGCACTGCTGTTTTGGTGTTAAATTGTCCCAATTTGTGATTGCTTTGAAATGTAGTATTTCTCCATCAATTTTAAAGGTATCTTTGCTGAATTTTGCAACCTTCATTGGAAGTTATTTACTTTCAAGTTAAAAGTATATAACTCTGTACTTTCCTGGGTAGAGGGAAGACTTAGGGTTTCTATTGCTGTGATGCATTCTAAAACTTACATTCTTTGAATCATTAATAAACAGTGAGTAACTATAGACAAAGGTATAACAAGATCCCTATGCTATAATATATCAAAATTACATTTACTTACATCAAAAAGTATAGTTTTAAAAAGGCTTTAGCCAGGCAGGGGTGGCACATGCCTTTAATCCCAGCACTCGGGAGGCAGAGGCAGGCAGATTTCTGAGTTTGAGGGCAGCCTGGTCTACAGAGTGAGTTCCAGGACAGCCGGGGCTAGACAGAGAAACCCTGTCTTGCAAAACCAAAAATAAATAAATAAATAAATAAATAGGTTTTAACTTTAACATAAAGAACTAAGTTTTATCATATACCCTCATGGTGGAGACACGTATAAATTTGAATGTAAACTTTTAATGTTTTGTTTTAATGTTTTGTTGCCTTTTAAGTATGTGTGTGCATGTGCACGTGTGTGTGTGTGTCTGTGTGTGTGTTTGTGTGTGTGTGCATGTGACCACAGTATGCTTTAGAAGTCAGGACAGTGGAAATTAGTTCTCAATTTCTACCACGTAAATCTGGGAGCAAGTGCTTTTACCTGCTAAGCCATCTTATCAGCCATAAAATGTTCAGATACATTCTAATGCACAGAGGGACTACATGAATTTCAAACCTCAGTTCCCTTAGCACAGGTCAAAATCAATACTAAAGATAGATAATGGTGCTGAAATTTCTTATTCCTGGTGACATAGTCATGATTTTATTGGGCCACATGTGAAATATGAAGCTAGAAAGGAAAAGGGAGAAAGTAAAGTAATAGACTGAATAACAAAAGTATCCCAAATATTGGTATCCCCATTAAGTGGCAAATGTATACTCAAAAGAAAAACTTAGTCCGTCTCAGTTGGACTGTAGATGAGTCCAGGGAACGTGGGAGTGGGGAAAGGATGTCTTCCCTTAAAACTTCCTAACCACAGGCTCCTGTTTGCATTTGAGAGAGGATGAAATGACCTTGGCACATGCATTCCTCTTCCAAATACCGCTGGTCAATAATTTGGTCAAAGCAAGTAACATGTAGTTACTGGAGCACTTGACACAAGTTACGTTTCAACACAGATTAGTTGTAATTAGAAAAATAAAATTGCCTTTCTATACTGCACGATGTACAAAATAATTAGAGAAAAATTTTAAAATATTGAAAGTAAACGGATACATTTTTAACCTTGATCTAGAGAAATATATCTAAATATGTGAAGCAAAAGGAAGAGTGATAAGCTTGATCATTGAAGTTAAGAAACATAAATAGATAGATACCTGTTCATAAAATTTATCATAGCAATGGAGAATTACAGCCCTAAATGGAGACTCAGACATGCTCAGAAGTGAGCATACACAGTGACGTTTTTCGTTCAGGTCCATAAGGAGTTGCCTGTCTCTTTTGTTTACATACTCTTACTTCTTTGGTTACAATGATGCCTTGGTACCCCAGTCGTCCTATGTACAAGCTTGTCATGCAGTTACTATAAATAAATGCAATGGATCTCCATTAAAAACTGTTCAGATCTGGTTTGGCATACATACGAAGTATGTTTGGCAACATACTTCAGGGCCTCCTCCTATTTCTTTATCTAGTCACTCATTCATGTATTCAATCATTTGTTCGTTTATTCATTCATGATTTCAGGGACTGGTACTTACATACTTACAGAAAGGGTTCAGTGACTTTTTATTTTCGTAACTACTTCAGTTGTCCCAAGACTTGGTTGCAATTGAAGAGTAGCCTCTGAAGGAAACAGTTTTGAAAAGAAAAGCTATAGCACTCTGTAACTAATAAACATTAAAATCTACCTACTACATCTGCAGGGCTAAAGAGATGGCTCATTGGTTAAAAGCACACACTGCTCTTCCAAAGGTCCTGAGTTCAATTCCTAGCACCCACATGGGTTCTCACAGCTGTCTGATGCCCTGTTCTGGTGTGCAGATGTACATGTAGACAAAATACCCATATATATATATATATATATAATTTATAAATAATTGAATCTTTAAAATAAAAGAAGTCACTACATCTACAAAGCAAGCTAAATTTAAAATTCCTTTGCAAAGCTAATATTTGTGAATAAGCAAATCTTCTAGATTCATTTGCCGCAGACAGACATTACTATCTGTATTAGTCAGGGTTCTCTAGAGTTACAGAATTTGTAGTAGTCTCTATATAGTAAGGGAATTTGTTAATGACTTACAGTCTGTAGTCAAACTCCCCAACAATGGTCAGCAGTAGCTGTGAATGAAAACCCAAGGATCTAGTAGTCACTTAGTCCCACAAGGCTCGCAGGCGAAGAAGATTGAATCTTCCTCCTTCCAATGTCCTTATGTAGATCTCCAGTAGCAGGTGTGGCCCAGATCAGAGGCATGCTTACCACCACACCTGAAACTTGTGTCTTCCAGACTCAAGATCTTGATCACAGGTGAGCCTTCTAATTCTGTATTATAATTCACTCCAGATATAGTCAATTTGACAATCAGAAATAGCCACTACACTATCCTAGTTTAAAAGAAAAAAACTAGGGACTGAGGAAATAACTAAGTCAGTAAAGGTTAGTCAGCAAGTATTAGACCCTGGGTTTGAATCCCAGACTCTATGTAAAAAGGCTGCTATGGCCCAGTACCTCTGCAACCCCAGTATTGAGACTAATCATCCTGGAATAAATGGTAAGTTTCTTGTTCAGCAGGAGACCATGTCTCAAGAGAATAAGCAAGAAAATGGTAGAGCAGACACTTGATGCCTTCCTCTGACCTCTGTATTATTTGCATGGGTGAACATAACCACATTCTTATGCATTCCCAGCCTATACACGAGAGAGAGAGAGAGAGAGAGAGAGAGAGAGAGAGAGAGAGAGAGAATCAGAAACATGAAAGGTAGGTCTATGTAACTTCTCAATGTCGTTCCAAATATTAATCATTATATTATTATGAATATTTGCTCCCAATACTGGCCATGTAGCCATCTCTTGGTTCTCACTCTCAAGTTGAGTTACAAGCATTTTTGTTGCATTTTTCACTCTTCAAAACAGAATTCACTTAACTAAACAACCTGCCCACTCACATTACCACACCTATGAGCACGCTTCCACACAAATGTGAGATTCATAGGAAGCTCTGGGCAGCAGAAATCTGGATCTTGTTAGCTGTGTTTGCCTCAGGAAACAAGATGAGGCTTTTTTTTTCCTGAGGACACTTCACTCCAAAGGATTCTGAATGGAATCCTGCAGAGAGAAAATTATAGAAAAGGGCCAAATTGCTAATCTGATTAAAATAGCTCAATTGCTTGAACTCGGATGTTTGACAGCATGTAAAGATGCACTGATCAGTTTACAGCCATCGAATGTAATCCAGATAATGTTCTGCCTAAATAGGCAGCAGCCCAGGCTGAGAGCTTTCCGGTTAGAGCAGCCAAATGTCCAGGCCACTCTGAGCTTCATCTTTGGTGGGATGACTGGCTTTGCTAGCATTTTGATTTTCAGTGTACTGTTAAGAGCATTATCAGTGACGTTACCCTTCATTAACTCCAGTACTGTGCAGTGGAATAAGGTTCCCATGTAGTCCTTGACCTTTTGCTGTTGCCTGTACAAATGGTCCAAAGCTCCCTGAACAGGGACTTGTGCCTGATGATAAGACACCTTCACATTCTTAACATCATAATGTGTTGGTCCACTGGACTCTTATGACAAACATTGTAATAAATAGGTAATAAACAATATAAATTTATTTCTTGAAAGTAAATCCAAGATGAAGGCATATTTGGTGCCTGGTGGGAGGGTGGTTTCTGTCTCATGGGTGGTAACTTCCTGCTGGGTTGTCACGTGGTGGAAGAGGAAACTAAAGACAGTAAGTCACTAATCTGATTTCTCACAATCTTTGAAAGGCTTCTACCTCCAAACACCATCACTGTTAAAGAGGAGAATTTCAACATAGAAATTTGAGGTGATATAAACATTTATCCACATCAAACAGTAAAGGAATCAGTTCTAGGCACACATTACATGATAAGCACTGAAGTAAGTAAGTGTTTGCATCAATTATTCTAGAAAAACTCACAGGACACTGACATTGTTATTGTTCTCTTCTTACAAATACTGAAACCCAGAAATTTTAGATGGCTCATTAACTTTGAAAATTTGTTCAGAATTTGTCATTGGTTTACTATTTTAAATCATTTGTTGTTCCTGCTAATAATTAGCTTGTGGTTTATAGAATTCATATATACATATATGTACATGTGGATAAAATTATACTGCCTCAGATGGAATAAGTAGTTCTCTTGCTCACTATGGTGGAAAGAGCATTCTAGTTTAAACCAGAGACCTGGGAACAATTCTAGATTTGTAGTTGGTAAACAATTTGATCTTGAACAGGTCACTTTCCCAAAGTCTACTCTCCTTGGGTGTAAAGTAGAAATAATGCAAACACAACCCAACTATATTGTGAAACTGATATAATATTAGCTCCATAATAACTCTTTTCCATACACTTAACTGATTATTGGTGATGCTAGAATACAGATCTTCTAACTTCTAGTCCTCTATGCTTTCTACTTGATCAGAGGACCATCTGGCTTTCTACTTATTAGAAATATATTAGGCCCATAACAGTGACCTCTGTTTAGCAGGATATACTGAAGAAGTTAAATACATTAAAGACAAAAAGTTCATTAGAAAGGAAAGAAGAAAACCAGGCACTAGATATACAGGCAGAGGTTATTTCACACTGGGGAAATACCTAGGAAGATTTGGAAGCTTGCTTATTTTAGCACATGAATCTAATTATATTTTTAAATGCAGATAATAGTTCAATAGATTTTAAAAAGCTGTCTACTAAATGTACACCAAACTTAAAAAATATTTCCTAGTTGGTAAGAGCAATTTGCTATCTGGAAACTAAGCTAGCCTGAATTCCCACCCCACCCCTACCCACCTAGTCATTCAACAACTATTGAGACACCTATCATATGTCATATGTAATAAGACATGATATCCTGCCTTATAAAGGGGAGCCAAAGAGTAAATTAAGTTTATCCCAATATAAAATTGAACAATAGTACTAACAAGAAAAATAAAGCTGGGGCAGTGGCCATGAAATATTGGGATTAAGAGCTAAACCTTAATGTAAAGTAGATTCCTCACTAATTAAAGGATGCTTTAAGAAAAGCTGTGGAAAATGTACTGGAACTAGATTGGTGTTCATGTGGCATCATCCTAAGAGGAGGAAAAATGAACAGCCTCAAAGCATGCCTGGATTGCTGAAACCTAGCAGAAGGGAACACAGAGTGACAACAAGTGTAAGGAGAGGCAGGGAGGGACTAGCTAATTAGGACATTAGCAACCTGTGTTAAGTAACCCAACTTTTAACACAGTAACAAAATCACTTTCTCTGTTTGTTGAGAATTGATTGCCAATGGCAAGAGCAGAGAGATGAATTAGGATCTAAGTAATCAAAGCAAGAAATGGCTTGGATCAGAGAGGACAAGCAGTGGAAGAAATGAGAAGGTGTAAGTTTGGTAGAACGATGTGGATTTAGCAGCAGACTGTGTGATCTGAAAGAAAAGGATGAGTCTGGCTGGAGAGATTGCTCAGTGGTTAAAAGCACTGACTGCTCTTTCAAAGGTCTTGAGTTCAATTCACAGACTCACAACCATCTGTAATGGGATTCGATGCCCTCTTCTGGTGTGTATGAAGACAGCTACAGTCTACTCATATAATATATATGTATATGTATATAATTCTCTTTTTAAAAGGATGAGTCAAAGATGATCCTGAGGATCCCAAAGTGCTCTGCCTGAGTTATGGAAGGGAGATGGAATGATGGCAAGTCAAACATTGAACTACGCAGTGCAGGATACAATACCCTTCACGATGGCATGCTCTGATCTTCTCCAGCCATTTTCTCTCTTGAGTTTATTATTATTAATATTCACTCTTTCTTCCATATGTGGCATTCATTTATTCTTTGTGTTACACTCTTGATTTTCATTTTCATTCACGGGTTTTACCAGCATTATTAGTAGTATTTGAAGAATAAATTAAATCAATTCTTGAAACTGAGGTAACTTAGAGTTATCTCAAACATGTCATAATGCAAGAAGGAAGTTTGGTCAATGCTGAGAGACAGACGGATGAATCAAAGAGCTACAAGGAGGTCTAAGGATTGAGGTGCTACAGTTGCTAGAGTCTGGGTGGATAGGGTGGAGCAGAGAAAGATCATATCTGCTTTCTCTACATTCCCTTATCAGATTATTCCTCAGACAAAGGGGGTAATTGGCTAAACCACTTGGAATTATCTTAAGCCCCGAGAAACTATCACTAAAGGTATTCTTTCATGGAACAATCTATGTCCAATGATAGTTTATATTCGGATGTAAAAGACATAACATCTATGACTCAATTTGGGAAAACTCTGAAGTACCTTATCAACAGAGTTCTCCAGAGGATATCAGAGGCCCATGCTAGAATTACCTTGTAGGTCAACTTCTTAGTTCTGACTTTTATATTTTCTTATGGATATATTTCCCAAGAGAGCTTCCCAATACAGTTTCTACAAGCCACCCTTCATCTTTCAGTCTTTTCCCATAGAGTTCAATCTAAGACAGGCATATTTTGTCAAAGTACAGGTTCATTGTGGACTTCAGAAACAAGATCCCTCTATGGCTTTGGGTTGTATGAAGGGTTTGAGGAATGTGATAGCTACAAAGTTAAGCCCCTAATAACTGGAAATGTTCATTAGTGTAAATGTGCAGTATACTTTCATAGAAGATTATTCTATCTGGTAGCTAACAGATGCTATGAAGCCAAATTCAGAACTTACCGAACAGAGATTCTGCTGATGTCACTAGCAGTTAAGCTGGGTGTTCCAATGTGGGCTTTTTAAGGGTTTTGGTTGTCTTTTTTATTTTTCCTTTCCACAAACAGCCGTAGAGCCTCGAGAGTTAATTCAGCCTTGCAGTCCCTCCAAGGCCATCTGTTGTTCAAATTAAAATACATATTTTTAACTTTAACCTTTCAATCTCTAAAGTTTTAAACCTTTGCAATAGAGACAGTTATTTTGCAACAGCTTTTCATCTTCCTGATTCAGTGACATCAATGAAATGATAATGTCAGCTTTAGGGACGTCAATGAGGATTATTGGCAGAGCTGAAATCGGTCTGGGAATGTGGAAAATATACTAGGCTATTTTCTGTTCTTACATGACACAGTAATACACCTTTTTAGAGTTAACCAAAACTAAATGGGGTTTGTGAAGAATAATTTAGGAATATACATATCATCTGAGACATCAATAAACAACAAGAAGCTGCAGAATGTAAGCTTCATTATTAGATCTATTAATCTATTGGCTTGTCTAATGTGGAAAGCAGAATAAAACAAAACCAAAATTCTAATTTCCTTGTATAATTTTTCTTGTTTGGAAAGTCATGCATGCTCAATGTAGAAAATGGAAAAGCCTGTGGAAATCTACAAAGATACAAAACATGTAGAAAAAGACTGTCATTGAAGACAAGCCAATGCTCGAAAATAACAAAGGCCTCAGTAATATTCTTTTCCTATGTCAATGAACAAGTCCCAAGTGCTTGCCCATTGCTACTCCCTTTGTCTTACAACTCAACCTATATTTCCCCTACCTTAAATCATCCCTGAGCAGGGACCAAACAGCCAGAGACCAGCTTCATAGTACATAGCCTATGAAATTATGAAAATTAGCAAAATGTTCATGTTGCCCCAATTTCACCTATTCCGCAATCCTCAATAAAAACTTCGGCCTAGATCTTCTTGCTTTTGCCTCTGCCTCTACCAAATCCTGCCACTCCCTCTGTGGTCTTGCATGCTGTGGCGTGTTTCCTTCTCTTAGGAAATATAAATTATAAATCTTTGTATAACTGGTCACTTCCTGTTATTACTCAGTCACTTCTATAAACTAAGAGCACTGAGACATAGTGGAGAAAACTAAGGAAAGCAATAAAAAGTGATACTACAAGGAATAGCTGAAGGATGCTATTTCAGCAGAAAAGTGAGGAAATAATTCTCTAAGGAGATGGAATTTGGCTGAGACCAAAAGACCTTAGTTGCTTAGTCCTAATGACTTTGTTGTGGCGATATAAAATGCCTAAGACAAGGTATCTACAAGCAATTAATGGATGCTAAAATAGGGAAAGCCAGTCTTCTCCAGGGAAGAGTCCATTGATAGGCTACCTAAGACCAAGTGGTGCATTCCTAAACACATACATATATAAGCAGCACGAAATGGACTTAACAGGAGTGTGTGGTAAAAATGATGTGAGTGCAGTGGTCGTGTGCGGTAGTCATCTAATAAATTATCAAAAATAAAGATGTGAGTGCAGTAGTCATGTGTGGTAGTCATCTAATAAATTATCAAAAATAAAGATGTGAGTGCAGTGGTCGTGTGCGGTAGTCATCTAATAAATTATCAAAAATAAAGATGTGAGTGCAGTAGTCATGTGTGGTAGTCATCTAATAAATTATCAAAAATAAAGATGTGAGTGCAGTAGTAGTGTGCGGTAGTCATCTAATAAATTATCAAAAATAAAGAAGAAATGTTAAAAGGTAACAAATGTCATGTTTGGCAGGGAAAAAGTTCTTGAACAAATATACCTTAAAGAAGAAAGGGTTTCTTTTCGCTTACAGATCCAAGGGAATATAGTCCATCATTGTAGGAAAGATAAAATGGAGCATAAAATGGCTGATCACATTGCATTTGCATGTAGGAGGCAGAGGATGAATAGACAGTGGGGCTGGGCAATAGTTGCAGAGCCTCAAAGCCTGTCTCTAGTGATGTAGTTTCTTCAGTGAGGCACAACCTTCTCAAACAGTGGCAATAGCTGAGGACCACCTTCAATATTGTGAGCCTATGGAGGACACTTCGTATTCAAGCACAATATCTATATTGTGAAAGGAGCAAGACCTTTCTAAGCCAATGGGACAAATCATGAGGCAAACCTAAATTTATTTGTTTACTGAACAGAGGGGTCAGGATGGCTGAGGCAGAGTGAAACAGAAGACACAGAGGTAAGTGAGACAAAGCTCATGGCAGGTCTTGATATAAAGCTGACCTGTCACATACACAAATAAGCATGGTGATGTGTGAGTAAAACATAATATTTGCATTTCTCTTCATCTTCAGAGATCCTACACCGGCAAATTCAAAACTTCAATCTCTGGTATAATTCCAGGAACCATGGCTTAGCCAGGAAAGACAATTCTGGATGAATATCTTTTATTACACTCTTTAAATTGTAGTCTTTCTTTACTCCTATAAAGCAGTGTTTAGTGAAAGGCAAATATTACAATTTACTCCACAGTGGCAAAGAACCATCTGGAAGGTGTGTGTCCATTTGTGGTATGTGGGTTGATTGGAAGAAGATAGGAGCAGGGATAAGGTAATTCTTAATAAAATCTTATTGATGCCCAGTTTAGCAACTGTGAGGTTCAGAGACAGTTCATGAATCATGATTCCAAAGCTGGGCCTGAATCTTGATTTGAATAAAAACCAAATAGGTTAGCCTTGTCAGCTTTATTTTAGGTCACATGCAGAGAGATGCATCCACTCTTTTAGTACAGTAAACATAACAGTGTTTTTTACTTACCTGCTAAGTTCATGAAGATATTTACTCTTTTTCTTAAGTTTACAAACAAGCTCTGGCTTTTATAAATTTTCCTCTTTGTAGCACAAGATATTTTCCTTTGAGCAAGCTTGGCCTGCAGCTTTACTCAGATGGATGAGAGTTTATGAGTGAAGTGTTTATTCACAATAGGCAGCCATCTTTAAGCTTCAGGCTGTAGAATTTAACATGATTATTATTATTAGGATATTGTTTTGTACCTGCTAATATTTCTCCACTTTATAGATGAGGAAACCACAACTCAGAAAGATTGTTATTATCCCAGGACTAATAACTTTGGATTCAGATGCTTGATGGGCTACAAATTCAATCTAGGAATGTCAGATATTAGCCTTCACTTCTGGCCAAACCACATCGACTCCCTGCCCACTATTTATCTGTCTGTGGAACAGGAGGAGGCTGACCCCACTTGTCAGTTATGGTGAGAACAGAGGATACAAATCATAGCTTAAGAATGACTCTGCACATGGTCATTTAAATATGAGAAAATGATACTTTTACCATGCAGTGGAAGGCCCAGGGCACACTGTAGAAGATGGGGAGGCAAGAATGTAAGAACTGAAAGAGAGAGAAAAGAGATATCAATTCTCCTGAGCAAGACATGGCCATTGGACAATGAACTCACAGCCACTATGGATGCCTGCACTGGATCTTCACAGGAATGGGATATCAAAAATCAAGAATGGGGTGGAGAAAGGACTTGAGGTGTGGCTTATCCCTCTCTGAGGGAAAAAAATAATTAAAATTTTTTACACAACATTTTGGAAGGGGGTAATTGTTGCCTTCATTTGTGTATTTACTAATGATGACACCAACCTCCAGTGTGTAGATCTAATCCAATGGTCACACAGACGGCCCTGATTAAAGTAAATAGGTCACAAAACAAAGCTAAAAGTCATAAATCTGAACAAGGGACCAGGAGGGAGCATTCAGGCTGATGAGGGATAGAAATGAGGTAAGAGAAGGTGAGAGGGGGAGTGATCAGTCAGAATGAATTACATACTCGAATGAAATGGTCAAATAATAAAATCAATTAAGAGACAGAAAGGAAAGGAAAGCTCTCATTGTGATCTCATTAACACACTGCACTTGGGTAACAACTTAACGTTTTAGTGATGCTAGCAGAAACTCTGTGAGCATCAACTCTTCTGACATTTCCCTTTCTATAGACATAGGTTTGAGAGAAAGAAATTCCTACTAGAGAAAAGAGCATCTTAAAAGAATAGAAGCTGGTGTCTAGACCAATACCAAAACATTTTTCTACAGTACACTCGCTCTACAGGATATTTTTTTCATAATACATTCCATGCATAATTTCTCTACTACATTTCTCAAGATATTAGTAATCATAGTAATCCATCAAGTAATGGGTCTGTGTATATTAAATATATCACAATTCACCAACACCCAATGCCCCCATTCATCTCACATACATAATACCACCTCAACCACCACCAACAACAACAATTAAAGAATAAGAGGTCATGAATTTAGGAGAAAATTGGGACAGAAGGAGCTAGAAATTGGATAGGAGAGGGTAGAAATGCTATAAATACTCAAGTATGAAATTCTCAAAAGAAATTAAATTTAAAATAGTCATTCCACACTATATCAAAAAAAGAACAAGCTCCTTGAAGTATATGGATATTTTAATATTGTGATTATAGATAAAGAGTATTAATAAAATTTTACATAGTGCAAAGAAAATAGGCAAGAAAAGAAAACAGAACGTAGGCAGAGTTTGTATTACTGATGTATATGCTTTAAAGCTCTTTACTGACATAGACCTGGGTGATAGAAACACTACACTTAATTTCATTTTATAGATGAAGAAGCTGAGGTACATAGAACTTAAATGATGTTCTCAAGATAACATAACCAGAAAATAAACTAAGTTTTCCTAACTGTTTGTTCAGAGTTCTGTGATGTCCAAGTCACCTGGATGGATAAGAGGCCACGGACGGAGGGTTGAAGCAGGATATGTCTTGGCACACTTGACTCTCTTCTGACCTTCCTTTAGATATCATTAGAAACCATCTTGGTATTTGTCCACTGCCATATCCTCTTGCCAAAGCTTCTGCCCTTCTATACTAGAAACCCTACCTGTTCCAAAAGTGTCCCATAGTAGAGGTGCCTCTCCTATGTCATGAAAACTATTCAATCCAATTTCCAGGTCTCACATTGACAATTCTTAGTTACACTGTGCTAACAGAAAACTCAGGATTAGACATATAAATACTCAGTCACATCATAAGCCAAGAGTGATGATTATAGTCAATGATGTTTGGGTGTCCAAATAATATCTCATTATGTCTAGTCTGTCCCAACCCACAATGTTCTCCTTGGGTAAAGGAAAGAATTATTGAGGTGTGAGTTTCTGTCTCACTATGGGTCCAGCACAGGCTCATATCACTTTGTAAGGGATGGGGTAGGCAGTGAATCACCACAACGTCTACTAGATAAATTAACTGCCTCTGATCCTGCTAAGAAATTTGTTTTACTTTTCATCTTCAGTAAAGGAATCTGCCTTGATGAGCCATGATAGTTCTGTCTTACTCTCAGACAAGCCTTTTCCACGAGCCTTTACAGTTAATGCCTTTGGTCAATAAGGGAAGAATTTCCCAGGCCAGCTGTGTTCAGGGTTCGGAGAGATTTAAATACCCTTTAATTGCAGCAGGGAAGAATTCACTGAACTCACATAACTGTTTCCTGGGATAACCTCATTTTATTTATAGGTTCTTTCAAAAGTATCTCTTTTTTAGGGTGTTTAAAGGTTTTCCCTAAAAGATCAGTGAATTGTATCTGTAGTTTTAAAGGCTTAAAGGCATTTCTCAGTGAATTTGAATGTTGGGAAACTTCTTAGCATTAAAGCAGCCTTACGCTCTCTCTACTCTGCTCTCACACTGATCACACAGTAGTTGTATCCACTAAGATTAGCTGGGGAGGTAAAGATGGAGTGATGGAGGAGAGGAGGACTCCCAGTCGCTCTGCCTGTACCCCTCTTCCCAACAGAGCCACATCAGCACTTTTATGGTAATATATGTTGACAATGCTATTCCAAAGACGAAAGAGAATAAATGCAAGAGCTTAGCACACTCTGATAAGAGGGCCCATGACATCATCCCAGGCAAGGCCCAGACTTTTCCCCGCCTCATCATCATAGTCTCCTCAACCACAGAGTTCTTTGTACCAACAAAATAGTAAGTTAGAAGCCTGCTCTGTGAGAATGAGAGGAGTTTATGGTCTTGCTGAACTCTTATGCTGCATCTTGTTCAGAAAAGAAGGATGTTCATGGGGGTGGGGAGACAAGAGTGACACCGAGAAATATCAATGAGAAAGTGTAAACCATGGAAGACTAGCTGAAATGTGGTGGATATATCATGGGATGCTATTCATTCTTAAATAGGAAGGATATCCTGAAACAACGTAAACCTTGGAGGAAACTTAAGAATATTATCCTCAATGAAATCAACTGGTCTTCTCTGCTGTCTCTGTCTCTATCTGCCTCTGTTTCTCTGTCTCTATCTCTCTGTGTCTCTCTCTGTCTGTCTCTCTGTGTTTCTCTCTCTCTCTCTCTCTCTCTCCCTCTGTGTGTGTGTGTGTGTGTGTGTGTGTGTGTCTGTCTGTCTGTCTGTCTGTCAATAATATTTAAATTCACGGAGATAGGAAGTAGAGTGGTGGATGTCAGAGGCTAGGAAAAAAAGAACAGGAATTGGTATTTCATAAGCATGGGGCTTTCGTCTGAGGAGATCAAAGGTTTGGAGATCAATGGTGGGGAAAGATGCCTAGAAATGTGAATGTATTGAACTGTACTCTTAAAAATGACTAAAATGACAAGATTTATTTTTATAAAAATGACACTTAGATGAGCCTTGTGGTACGTGCCTTTAATCCCAGCATGAGACCAGAGCAGGAAAATCATGGATTATAGCCTAACATGGCTACCCAGTGGGTTCCAGGTTCACCCTTTTTCCCTTTTTATTGAAAATAGATTCTTTTCTAACATAATATATTCTCCTTATGGCTTCCCCTCCTTCTACTCCTCCGAGTTCCTCTCTGCCCCCTCTCATCCAGATCCACTCCCTTTCTGTGTCTCATTAGAAAAGAACAGGATTCTAAGAAATTATAATAAAATAAAATATAAAGTTGGACAATGCAAACAGAAAGAAAACAATCCCAAAATAAGACACAAGAATCAGAGACCCCTTTGTTCACACAAGAATCCCATAAAAACACTAAGCTGAAAGCTATACACAGAGTACCTGGTGCAGATCTGTGTTGGCTCTGTGCTTGCTGCTTCACTGTCTGTAAGTTCTTATGAACTTTACTCATGTTGATTTAAAGGGCCTTGTTTTCTTGATTCCTCCATAACTTCTGGCTCTTACATTCTTTCTGCCTCCTCTTCTGGGGGGTTCCCTGAGCCCTGAGGGGAAGGATTTGATGGAGAGATCCCATCTAGAGATGTGTGTTCCAAGGCCTCTCATTATCTGCATAATGTTTGGCTGTGGGTTTGTGTATTTGTTCCCATCAGCTGCAAAAAAAAGTTTCGTTGATGGTGGCTGAGTAAGCACTGATCTATGAATGTGGCAGATGTCATTTGGAGTCATTTTATCACTCCTTTTTATTTCCGGTCAGAGTTGTTTGGTTTTACCTGAGACCCCTGGGCTATCCAGTCTTTAATTATAGAAAGTCTATCTCAAAAACCAGAGAGGTGAATGTGCCAGTAAGTAAATAAAGAAATTGCCTCACAAGCCTGACTATCTAAATTTGACCTCCAGAATTCACAAAAAAGAGAGAGAGATGATTCCACAAAGTTTTCCCCTGTCTTATACACACATTCACACACCCACACAGACACACTCACTCATGTACACACACACACACTCGTAATAATAATAATAATAATAATAATAATAATAATAATAATAATAAAAATAATAAAATGTAAGAAAATATATATATTCAAATAACTTCAGCAGGCCCAAGAAATAGATAATATATAGATGTGTTTACACACACACACACACACACACACGTGAAATTACAAGTAATGTTTAGAATGTGTACAAGGCAACTAAAAGTGATGTCCCTAACTCTCAGGCATTCAGATTAAAATGTAATAAAATTCTAATTAGACAATATGTGAGTTTTTACAGTACAAATGACCTGGAAGTCTAAAGTAGTGACATCTAACACAAAATGTTACACAATTTCTAAGAGGATGCAAATTTGTCACTTTAGCAACCAATGTGAAGAGTGAAAGTAGTACACAGGGCAGTGGGATAAAAGCATCCAGTTATCCAGAGACTTTTGCTACTGACGCTAAAAAAAGATTATTTTCTCCTATGGGTTCCATTAAAAAAAAAAAATAAAGCCTTCACTGCTCACTTTGGCAGCACACCTACAAAAACTGAAGACAGAAAAGCAGAGACCAGCAAGCCCCTTACACAAAGATTACATGAAAATTTGTGAAGTGTTCCTTAATTTTATTTGTACCCACAGATAAATGTAACCCTTGCCTCTCAAAGGAACTTCTCTTTGCAACAGACAAAGATCATTAGAAGAAAACCCACAACCAATCAAAATGCAAAGTTGTGGAGCTCAGTCCTAGTGAACACATCCAGAGTCATCTCCTACATCTAAGTCTCAGGGGACATTACAGAAGAGGTGGCAGAAAGATTTTAAGAGCCAAAGGATCAGGGAGTTTACTGTGACATTGTATCTCCTAGTAATGTCAGCTACACCCATAAAGTCTCACTAACACGACTACCTAAACATGAGCTGAAGAAGGACAATGACAACAAGCCTGCCAAAGTGGACAGGAGACATAGCCCATGAGGCCTCAACCCTACACAAAGAACTACAGGCAACTAGGGAAAGCCGAGAGCGGGAGAAATAGTCTCCACCAGGAAAGAACATACCAATTGGTTATCCAATACCAAATTGTCAACCCTGAAAATATACATACATACCAGTCACATTATATAGACTGAGCAGGTTGTAATTAGGAATATACATATACATAAACAAGCACATATATACACGTGTATAAAACAACAATTACTGAAAAGAGACTATTACTTAAAAGAGAGCAGGAAGGGGTTTTGCATGTGAGGTTCTAGAGAGAGAAAAGAGAACTGGAGAGATGATGGAATTTTATTAGAATCTCAAACATATGAAAAATAATTTTTTAAGAAGAAAAACAATCCTACAACTTAGTCAGCAGTAGCCTTTGAGTCTGAGACAGGTCCCATGGGTATTCTATCATGCAGGTCCTCACTTGATACTCCTTTGCCACAGAGAGGTTTCACACAGCAGTTATTTCATAAACCAGTGCTCCAGTAGAAGGCAAGGCAGTAAATGGAAGAGACAATGAGGGACGAGGGCTGAAGGAATTCACAGGAAGTGTACTTCCAGGGGTTGTCAGTAGAGGAGAGTCTTCATAAAGCAGCAGAGCTTGGAGTGATGTAATTTGGATTCCTCCCTAGTACATAATAAGCACTTGGGGAATGTGTGCTTCATGAATGAGTGCTCAGATGCTTTTGTTCATTTGGGTTGCTATAACCAAATAACTAATATAATACAATTTATCATCAACTAATGTGTTACAATTCTTGATAAAAGGAAGGTACCAGAAAAAAATAATGCCTGCTAAAGGCTGGTTCTCTGCTTGGTGGATGCTCCCTGGTTGTATCCTCATTTGACAGAAGATCCAAGGAAGCTTGTTGGGGGTCTTTTTAATAAGATCACACTAACCTTCTATGACAGTGAAGCACTCAGTACATAATCACTTCCTGTAATTCTAGCTCTTTCAACTATCACGTTTGGCAATAGATTCCAACATATGTTCTCCAGAAACAAACAAAGTTATGTATGTGGCTACTAAGATACTTAAGCAGAACTTTTTGGAGACACCCAAGCTTATGCTCAGGTGTATGCTATGCTTCTCTCTCTCTTTCTCTCTCTCTCTCTCTCTCTCTCTCTCTCTCTCTCTCTCTCTCTCT
>JADRCH010000075.1:9189683-9304042 GCA_019843965.1 Rhynchomys soricoides
TGCTGAAGAATATAATTAGTAATCTCTCTGCCATGACCAGGAACCAGAGAGAAGTCTTTCCATCTCAGAACACAGCCTTGCCCTGTGTCCTAAAGACAGCTAACCAAAAAGAATTTGTCTCAAGATAAACCATGGTGAAAGTGGAGCTAGCACATAAACTGCATAAAGTGATCACAAGAAGAGAGATGCCAGCAAAGTAAATGGCAAATATACAAAACAAAAATGCTACTGACCAAGCCTATGGCCATACAACCCAGCAATTTAATTAAACTCTTATATTTAAAAATATTTTATTGAATTAATATATAATTACATCATCTCTACTAAGCCAACCTCCTGACCCAAATTCACATCCTCCTTTTCTTTAACCACTGTTGCTACATAAACATACAAATGAATTTATATATAAATGCAATCTGCTCAGCTCCTACCTATACATGTTTCTAAGGTTGATAAAACTTTCAATAATCTCAAGGCAGATAAGACTATTTGGTATACAAAAAATACAGCTAAAATTTGAGCAAAAAGGTCAATATGTAGCCCCACCAGTATCAAATTTGACATCCTCCTCCTTCAGCAGTTTTTAAGGTTATAGCCGCTACTTCTTTTCCCCTCTCCCTCTTAACTTGTTTTCTTATTCATGTTATATCACGATCACAGCCCCCCTTCCTGTCTTCCAAGTCCCACCCTCATAACCCTTTCCCCCTTCACCTTCTCCTCTGAGGAGGAAAGCGCCCACACACACCTTGTGTACTACCCTACCATAGGACATCAGGTTGCAGCAGGACTAGATGCCTTCTCTTTCACTAAGGCTAGACAAGGCAGCCCAGCTAGGGGAAGTGTATCCAAAGGCAGACAACAGAGTCAGAATCAGCCCCTACTCCACTTGTTAGGGGGACCCACACGAAGACCATGCTGCATATTTACTACATATGTGTAGGGTCTTAGGTCCAACCTATGTATGCTCTTTGATTGGTGGTTCAGTCTCTGTGAGCCTCCATGGGCCCAGGTTAGTTGACTCTGTAGATCTTCTTATAATGTCCTTGACCCCTCCATTGACCTTTGGCATCTACATAGCATCATTTTACATTAAAAGACAGAGGAGCCATGACTACAAGCAGTATCTTTTGGGCAGAGGATTTTAGTATACATAAACTAGAAGTCTTTTTTTGTTTTTGGTAAAGACCAGATGGTGAATAGTTTGGGCTTTATAGGCCATACTATCTCTGTTAAAAACTACCCAAGTCCACGTTTTACCTGACGGCAGCCATAATTATTATGTAAATGAAAAGGCATAGTTAAATTCTTATAACCATGTTTACATAAATGGCATGCTGAATTCGGACCATGCGGCCATCATTTGCTGACCCCAGAGTTAAACACGACTCCGGAATAAAGATGAGAAAAGTGTTTTAGGCATTGTGGGTTATTAGGGGATTCAATCCAAACTTTAGAAGACAAACTTTAGTGGACAAAGATAAATGAAGAAACTGACAAAAAAAAAAAAATACTGGCAAAAAATAAAAAGCTGAAATCTGCTGCTCTACCTGAGAACAGAAAAAGAGACACCTTCCAGCTTTCTGGCAGTGACTGCCTGGAAGGCCCAGTGACGTGCAAGGATAATTCAAGAAATAGAGACATCTGCTGGGAGCCATGAAAATTATGATCAATTCTAAACAAAGAAACTGATGTCACTTTCACAGAGCCCTTTCAAAAACGTCTAGCAATTCACAGGGCTATTTGGACTGTTAGCCCACAGTGACAGCTTAAATAAGAACCTCTCAAATGTGAAATGAGGGACTTGGATCTCAGCTTAGATTCCTCGACCTTGCCTGCCCATCAGATCACAGCCACTTTGGAAAAATGCCTCTGCATAAGTTTATGAAGCTACTACCAGTCCCTTGAACTCAAATTTCTGGAGAGAGGGAAAAGCATGTACTTTTCAAAATTCTCCAAATATTCAGGTATGTAGTCACAGCAGATATTTGGGGGGGAGGGGGTATGGGCTCACATATTCAGATGATACACTTAAAGAATTACCTGTGATTTTGAAATTTGAATATGATACATTAAAAAGACTAAACTACTAAGCCAATTCTACAACAGTACGTTGTTGTGCATCCTGTTCCTAGCCACCGGGAGTTGCAGAAAAAAAACATGAAACCGGGGTGCTACCCTAATGTAGAGGAACTGGTAATGGCTCAGGAATAGGGACAAAACAAGGCTTGGACTTTGACAATGTGATCAATTCCTTATTTCAGAAATAAAAGTAATGTCCCTAGCAAGTAAGTTTTAAAATATCAAAATGTTTTCAAAGTCTAAGTTTTTTGTGATAATGTTTCTTTGTATGCTTGTATGCTTTTAAGGAGAATCCCAATACGCCCAATGTCTGGTCTATTTTTTCAAGTGGCTCGTTTGCAGCAATTAGCAAAGGCATATTTCAAAACATGATGAAAAAATTAATCTTAATAGAAAAACAAATAATTTCTTTTCTAAATCCCCAAATCACAGCTGATTAAGTGGCAACAGTTTGGGTCACTCGGGCCAATCCTGGCATGCACCTGTGACTCCAGAGTGAACAGAATTAATTCTCTGCTTCACTGCAGAATATTTTTCTAATGTAAACAAGAAACTATGTACTAACTCTACCCTGAACGCTGAAGATAGCAAATGTGTGGCATCCATGTTGGAACAGACCAATGCTTGCAGGCACATTGATTTAATACTGTATGAACCATCACAATAGAATACCAAATGTACAAAAGAGTGTGTGAAGTGGAGCTAAAGCACACTTTACAGCCAGAAGTATTTTAACGAGGGGATAGCAAGGCATAATAAAGAATAGTACTAGGAGAGCCAAGAGGAGTTCCTGGTAGGGAAATACAATGAGTGTGAGTGGGGATCAGAAAGGCTAGCCTACGATGCTGTAGGAAAAGCTAATTCAGTGCCAAGAGTCTCAGCATGAACAGTGGCTGAGAAGTCCTAACTGCAACCCTGGCCTGCTTGCTGTAGAATAGTTTTTCTGTAGGAACTCCCATTTCCTCCAACATGGTCTTACCATCAAGACACTTTAAGCAATGTATTTCTGGCATCTGAGTAGAACTGTAATTTGTATAAAAAATGTTAAAGTGAGGTTTACTCTTTCAAAGATTTTCTT
Organism: Rhynchomys soricoides; assembly: GCA_019843965.1. NCBI lineage: Eukaryota > Metazoa > Chordata > Mammalia > Rodentia > Muridae > Rhynchomys > Rhynchomys soricoides. Next base: position 9,192,841 of record JADRCH010000075.1, read on the forward strand.
AATTCATGTCTTCAGTTAATTCAAACTGTTCAATTATGCTTTTAAGATTAACTTTCCAAGTCAGGAAAGCTTGTTCTCAAAAAAAAAAGACTAATGAATGGTCTAGTTATATTGGACCAGTGTTACTTGATTTTAGAAGGTGCTTCTGTATGAAACACAAAAATTACACTTTGTAGTCAAATTATCACACCATGGATAATGTCAACATGAACAACCAACACTCTAAAAGTAAGTTACATATTTATCTATTCAATATTTTTAAGTTAATTTAGTTATTTATTTATTCTTTACTTATTCACTTTACATCCTGCTCACTGCCCTTCTCCCAGTCACCCCCTCCACAATCCTTCCCCCTCCCCCTCCCCTTCTCCTCTGAGCAAGTGGGGGCCTCTTGGGTAACACCACCACCCCACCACCACCCCGGCACATCAACTGCAAAGCTAGGCATATCCTCTTCCACTGAGGCCAGACAAGCAGCCCAGCTAGAACATATCCCACAAACAGGCAACGGCTTTTGGGATAACCCACACTTCAGTTGTTCAGGACCCACATCAAGACCATATAGCTACATGAAGACTTGTACCTGCGCATCAGCTACATGTTTGCAGGAAGGCCTAGGTTTTTTGGTTGGTGATTCAATCTCTGAGAGCTCCAAGGGTCTAGGCTAGTTGACTCCATTTGGTCTTCCTGTGGAGTTCCTATCCCCTCTGGGGCCTACAATCCTTCCTCCTGCTCTTCCATAAGAGTCCCTAACTTCCACCCACTGTTTAGTTGTGGGTGTCTGGATCTGTGTGAGTCAGCTGCTGTGTGGAGCCTCTCGGAGGACAGCCATGCTACACTCCTGTCTGCAAGCAAAACAGAGTATCATTAACAGTGTGAGGGATTGGAGCTTGCCCATGGAATGGGTCTCAAGTTGGATTGATTATTTGTTGTCCATTCCCTCAGTCTCCACTCCATCCCCTGTCCCTGCATTTCTTGTAAACAGGATAAATTTGCAGTCGAAAGTTTTGTAGGTGGGTTAGTGTTCCTATCATTCCACTGGGGTTCTTGCCTGGCTATAGGAGGTATCCTCTTCAGTTTCCATATTCCAGATGCTGTTAGTCACAGCTAAGGTCACCCCATTGATTCTTGGGTGCCTCCTTTTATCCTAGATCTCTGTCTCTTCCTAGAGATGCCTCCCACCTCCACACCCCCACTAGTTGCAGATTTCCATTCATTCTCATGACCATCTGGCCATCTCTTCTATCCTTCCCTACACCTGATCTTAAATACCCCCTTTTCCTCCCTATCCCCTCTCCCATCCATTTTCCTCCCTCCATCCGCCTCTTTTGACTATTTTATTCCCCTTTCTAAGTGAGATTCAAGCATCCTTGCTTGGGCCTTCCTTCTTGCTTAGTTTCCTTGAGTCTGTAGAGTATAGCATGTGTATCCTGTATTTCATGGCTAATATCCACTTATAAGTGAGTCCATACCATGCATGTCCTTTGGGGAGTGGATTACCTCACTCAGGATGGTATTCTCAAGCTCCATCCATTTGCCTGAAAAATGCATGATATCTTTGTTTTTAACAGCTGAATAGTATTTCATTGTATACATGTACCACATTTTCTTTATTCATTCTTCAGTTGAGGGACATCTAGGTCATTTCCAGTTTCTACCTATCACAAATAAAGCTGCTATGAATATAATTGAGCAAGCATCTTTGTGGGATGGTGGAGCATCTTTTGGGTATATGCCCAGGAGTGGGATAGCTGGGTTTTTAGGTAGAACTATTTCCAGTTTTCTGAGAAAGAGCCAAATTGATTTCAAAAGTGGTTGTACATGTTTGCACTCCCTCCAGCAATGGAGGAGTGTTTCTCTTGCTCTACATTCTTGACTACATGTGCTATCTCTTAGGTTTTTTTATCTTAGCCACTCTGATGGGTATAAGGTGGAATCTCAGAGTTGTTTTAATTTTCATTTCCCTGATGACTAAGGACTTTGAACATTTCTTTAAGTGTTTCTAGGCTATTTGAGTTTCTTCAGCTGGGAATTCTGTTTGGCTCTGAACACCATTTTTAATTTGGTTACTTGGGTTGTTAGTGTCTAACTTCTTGAGTTCTTTATAAATTTTGGATATTAACCCTCTGTGAAATGTAGGCTTGGTGAAGATGTAGGCTGATGTTTTGTCCTATTGACAGTGTCCTTTGCCTTACAGAAGCTTTGTAGTTTCGTGAGGTCCCATTTATCAATTGTTGACCTTAAAGCCTGACCCATTGGTGTTCTGTTCAGGAAATTGTCTCCTATACTAATGTGTTCAAGGCTATTTCCCACTTTCTTTCCTGTGAGATTTAGTGTATCTGATTATATGTAGAGGTCCATGATCCACTTGGACTTGAGTTTTGTACAGAGTGATAAATACAAATCGAATTGCATTCTTCTACATGTAGACATCCAGTTAGACCAGCACCATTTGTTGAAAATGCTTTCTTTTTTTTTTTTTTCCATTGTATGGTTTCGACTTTTTTATCAAAAATCTAGTGTCGATAGCTGTATGGGTTTATTTCTGGGTTTTTAATTCAATTCAATTGATCAACATGTCTGTTTCTTTACCAATACCCTGCAGTTTTTTATCACTATTGCTCTGTAGTACAGATTAAGGTCAGAGATGGTAATTCCTCCCAAAGTTCTTTTATTGTTCAGGATTATTTTGGCTATCTTGCATTTTTTGTTTTTTCAAATTAAGTTGAGAATTGCTCTTTCAAGGTCTATAAAAATTGTGTTGGAATTTTGATGAGGATTGCATTGAATATATAGATTGCTTCTGGTAAGATGGCCATTTTTACTATTTTAATCCTACCAATCCATAAGCATGGGAGATCTTTCCATCTTCTGAAGTCTTCAATTTCTTTCTCTGGGGATTTGAAGTTCTTGTCATATAGATCTTTTGCTTGTTTTGTTAGAGTTACAGCAAGAGTGTGCATATTATTTATAGCTATTGTAAAGGGCGCTATTTCCCTTATTTCTCAGCCCATTTATTATTTGAAAAAGGAGGACTACTGATTTCCTTGAATTAATTTTATATCCATCCCCTTTTGCTAAAGGTATTTATTAGCTGTAGGAGTTCTCTGGTAGAAATTTTTGGGGTCAATTTTGTATGCTACCCACAAATAGCAATATTTTGACTTCTTCCTTTCCAATTTATATCCCCTTGATCTTGTCTAGTTATCTAATTGCTCTGGCTAGAACTTCAAGTACTATATTGAATAGATAGGGAGAAAGTGAGCAGCCTTGTCTTGTCTTTGATTTTAGTGGAATTGTTTTAAGTTTCTCCCCATTTACTTTGATGTTGGTTATTGGTTTGCTGTATATTTCTTTGATTATGTTAGGTATGTGCCTTGTATCCCTGATCTCTCTAATACTTTTAACATGAAGGAATGTTGGATTTTATCAAAGGCTTTTTCTGCCTCTAATGGGAAGACCATATGATTTTTTTTATTTCAGTTTCTTTATATGGTGGATTATATTGATGGATTTTCATATATTGAACCATCCCTGCATCCCTGCGATGAAGCCTACTTAGTCATGGTGTATAATGTTTTTGATGTGTTCCTGGATTCGGTTTGTAAGTATTTTATTGAGTATTTTTACATCAATGTTTTGTTTCAATTTTTTTTTGTAATAGTTTGAGTAGTATTGGTATTAGTTCTTCTTTGAAAGTCTGGTAGAATTCTGTTGTAAAACCATCTGGCCTGGGGCCTTTTTTGGTTGGGAGACTTTTAATGACTACTTCTATTTTTTTAAGGGCTTATATGGCTGTTTAAATAGTTTACTGGTCTTGATTTAACTTTGGTAAGTGGTATCTGTCTAGAAAATAGTCCACTTTGTTAAGATTTTCCAATTTTCTAGAGTACAGGCTTTTGAAGTAAAACCTAAAAATTCTTTGAATTTCCTCAGTGTCTATGTCCCCCTTTTCATTTCTGATTTTGTTTATTTGGATTCTGTCTCTCTGTCTTATGGTTAGTTTGGCAAGGGTTAGTCTATCTTGTTGATTTTCTCAAAGAACCAGCTCTTGGTTTCGTTGATTCTTTGTATTGTTTTCTTTGTTTCTAATTGATTGATTTATGCCCTAATTTTGATTATTTCCTTCCTTCTATTCCTCTTTAGTGTGCTTGCTTCTTTTTTCTATAACTTTCAGGTATACTTTTAAATTGCTGGTATAAGAACTTTCTAGTTTCTTTATGGAGGCACTTTGTGCTGTGAACTTTCATCTTAGCACTGCTTTCATTGTGTCCCATAAATTTGAGTATGTTGTGTCGACATTTTCATTGAGTTCTAGAAATTCTTTAATTTCTTTATTTCTTTCCTGACCCAGAGATCTTTGAGTAGAGACTTGTTCAATTTCCATGAGTGTGTAGGCTTTCTGTTGTTTCTGCTGTTGAAGTCCAACTTTAATCTGTGATGGTCTGATAAAATACAAAGCATTATTTCAAATTTCTTGTATCTGTTAAGGCTTGCTTTACAATCAACTATTAGTCAATTTTGGAAAAGGATCCATGAGGTGTTGAGAATAAAGTATATTCTTTTGTATTTGGGTGAAATATTCTATAGATGTCTGTTAGGTCCATTTCCTTCAAAATGTCTGTTAGTTTCACTATTTCTCTTCTTAGTTTTCGTCTGAATGACCAGCCAATTGGTGAGAGTGGAGTGTTGAAGTCTCCTACTATTAATGTGTGAGATTTGGTGTACTTATACCTTTGATAAGTATACTTATACCTTTGATAAGTATAAAGTGTCCTTCCCTGGAACTTTTGATTAATTTTGGTTGAAAGTCTATTTTATTAGATATTAGAATGGCTACTCCAGCTTGCTTCTTGGGTTCATTTGCTTGGAAAACTTTTTACCAGCCCTTTACTCTAAGCTAATTTCTATCATTATTGCTGAGGTGTGTTTCGTGTATGGACCAGAATGATAGACCTATTTCTGCATCCATTTGGTTAGCTTGCGTCTTTTTATTGTGGAATTGGGTCCATTCATGTTGAGAGATGTTAATGATAGTGAGTGATCTGTGTGTGTGTGTGTGTGTGTGTGTGTGTGTGTGTGTCTGTGCGTGCACATGCATTTGAGTATATGTGCACTCTCCTTGTTTTAGCTGGTATGGAACGATTTATTTCCTGTGTTTTCTTGGTTGTTGTTATCCTGCTTGGGTTGGAGTTTTCCTTCTAGTATTTTCTGTAGGGCTGGATTTGTGGATAGATATTCTTTCAATTTGGATTTTTCTTGAATTATCTTGTTTTCTCCATATATGGTAATTGAGTTTTGCTGGGTCTAGACTGGCATCTGTGGGTTTGTTTTTTGCTTTTTTTTTTTTTTAAATGTTGCAAGATATCTGTTCAGTCCCTTCTAGCTTTTAGAGTCTCTGTTGAGAGGAACTAGTATAATCCTCATATGTCTGGCATTGTTTGTTACCTGGCCTTTTCCTTTTGCCACTTTTAATATTCTTTCTTTGTTCTGTAGAACAAAATTTTGTGTCTTAATTATTATGTGCTGGGAGGATTTTTTTCTTGTCTAGTCTAATTGGTGTTCTATAAGCTTCTTATATGTTTATACTTACCTCTTTCTTTAGGTTGGGAAAGTTTTCTTTTATGATTTTGTTTAAAATATGTTTAAGCCTTGGAGCTGGGATTCTTTACCTTCTTCTATTATTCTTAGGTTAGGTCTTTCATGGCATCTCAGATTCCCTGGGTGGTTTGTGTCATGGATTTTTTTTTTTAGATTTAACATTTTCTTTGACTGATGTATCAATGTCTTCTATTGTATATTCTACATCTGAGATTATCTCCTCCATCCCCCTGGATTTTGCTGGTGATGGTATATCTGTTGTTTCTGTTCTCTTCCCTAGGTTTTCCATTTCCAGGATTCTCTCAGTCTGTGTTTTCTTTTTTGCTTCTATTTCCACTTTCAGATCTTGCACAGTTTTATTTATTTCCTTCACCTGTTTAATTGTATTTTCCTGTATATCTTTAATGGATTTATTTGTTTCATCTTTAAAGATCTCTACCTGTTTGATTGTATTTTCCTGTATTTTTAAGGGTTTTATTTGCTTCCTCTTTAAAGAGTTCTGTCATCGTTATAAGTTTGTATTAAGGTTATTTTCTTGTGTTTTGGTTTTGTTATAATATTCAGGGCTTGCTGTAGTAGGGTAGTTGTGCTCTCCTAGTGTCATACTGCCTTTTGCTGATTGTGTTCTTTCAAGGGCCTTTAGCCATCTGGATGTCTTTGGTCCTGCTGAAGTAGATATTGGGAGGGGGGTTAACCTTGCTGGTGCTGGTGTGGCAGGCCTCTGGTGGGTATCCTTGGGCTGTGTGGTTCCAGATCTGCAGATCTGTATGGTTTAGGATCTGCAAGTCTCTGCAGTTTAGGATCCACAGATCCGATGAAGATGGGCAGAGAGATGGTAGGAGAATGGTGGTCCACCTTGGCCAGCAGGCTGCTCAGAGCAGCTTAGTATACCCCAAAGCAGGGAAGATGAGTGGGGAAAGGGAAGCTAAACAGTATGGTTCAGGCTCAGCAGATATGATGGAGGTGGGAGGAGAGGGTATAGGCAGAATGGAAGTCCCCATGGGAAAGCAGGGTTCTCAGGGCACCTTGGCTTGCCCCAGAGGACTCAGTAAGCAGGGAAGATGGGTGAAAGAAGGGAGCTTCCCTGTATGGTTCAGAATCCACAGGTCTGATGAAGGTGGGAGGACAGATAGTTGGAGAACCATTCAATATATATTTATTCACCATCTTATAGAATCCTTGGTCTACTCATCCTGAGGATGCTTCATCATTATGGCTACTGTACATGACAAAAACTTAATCATTATATTATTAATAGTAGCCAATGAGTCCATAGAAAAATGAGTGCAAACTCTCAGCTCTCAAATTCCCAACTGCTTCCCTTAAATGCCCTCAAAAATCCCACTTTCACTTCCTAAGCTAAAGTCTAATGAACCCATTCCTTTACACATAAATTCCAAGTTTGTATGAGCTATTTTCAATAGATTTCTAGTTGGTGCAAATCAACATTTTCTGTTGACAATGACAGATAACAAACTCTGTTATTCCAAATGAGCAAAAGCTTCTGTTGACTAAAAGAAATAATAAAGGTGGGCTTGATATTTAAATATAAGAAAGTAACAATGATTTTTTCTGTCATTTGATAAAATTCATATCAAGAATATAATAGCCAAAGGGGATTTTCTTTTCTTCAAAGACATGGATTACTAAAACAGGGGTATGGGGAGGAATCCAGCAATTGGCAAGTTAGAGTCTTAGTGGAAAGTCTTTATTTGACTGAAGACTAATGAAGACAATTTGATTAAAGATAAAATAAAGGAGAAACAAATCCAATAGTTATGGAAGTATGTTAAGTATTATTCAATCAAAATTAATTTATAAGTAGCTGATGCCTTTCTAAAATATATAGGTGGCCTTAATATATATTTATAGTATATTCATAATTACATATTGATAACCTTAAATTTGCTTACATGAGCTGAATTTGGACATCACAAACTTTTAAATAAACATTTCAATCTGGCATTGGTGACACAGACTGTTCCTTGACCCAAATTCTTTAGTTTCAGCAAAGTAGCCAGTTTTACCCTTAATACGGTGTTTACGCATTAAATCACTTTGTAATTATTTTCTAAAAATACAACCAGAGAATGAAATGGTAAGCACATCAGTGCTACTAAGAGTAATATACTTCTTCTCCTAAGCTTATTAAAATTAAAATCAGAACCGGGCCTCGCCCCACCCCTATAGACAGTTATTGTGACAGAAGAGCCAGCTGGGCTTTGCGCACCAAGGGCTGTATTGACTTCTGTGACACGTTCACACCGGGGATCATGCAAATGCTTGTGGTCTGTGCTAAGCCTGAAGCCATGTCAATGTTTGTAGGCCGTGCTTCCACTTGGAGCCATATTGATGCGAGTGGCATGTGCTGCCTTCTGAGTCCATGTTGACTTCTGGGTCCTTGCTGCTGCCAAGGGCCACATCTGGGTCCATGGTCCCATGGCAACCAGGGGCTATGTTGCTGTCCCTGTCCCTGTCCCCACTGAAGGCCATGCACATGTCAATGCCCTACGCCGCCACTTGAGGCCATAGTGATTTTTAGGTCTGTATTGCCCCGGAGGGCCATGTCTGGGTCCAAAATCCTACTGAAGTTGAGGCCTGTGTTGAGCCCCAGTCACCAAAGGCCATGCAGATGTTCATCTGTGGTCTTTGCTGCCACCTTAAGCCATGTTGATATCCATGGGCCAAGCTGCCACAGGGGCCATACTGATCTGAGTGGCCTATGCTGTCACCTAAGACCATGTTGATTTCCATGTCCAAGCAGCCTCTGAAGGCCTAATCTGGGTCCGTGGTACTACAGTAGCAGGGGGCCATGTTCATGGTCTGTGTTGTCGCCAGAAACTATGTGGAGGCCCAAGGTGTGTGCTCCTGCTGGCTCTGAAGAACAAGGAAGCTCCTTTGGGGTGATATCAATGATTGCAGATGCACAGTTTTGGGAGGGAGGAACATGGAAGGCTTCTGTGACAAACCCTACCCCAATTTCCAAAAAAGTAGCAGCCTAGACAGGAAGCTGCCACCCTTTCTTTAAAAATGTGATTGGGAGGCTAAGTGTAGCTAGCTCTCTATGACTGATGGCTTCTGTTGAAGGTGTGAGCAGAAAGAACTCAGTTCTATTTAAAGGAGAAGCCACTGAGTTTGACCATGCTCCAGTGACTATATAAATAACAAAAATTGGACTTTTTCCCCTTATTTTTATTTTTACATTTTTTTGGGAGGGAGGAGGTCACAAAGAGGACAGACCTGGAAGGACCAGAGAGTAAATGTGATCGGGGTGCATGATGTGAAGCTCCCAGAGAATCAATAAAAATGTTACATTGAAAAAAAACAAAATCAAAAGTCATTAGTTGTATTAAAGGTGAATTTGGAGCTAGAGTTGTGTCTTGGTGGTATAGAAAGTCACTGCTTTGTGAGAGAGATCTGGATCAATCTATAAAAAATAATTAATTAGTTAGTTAGTTAGCTAGTTAATTAATTAATCAATTAACCTGGCACATCCTTAGCTATCAATTAAATTCATTGGAATTAACCAACCAAATTAATGATTGAAAAAATTATATCAGAAAAAATGTCTAAGAAATTAGAACTAAAATCAACTTTTTTCCTGAAAAATTTTCAGTGGTTTTTCTAGTGTTAAAAATTCCTTATTGTTCTGTAAATATTGTCCACCATTATAATACCCGTCTGTTACCCAGTTTCTGTGTATCCAATACCCTACACAGACTGAGGGAACTATTATGCACTAAAATAGTGGACTGCCTCTTCAACAATATAGAAACAAATACAAGATATGCATTCCCATGAAACTGCAACTTGACATCTACTAGAAGTTCTTGGCAACTCACCATAAAGTAGTTAAAGATGTTTGTCTTATGACAATGTGATTTCTTATATAATAGGTGAGACATTACAGATGACGCTATTTTGAATCACCTCTGACCAGCAAGGAAGAATTGAATGGTTCCCATGTTACCCAGGAATGTGTAATAAGGAAAGTAAATACAGGGCTGGAGACGGACGACATGTGTTGAAGAATTTAAGAAGGCAGATACCAAATAAAAGGAGGGTACTATAACACAGAAGAGGAATTTTAAGAAAGACAGGTCTGAAGTTTTAGTGTGGTCACTAGTAGATGCTGATGCTGAGAAAAATATTTAATGCTCTTAAATCTCAGAGTTCCCAATGAAGTCAGGGCTATAATGACAACACAAACTGCCCGGGGCGGGAGGAATCACTCAACTTCTTTAAGTTTGTCTATTTTTAAAAATTGAAAAATTTGGCTAGGTCATGACTTAAAGGTAGAGCATTTGCCATGCATTCAATGCCCAATGCCACAAAATGGAGGAAGTGTCATAGTGTATATATCACATTTCCTTCTTGGGAAATGTAAGAAATGAAAATATTTAGCATGTAAAATACTTAGCACTGGTTTAGTAAATTATAAGCATTTTCAGCACATACACACCACTATATATGTCATTTCTTGGGCCTCAACAGTCAAGAAAAGGAAAGCAGAGGATTTGTGATGGATGCTAGTCCTTGATTTAACATGAATAGACAATGAGATAAGAGAAGTGGCTGAGTGAATAGCAAAGGCAATCTCCATGTCTAAGAACAGAGTTTTGGAGGCTAGTGATCAGAAAGAAATTAAGGTTTACCTTTTCCTTCTTCTTTTCATTTGTGTGATATGTGAGTGTGTGTGTGCATGTGTATAGGTATGCATGCATGTGTGAGTGCGTGTTTGCATGTCTGTAGGTATGCATGTGTGAGTGTGTTTGTGCATGTATGTAGGTATGCATGTGTGAGTGTGTTTGTGCATGTGTATAGGTATGTATGCATGTTTGAGTGTGTGTTTGCATGTCTGTAGGTATGCATGCATGGAGGCTGGGGATTGATGGTGAGAATCTTCTACATTTACTCATTCACCATTTCCTTTGATTGAGGGTCTCTCAGTCAAATCCAGAGATCATCAGTACAGCTAGTCTTTCTAACCGGCTTGCTCTGGGGATCACCCATCTCCACCTTCCTAGGCTGGAATTACAGGCAGGTGGCCACATATCTGACACATATGTGGGTTGAATCTGAATTCTATTATTCTTGCTTTAGAATAAAGCCCTTTAACCACTAAGCCATCTCCCCAGTCCCTGAAGTTATTTGTAAAGACACAAGGATTTGAGCTATATTTTAAGCTCACACAGTCTTTGAAAATTGTTATGCAAAATTATCAAACAAAAAGGATAAGGCAAGCTGAGCCTAGTAGTGCATACCTGTAACCCAAGACTTTAGAAGCAGTAAGATTTCAAAGTCAATCTGTGAATTCAAGTCCAGCCATTGTATTTGAGCTGTTCATTTGACAGAAAGGTCTTCGATTAAAAGGGGAAGCAAAATCCAGGCAAAAAGGAGTTTGCATGAAACAGTAGGAGAGAAGAGAGAAAATAAAACCAGTTAGTCCTTTGCAGAAACTCAAATGTCAAGATCTGGAGACAAGGTTCTGTCTCTCAGCCATCATAAGTACACTAATAGGCACTGTGCTTTATAAACCATATATAGTTTATATTTATTTTGATGCCTTTTCATGTGGAATTTTTAATTATTCTAATCAAGTAAGATGATTCTAACGGACCATTAATAGTGATCATTAAAATGTTTGCTTCACTTCTGTATCAGTTAGGGTTTCTATTGCTGTGAAGAGACACCAAGACCATGAAAACGCTTTTAAGGAAAATATTTTTTTTGTTTTTAGTTTTTAGTTTTTCAAGACAGGGTTTCTCTGTGTAGCCCTGGCTGTCCTGGAACTCACTCTGTAGACCAGGCTGGCCTCGAACTCAGAAATCTGCCTGCCTCTGCCTCCCAAGTGCTGGGATTAAAGGCGTGTGCCACCACTGCCCAACTAAGGAAAACATTTAATTGGGGCTGGCTTTCAGTTCAAAGGTTTAGTCTCTTCTCATTATGGCAGGAAGCATGGTAGCATGCAGGCAGACATTGTGCTCGGGAAAGATATGAGAGTACTACATCTGGATCCTCAGGCAGCAGAAGGAAGACCAGACTTGAGCTTTTGAGACTTCAAAGCCCACCCCTAGGAACTCACTTCCTCCAACAAGGCCACACCTCTTAATAGTGCCACTCTCTATGAGCTTATGGGGGCCATTTTCTTTCAAACCACCGTACTTTCTAAACTATATACACATATGAAAACAGTTTAAATGAAATTTCCAAATAATAAGGAGGCAGAACTCCTACTCGCTATCTCTCATCACCAAATGAAGCTGGAGCTTCACCCACCTGTCCGGCCTGTCCTTGGCAACAGAGAATTCTGTCTATCGTGTGGGGCCTGAGACGTATCTGGACCTGGCCCTGCTGTCCCATTTCATAACAGTTATCTTTGGCCCTTTCGATTGTCTGGAATGTTTCCTGGCCTAGCTCATCGGCCGCCTTTTGTCTCTCAAGGCCTCACACATACATACACATTATTTAAAATAAATTTTTTTTTTTTTAAAGAACATACCAAAGAGTTAGGGAAGAAATACAGAGAACAGGTACAATAAAATGATGGTCTGAGCACACAGATGAAACAGTAATTGTAAACTAATAAATCTATCAAAGAAGGAGAAAGGCTGCAGGTATGCAGAAAGGCTGCGTCTAAGCCTTTACCTTTTACCTTTTTTACAAAAAGGTAAAGGCTTAGATGGTACCACAAGTCAGAAGAGGTCGCTGACAACCTGGAAGCTGTAAGTACCCAGGACAGTGATGCTTATGGATTTCAGCTGGAAGGCAACCTTATTCAGATGGGAGATCGAAAGACTGACCTTCAAAACGTTAATGGAGTTGCGGCAGGTCTAAATTGGGAGGGAAGGAAAGCCCTGTGACTTGATGAAATAAAATAAGCATACAGATTTAAAAACTAGATTGGGTACTATGTAACCAAGGATTTCAAGTTCAGTGATAGACTTGCATGGTTCACGCTAAGATTTGCAGAAGGACATAGATGTTGAAAAAAAATATTGAGGAATGACAATAGCATTGAATTATTGAAAAGAGAAGTTGAATTTTGTTCATTTTTAAGCTCCCAGGCAATTGTATTAAAACTTAAAAAGAAAAACAAGGCAGGATGCTGTAAATCTCAGAAGCTGCCCATAGAAGAGATGAAGGGGGGGGAGGGGTATGCATCTGAATGAAGCTGGGATGGAGGTATGCCCTTCATGACAGGAGAAGGGCTTCAGACAAACAACGAAAGGGGCCAAAGTACCAGAGAAAGCTTATTTAGGCTCTGGTCAGTGTCTGCAAGAGGCAGAAAGGAAGAAAAATGAAAGTTACATTTGTCTATGTAATCAGGAAGTGGGCAGACTTTACTATCCACCTGACAGTAACTGACTGCTAAATTTAATTAATTTAGTTAATTAATTGTAACTAATCTATAGCTATCATTTACCGAACACATAATCTTTACACATATTACCTGGTCTAACTACCACAATTACCTTGTTAGGAAGAAAAAATTATTCCCACCACTTTACTCTTTTTTTCTCCTGCTTTACTTCCCAGTCACAGTTTCGTCCTTCCCTCCACTCCTCCCAGACCCTCCCCTGCACCTTCTCTCTTCCTCAGATCCACTCCTCCTCCGTTTCCCTCCAAAAAAGAGAGCAGACCTCCCAGGGATATCAACCAACCATGGCATAACAAGTTACAATAAGGCTAGGCACAAACCCTCATATCAAGGCTGGATGAGGTAATCCAGGAGGAGGACAGGGGTCCCAAGCACAGGCAAAAAAGTCAGAAACAGTCCCCACTCCCACTGTTAAGAGTCCCAAAATAAACACCAAGCTACATAACAATAATGTATACAGCGGACCTAGGTCAGACCCATACAGAGTCCATGTTTGTTGTTTCATTCTCTGTGAGCCATTAAGAGCCCTGCTTAGTAGATCCTATGGACCATGTTCTCACCACCACTTTACAAACTGAGACTTGAAGATGTTTTCAAAGCTGGGCAAATTCATAATGCCAGGTAAGTATTAGAATTTAGATTTAAATCACTAACTCTACAAAATTAAAAACCCCTGTCCAAAATAAACTATATGCTCCTAATTGCAAAGAAAATAGAGATCAAAGAACATATTTTTAAGAGGTCATGGTCAAAACTGCATTTCAGGAAGATAAAATATAGTTCCTATGTATTTCTCAGAGAAGTAAATATGGGCTGGGTTTACTTATAGAAGTAAATATAAGTTGGCAAAATGTTTCCTAACATGAATTGAAGCCCTAGGTTGAAACCCAGTGTGGTGGTACATGTCCATAATCCCAGCTCTTGGGATGTAGAGGCAGGAGGATCTGGGGCTCAGGTGAGTTCCAGGCCAGCTCTGTCTATAAGAGAATCTGGAAGAGAGGAGGAAGGGAGGGAGGGGGAGAATGAGCTGGGTAGTTTCTGTGAGTGTTGTATTTGACTAGGTCTCAGGTCTGTTTAAGGTCTGACAGAACTGCATTCAAGGTATCAATTTGACTACACTTTACCTAGAGGCTTTCTGAGGAAGAATCTGCTTCTAAGCGTATTCAAATTATTGGCAGGATTCATTTATTTGTGACCACTGATACAAACAATAACTATTACCTCAAAGGGAAAAAAGACATTTATTCTGAACCATATATGAGTGCTATGGCCCCCAAAGAGATTCACATTGACCCAAACAACATATTCAGATGTGGAAATAGTCACAAGAAGCTTTTATCATCACAGAGCAAAAGAAAGCCATACACTGGGTGAATACATTGGTAGGGACATCAGAGTAATCGCAGTTGTAGTTCTAAGATGTTGTTGGGTGACATTCTCAGTTTGGGGCTGGTAGAAGTTGCTGTTCTGCTAAACTAATACATCTCAGAGGCTGTTCGTGATAGTCGAAAGGATGTTAGTTCAGGTACAGTGCTGACTGGTACACGGGAGCTAAAGATAGAGCGAGATAATTCTAGCACTGAATCCAAATTCTAACCCTCCACAGGCATGAACTTCTTTTTAGTCAGCCGATCAGCCTCATAAGAATATCCATAGGTGTGGCTTTCCTTCCAGGAGCTTCAGCCAACAGGCTAGTATAACTGATTTCTCCATTTTCTTGGTAACTCAGTCTGGAACACCTGTCAGATCCTACAGGTCACTCTGAAGTCCTTGTCACATGCCTCTTCCTCTCACAGCATTTTTGTTTGTGGCTGCAACACAAACATAGGAACCTCTGCTGCTTCATGTCTCTGGACTTAGGCAGAGTTTAAAGCCCCCTTTAACATGGTTCAATCCGAAGCAGAGGCCTATCTGGGACAATCACCTTGACTAATACAAAAATCAAAGATCTCTTTACCTTTGTGGTGTAATGTAACCTAACCATTGAGGTGATGCCTTTCAAATTCATGTCTCAGATACTGTAAAGGGAATGTGATTACATGGGGATTGTTGTTCAAGAAAGCCAGGAAATGTTGATGCACATTACAATGCTCTGCCGACCAGGTTCAACTGCTGATTTGATACTAGGAGGAGACAGACTGGACTAAGCTTTTAGCCTGAGTAATTAAGAAGATGTGATGTCATTAACACAAATGACACACAGGAGGAAAACAGGGTTAATGAGAAAGATAATGAAATTTGCTCAGGAGAACACATCCTAAGGTACCAGTGACATGTCCATTTATCCTAAACCAATTAAATTAGTTTGTATCAACAGTATCTAATGTTTAATTAAATGGCTTGGAAAGGGGAGGGGATGTTGTACATCTGAAAGTGATTTCATTGTAATGTATATGATTTTTAAATTTTTCTAATAGCCAAAGATTTGAGAAATAATTAGCAACTTGATTATGGTTTAGATTCCTCTCTCTCTCTCTCTCTCTCTCTTTCTCTCTCTGTGTGTGTTTAATTGAATTGTTTTTGATAAAAGCTCTTTGCAGACTCTGTTATTTCTGAGAAATAGCCAAACATCTTTCTGCTCCAGGAGTGTTTATCTTAAAATACATCCAGTAACAGCTGAATGAGTTATTCAGTGAGTAGATAAATGAAATACCAAAAATAACCAAGGAACTATTAGGGTTACACTAATATACACTGGAATAAGTCATGCAAACTCTCGGTGTAAATTACCCTCCGGCTCTCAGATTGTACAGATCACATAGTCTACGGTTCCCACAGTAAAATGCTTAGTATGGAGAAAACTAATTTCTGCTGAGTGTCTTCTTTCTGCCAAGTCCCTTGCTTGAAGTTTCACATATGCTAGCTCACTTTGTTCTTCTTTTGAAGGGAGAGATATGGTTGTGTGTGTGTTTGTGTATGGTGTGTGTATGTGTACACATATGTATGATATATGTGAGCTCAGGTGCTCATATGCCATAGCACATACATGGGGCTCAGAGGACAGCTTTGAGAGTCAGTTCATGGCTTCCTCCTTGTTCTGAGGTAGGCTCTGTTTTGTTTCTGTCATTACACTGCAGCTGCATATTCCAGACTAAGCTGGGCCATGAGCTTCAGCATAGTTCTCCTGGCTCTACTTCCCATCTTGCTGTAGGAGAGTGGGGGGATTACAGATGCATGCTACTGCAGCTGGCTTTTTAATTTGGGTTCAGGAGATCCAAATTCAGGTCATCCGGTATGTGCTGCAATCACATTACCCACTGAGCCAGCTCCTGGGCTCTATTTCATTTCATTCTAACAATGCTGAACTAAGATAATAGGCAACACAGTTTAGGCTGAGAAATTAGACACTTCATCTAAGCTAGGGAGCAGACTAGCCTGGTTTCTGACCCAAGTGTATCTTATTCCTTATACCTAGTTCCTTCCACTGGTGATCTTTCTTTAATCCTTTCCGTTCAACTCCACACAAGAGCCTTCGTGACCAGAATCTTGGCCTTCCAACTCTGCATTACATGCCCATTCCCACTACCATCTTTAATTAATTAATTGACATTAATTAATGTCAATGCTGAGTGAGTGCTGGAGTTAAGGACCACACAGAATGGATTCAAACTCCAGAGCCCACTGTTCTTATCCTAGCTTCATCCTTTTAAAGCTGCACTATACCAAGCCTCAGGCTTTCCCCAGTAAAATGGGAATAATACAGCTCCAGAGACACCAGGCTCAAGGGATGATTTGGGGAATGGCCAAGTGAATATAAGATCATTATAAGACACTATGGTACATATTACACTAGATTAAATAATTGTCTGTTTCTTTTTCTATGTTGGATAATGAATTATAAAATCATCCTTTAGACAGAGACTATGATTTTACTTATTTACTTATTACTGTGATTTTTTTTCTGAATCTAGACCAGTGCCTATGGGTAATGTGGCAGGTATTCAGAAACTCCTGCTATGAGAAAGGAGTTACAGAAGGAAGCAGGGGGAGGGGAAAGTGAAGGATAAGACTGTTATTGCTTTACCCCAGACTCTGCTCAATAAAGGCATGAGAATGCATGCAGAGAAAACTAAGCCATTACTTCCCTGGAATTAGATCTAACGCTCAGAAGCCTTGGGAAGTAAAGTTTGTTATGACATCCTTAATGCCAAGTATTAGAAATCATAATAGTCCGATGGTGCTAGGACAAGGCAAAGCCCAGTTAGGCTCTCAGTACAAGTGAAAGTGTTTCCCTCTTTGAGAGAAATGATAGCCACCCTTGGCCCTACAGCCTAAGAGAAATGTACTAAATATGAGGGACCTCCCTTCCACCTCAAAGCTGCCTCAATGACAGAACTCATTCCCAGACAACCACTAACTACAGAGCTGTAATGAAAAAATGCTCAGGGCCTGAAGTTCTTATCTGATTCATCTCAGTTATGCCCTCTACCACTTTGTCACCCGATTTTAGCAGGTCAGGTCTGTTGTTCCGATTCTGGTAGAAGGACCTATTTAGATTTGATTGTTTATCATTCAAGCCCATTTGAAACCCTGCATATGAATGACAGAAAACTGTCCAGAGACATATTTTTAATTAATATAGGATGCAACAGGTTGGGCATGCACAGGAACATGATAATAAAGGAGATTGTTCCTATTTCTCATGGTTCTTATAATAAAGGCAAAGTTCCAGGTAAAATGCAAATAAGGCAAAAGTAACCACAGAGAAGAGAGATGAGCATCAAGATGAAGAGCCCTATTCATTAGTGATGCAAAAATCCATTATTAGAAACACATCTCCCTGGACAGGCTTGTGGATGCTGCATAATTCACCAGCCCCCTGTACTTAGGAAGTGATGGTTAAATATTGAAAATCTGATTGGAAGACGGAAGTGGCTTCCTGCTCTTTCCTGTAATTGCCTTGTCTGAATGTTCCTGTGAACAATGTATCACTGGGATTTCTGACTGTGATAGAGTGTTTTCTCCGGAGAGCCCTGCCCCGAAGGCTAAGACTCCAACTCCACAGGACCTATCTGACTTCATATATCTCTGCACCTGGCATGCCCTCATCCTCTGTCAAGCCCCAGGGTACTTTGTGGGAGACGGGAGCCTCTCCCCAGTCCATCTCTCTTCATCCTCCTGCTCCTTACACATTACAGCAGCCTAATGAGTTGAAGACAGAGCCGGCCAGGGCTTCTTGTTACAATCACATTCCATTTTCTTCAAATAAACCCTGCTTAGAACAAAAGCGGGGCCTTCTGGGCACAGCCTTTGTTGTGGATGTTTAATCATAACATTTTGGTGGAACCCGGGATATTTTGGTGATTGCTTCCAAGTAATTGTGATATACATGCTCGACAGATGATGTAACTGCACGTTGTTGCTGTGCTTTTTACTCCATTGCTTCATGCAGTGTAGTTTTCTATGACATTATACTTCACAAATGTAGGCAGATGTGTTTCCCATGAATTTAACTCTGGCAAATAGAGTGATTTTTTTGTGTTTTCCAGTTAAAGCATTTAAGTTTGGTTTTTTTTTTCCCAAACACAACCCCCTGGGCTGTCTCAGCACCTGTACTTTCACACGCTGTGTTCTCTCCTTACTGTTTTAGCTATTTCACAAGTGCCCTAACACTAATGAAATGTTAGGATGAGAAAAGTAATTTAAACACATATAGGCCCCAGTTTTTAAAGGGCTTGTTTTAAGCATACTGGTTTCCCTTAAGCTTTACGTTCAACTAAAATAGTATGAAACAGCTTCTGAAATATGAAATATCATCCAAAGGAATGTCGAAGCAAAACCACTTAGAATAAGGTGCTGTCTAAGTACAGACATGAAACTTTGCAGAGCGTTAACGATGTATGATGAGGCATCCTCCAGCAGCGTGCCTGTCTTTAACGAGCTGATGGGTAAAAGCTAGGCTAACCTTATCCTACCCTTTATCTGACTGTGCGGCCACTACCCTGCCCCATCAAACTGCAGCTCAGAAACTTAACGCCACGCCTTCAGTTAGGTCACCCGGTTCAGGTGGAGAACTTTTCACACAATCTGTGACTATCAATTCCATTTTAGAAGATTTAGGAATGAATTGAAAAAACATATGCTCCAGCCCCTCTACCAAATATTAAAGCAATGATTTTGGGAAAGGCTATTTAAAGGGACCACCTGTGACAAGGAGGAACTTCCTCCCAGAGGATGCAAAGAACAAAGAAAAGCAAGCAGGTGGTGTCTCTGTTTGAGATGAAGAATTTCTGAAAGTCAATCCAGGAATTTTTTTAAAAATTATTCTGGCCGACAACTACTTACACATTCAAAAAATGTCTTACTACTCATACATCAAAATTTTTGCTAGCTGTTAAATGCAAGGCAATATGATTAAGGGGAAATTCTGCCAGGTATCTTGAAAATCTTCAATATCAAAACTGATTTTAATGGAAAGGCAGAGTCCAGTGTACCCCAAGAGAAGCAGTGGTGTGAAGAGAGATGCCATGTTGCGCCTGAGGCTACAACATTCTATAAATTGTTCCAAATACTAGGTACTCTTATCTATTTATAAAATTGTTACTATTAGACACACTGTCATAAGTGCAGTAGCGAACCAAGTACATTACATAACATGATCCAGTCACATGTGCAATTTGAGAAGAGATTTCAAAGCCCAGCAGAGTTTCTTCTAGAACAAAAAGCAAAACCTCTTCTAGGAGGAAAGAGTTGTTTTCTGCTTGTTGTTGTTGTTGTTGTTGTTGTTGTTGTTGTTTTCTTTTACTTGGAACCATGAGCTCTCTAAAGAAAGTAGCAGCTTGGATTGTCCCTCTTTCTGTAAAGATTCCTACTAGGTTGTTTTGTTTTGTTTTGTTTTTCTAATATCCAGTTAACTTTATAAAGCTTTTAAAAGTTAGCAGTATAAATAAAATATCTAAAGCATTTTTTATGATAGAATTAACAAGATCCCATCTTTATTCACAGGTTGGAAACTGGACGTCAGTGTTCCATCAGGAGACAGTAGTAGACCCCTTCCTCTCTCCCCCCACCCCCCCCCCCCCCAGCATCAAGCAGCTCCATGTTGAGGAGTGGCTTGTGTATGGAGAGGCTCGTTCAATCCTGCCTGAAAACTAATCTTTACTCATTTTCACTCTTCTCAGGTTTGATAATGTCATCTAGAGACTCAATTACTGCCCAGCTTGTTGTTTGGGGGCTTGAAAGACAATGTTTTATCAATTTTTAAAAGACACTTAAAAAATATAATCTATTACAAATCATCCTACTTCAAGTTCCATTATCTTTTTCAAAAAAAGAAAAAAGAAAAAGATTTATTTATTTATTTATTTCATGTATGTGGGTACACTGTCACTGTCTTCAGACGCACCAGACAAGGGCATTGGATGACAATTGCAGATGGTTGAAAGCCGCCATGTGGTTGCTGGGAATTGAACTCAGGACCTCTGGAAGAGCAGTCAGTGCTCTTATCTGCTGAGCCATCCTTCTAACTCTCTCCCCCCCATTATTGTTTCAATGAACCATTTTCTAATTTTTGTTTTTCTTTCTAGAGTCTAGGGAGACAAAAAGATTTGAGTAGCTGGAGTGTCCTTTATTTGTGCCTGCTAACATAAACATTTTTCCCATGCATTGTGAACAACACTGTGCAACACTGAAGAATACTGGCATTGAGATTGATGAGTTATCCATGCTGTAATGGATAGCTCCATACCCATGCCTAATCAGGTGGCTCTGATTAATTCCACTGGTCACAAAATAAAAACAGAAAACATGATGTGTGTGGTGGTTTGAATTGGTATGGCCCACATAGACTCATGAGTTTGAGTTGAGTTGCCAATGAGAAATAGCACTATTAAGAGGTGTGGCCTCATTGCCTCGGGTAGGTGTGGACTTGTGGGAGAAATGTGTAACTTTGGAAGTGAGTTTTATATACTTAAGCTACAGCCAGTATGGCTCACCATCTCCTTCTGCTGCCTTCGAATCAAGATGTGGGACTCTCAGCTCCTTCTCTAACACCATGTCTGCCTGTATGCTGCCATGCTTCTCACCATGACAAGAGCAAACTAAACCTTTGAAATTGTAAGCCAGCAAAGGATACTGTAAAGAGGACAAAATGGCAACCAACAGATTGGGAAAAGATCTTTACCAATCCTATGCCCAATAGAGGGCTAATATCCAATATATACAAAGAACGCAAGTAGTTAGACTCCAGAGATCCAAATAACCCTATCAAAAAAATGGGGAAGAGAACTAAACAGAGAATTCTCAACTGAGGAAACTCATAGGACTGAGAAGCACCTAAAGAAATGTTCAACATCCTTCATCATCAGAGAAATGCAAATCAAAACAACCCTGAGATTCCACCTCACACCAGTCAGAATGGCTAAGATCAAAAACTCAAGTGACAGCAGATGCTGGCAAGGATATGAAGAAAGAGGAACCCTCCTCCATTGCTAGTGGGATTGCAAGCTGATACAACCTCTCTGGAAATCAGTTTGGCAAACCCTCAGAGAAATGAACATAATACTACCTGAGGACCCATCTATACCACTCCTGGGCATATACCCAGAAGATGCTCCAACATGTAATAAAGACACATACTCCACTGTGTTCATAGCAGCCATATTTATAATAGCCAGAAACTGGAAACAACCCAGATGTCCCTCAACAGAGGAATGGATACAGAAAATGGGGTACATTTACATAATGGAATACTACTCAGCTATTAAAAACAATGACTTCATGAAATTCACAGGCAAATGGATGGAACTTGAAAATATCATCCTGAGCAAGGTAACTCAGTCACAAAAGAATGAACATGGTATGTACTCACTGATAAGTGGTTATTAGCCCAAAAGTTCTGAATACCCAAGATTCACTGCACAGCAACCATTGGGCTGAGTGAGAAGTCCCAGATGGAGAAGTTGGAGAAGGGACTGAAGGAGCTGAGGGAGTTTGCAGCCCTATGGAGGGAGCAACAGTGGCTTGACCTCCCGATGCTCCTGGAGACTGGATCACCAACCAAAGAATACACATGGAGGGACCCATGGTGCTGGGCCACATATGGCAGAGGAGGGTCTTGTTAGCCATCGGGGGAGAAGAGGCCCTTGGGCCTGAGGGTGTTAGATGCCCCAGTATAGGGGAATGCCAAGGAGGGAAGACGAGAGTAGATGGGTGGGTGGGTGGGTGGGTGAATACCCCCATAGAGGCAGGGGAGGGGGAGAGGATAGGGAGGTTCCAAGGGGAGATCTGGAAAGGGGAAAACATCTGAAATGTAAATTACGTATCAAAGAAAGAAAGAAAGAAAGGAAGGAAGGAAGGAAGGAAGGAAGGAAGGAAGAAAGAAAGAAAGAAAGAAAGAAAGAAAGAAAGAAAGAAAGAAATTGTAAGCCAGCTCAATTAAATGTTTTCCTTTATAAGAGTTGTCATGGTCATAGTGTCTCTTCACAGCAATAGAAACCCTAACTAAGACATTGTAAGAGGGGGAAGAGACTGGATTCAGTGGGGGCTAGAGGAGACTAAAAGGGGTTGGGATGGTAAGTGTAGCTAGAATATACTATGAACATATCTGAATTTGTAAAAGAATAATTTTTTAAGAGCGCTGGTTTTGAAATCAAGCAGGCTAAAGAATGGAACAGTCTTAAGTTTGTTATAACTTTTTTTTAAAAAATCATTGTAACTTCTAATTTGGAAACAGTTTTAGAAGCCAGAAAGTCCATAAATAGTACAAGTAGTCTCCACTTATCTCGGTTCTCCTAATAGGAACATCTTAGAGCAGTTATTTTTCAGAACAAAAAGCTAATATTGGTTGGTACAATACATTCTCCAGAACATAGTTCATTTGAATTTTCCCAAGTTTTCTACAAACTAGTTATGAGTGCTGTAGGAGATTACTTTTGTAACTGGCATGAACATAGTGGATATAACATCATGATCTTCAAATATTTTATCACCATAAAGAAACTCCCTTAAGGTACATGACTTCATTTCTTCAGGATAAACACTCATTAGAGATACTGGTTATGTGACATGCTTTTTGTGTTTAACTTGAAAAAAGAGACTGTCAATCTGCTTTTCAACGTACTAACACATTTTACACTCCATGTCAACACTTAGCATTAGCACACAGTCTTTGATATTTTGGTTGTTTGACTATGTGTGTGATAGCAGAACTTGTAACTTTATCTTACATTTCCCCAAGGGACAATTATGGGGAATGGGTTTTTTATTTGTTTATTTGCCATTTGATCCCTGACATTGAAAAATTAGAACAAGAGTTAACCAGAAAGATGTGACTAGTCATTGTGACAGATAACAAGACTAAAACTATGGAAGTAGAAATGTTTATAAAATAAGTTGTTGGGTTTTTTTTTTTTAATGCACTTGAGAAGGGCCTTGTAGCTTCATTGAACATTAAGAAGCTTAATGTTCTTCTGGATTTAATATTTTCATGGAATAGCCATTAAGAGACTGAAGTCTGGTAAGTTGCAAAGTGAAACTAGGAAGAACTTACATGAAGATGACTTAACTTTCATCCCTTTGTGATAGGACTGGATAGTGATGCCACTCAACACAAAGAACATGAGAAGAGAAAGGAAAGCTGCCTGTAAATAAAGGATTCAGATTTAGACTCAGTTTTAAGATTGTATAAAGCATCTGGATGGAGGGATCCACTGGGTAGGCCCAACAACTGATAGATTTCTAGATAAAAACTATAAAATTTATAATTATGTTGGGAGTAAACAGAGATAGAACTCTAGAAGGCAGAAGAAAGAATTGTGTCTTCTTATATACAAAAATATATCGGGCTGGAAGAATGGTTCAATGGATATGAGAACTGATCTTCCAGATGATCTGGGTTCTATTCCCAGCACCCACATGGTTCCTCGAACCAATCTGTAGCTCCAGTTCCAGAGGATCCTATACCCTCTTCAGGCCACTGAGGACACCAGGCTCACATTATGGTATACAGACATATGCAGGTCAAACATCCATACATATTATCCCTTATCTAAATTCCACAAACACATCTCACCTTATTTATTTCATTTTACCCTTTCATTTCAATTGTGTTCTTGACACTAAAACTGGAGTAAAATTTTAAAAGTGAAAAATCTATCCAAAGGTGGTGGCTCATGTCAAAAATCCAGCACTTGGGAGGCTGAGGCAAGAGGGTCAGAGGTTCTAGACTAGCCTGGGCTACATTGTAAGACCATGACTTAGAAAACAGCAACAACAAATATAAATCCAACCATATTCCTCACTTGCTATTTTCAAACAATTCCCTCCCTACATGATTTTATAGACAGATAAATGTCTACAATAACAGTTATCTGTGCAGGTTCTGGTAGTATTTTGGATTTCACAACTGTCTAAGTCTTTAACTCTATCATGGTCTACCAGATCTGACACTGTAGTGTGAACGAATGTATGAGCAAAATGTAAGTAAACATGTGTGGTTTGTTCCAATGACATCTTGTTTAAAAAATAAAGTCAACAATAGATTTGTCCCCAGAGTCAGATTTCTGTCCTTGGACCAGAAGAATGGAGGGCTTCCTCTCTTTCAGTTGGTCCACTTGGGCTGAAATTCTAGGTGTGGAATTCTCAGAGAAGTTCTGTTGCTAAGAGTAATATTTCCTTATACAAAGGAAGAAGCTGGAGGTGAATAGTAAGAGTAAGGCTGTGCTTTCCACAAACATCTGTGTTGACACTTGGTACATCAGTATAGCTGTAGATCCAGAAGTATGGAAGATGATAGTGGGATGAAGTCAGCCTTGGGGCACTGGCAAAGCTAACTTCCATCCTCAGTGGCCATACACAGAGATCTCTGTTCCATGTGCTGCTCCTGAACGAAGAAGCAGCAGTGCTGACTGTAACTATAACTTTTATTCATCTGATGTAATCGTTATCTTGAGGGCTTACTGCTGAATAAACTTGCCCTTTATAACTCTTTCTGAACTCTGGATGACTGGTTCAACTCAGCTGTTCTGGCTCAAAATTCTCTCCAAGCTGACTGATTCAATCTGGCTTCTCTCAGCCTCTCTACTTGGCTTCAAACTAACTCTGGCTATTTGTTCTAATCTTCTGGCTCCTTCTTATTCTCTGGCTTCAATTGCCTCTGCTGACCTGCATGAACTCATGAATGAATTCAACTCTACTGAACTGCACTCATTTCACTGACTTCTAACTGACTGAACTCTCCCTGTGATCCTCTTAAATAGCTTGTCTTTCCTGTGCTGTTCTCTTAAGAGTTGGGCATATCCTAGCCTGTCAAATCTTTCTATGATTCATCATCACTTTGCCTGTCCCTCAATTAGACATTGTGGTGGTTTGAATATGCTTGGCCAATGGGAAGTTGAACTATTAGGAGGTGTGGCCTTGTTATAGGAAGTGTGTCACTGTGGGGGTGGGCCTGAGGTCCTATGCACAGGCTCCACCAAGTATAGAAGAGACCCTCCTCAAGGATACCTTCAGAATCGAGTCTATTCCTGATTGCTTTCAGATTAAGATACAGGACTCTCATCTCTTTCTCTAGCACCATGTCTCCCTGGATACTGCCATGCTTCCCACCATGATCATAATGGACTGAACCTCTAAAACTGTAAGCCAGGCTCAATTAAATCTTGCCTCTATAAGAGTTGCTTTGGTCATGGTGTCTCTTCACAGCAATAAAACCCTAAGACAGGCATCAATATTTGGGACTAAAGGTGTAGTAATGGCATGTCTGTATTCCACACAAAGGGATTAAAGGTGTGTGGCATATCAGCATTTCAGCCATACCACACTGACCTAGAATGTCTTTGGATATGATTAGAGCAGCCATGTTGATTGACTAAAATTCCTCTATAGCTGCCATTAATGGTGGTGGACTAAGTAAGCAGGGGGTATCTGAGTTGTGGGAAAGTATTGGTGGACTCCTGGGAAGTAGAAATGTACAACAATGGGCATAGAAGAAGAATAACATCAGAGGAAGGAAAGTAAATAGTATGGAACAAGATGAGAAGCTCACATAGAAAGAACCCAGAGGTCTATTCCATTCCCATGGGAACACTCAGAAGTAACTAGATAACACTTAAAAGAAGGACAGCTTTTACACCAGAGTAAATTGTGCAGCAGAGCTGAAGCTGTGTTTATAGCACAAGCTGATAAGAGTTGGTGAGCAACACAAATAGCCATTAAAAGCACCAGCAATTCAAGAGTATATTGGAGTGAAATGAGTTTTATTCATCTAATCATCAGCTATATTCAAGTGGTCTGCACAAATACTTACATAGTTAAGATAACAGCATACCATCCTTTTCTAAGAAGGTTCAAAAGATGCACACAGTTGATAACAATAAAAACACAAATGTGAAAAGGTGCTGGGCTCATTTTATAGGAGTTCTCTGATAGAGGTGAGAAGTTCTGACTGGAGAAGCTGAAAACCAGCTATCAGTGCCCTTCCTGGTCCACTCCTTCCCATGCTAATTGTCCCATGCTTAGCGACATCATGTACTGATATCCATGATACTTATCTAGATCTGTTCTTTCCGGTCTGTTTCTCAGGAACTGCCATTCTCTCTTTTTCCTTGGGATCTCACAAGTGTTCATTCCCTCTACTTAAAACAGTCTTGGGGCAGTTGTGGAGTACACACAAGTCCCTGAGTTCAATCCCTAGCACTGAAGATGATCCAAATAAGAAAATTTTGCACTCTTTCCAACCTGTACCCACCTGTCTTGGCCTAGTACACCATAGATATCCTTTATATCAGAAAGATTTTTTTTAAAAGTTCTAAGAGCATTTTGACATAGTAGAAAAAAGTTGTGATCTTGTATTGGTCCTGGTTTGACTTCTCTCTGGCTATGTACTTTGGGGTTACTTTACTCTGTCTGAAGATTTTCTCATTCAAAAAGACAGAGCAGGGGTAGCGACTTGAAAGAGTTGGACTTACAACTGCCCAGAAGAAAACAAGACAACCTGACCAAGTTGGCTGTCATCCAGGCCAGACCCAGCACTTTGAGTTGGACAACACTTACTCCATCTACCAACTGTTGGACTCTGCAGAGGAGCTGGTGAAGCAGATATAGATCCAGGAGCATCACATCATCACCACCAAAGATGAAAACCTGAAGCATGTCTATGATCAAAGAAGTTTAAAAAGATGGTCCAGTATTTATGATGCTTCAGAGATCACAGGCCTTGAGCCCAACCAATGACTCCTGGCAATGAATATTTGCTTGTATACCTGTGTGGGCAAAAAATATACTGAGTGATGCACTGCAATTTCCAAAGCCACTGTAATGGAGGGGTGAGAAGAATAGAGGAAGAGAGTGGTGCATATGCAATGGAGAGAGGGTGAACCACATCGATGTTAGATAATCCTTCAGAGGCCATGTTGATGTGTGTGGTCCATGCTGCTGCCAGGGGACATGTCTAGGTCTGTGATCTCACTGTAGCCAGGGGCCCTGTTGATGTCCATGGCAGTGTTACCACTGATGGCCATGTCTGTAGTTTGTGCTGCCTCCTGAAGCCATGCTGATGTCTGTGGGCTAGGCTGTTGCTAGGAAAGTTGCCGTCTGTGACCAGTACTGCCACTGGAAACTATGCTGAGGTCTGTGGCATGTGGATGTTTGTGGTCCATGCTGTCACCAGATACCATGTAGAAGTCCATGTTCTGTGTTCCTGTTGACTGTAAAGGACAAAGAAACTTCTGCAGCAGATTGATGACTACAGACTCACAGTTGAGAGAGACATAGAAGGCTTCTGTGACAACCCCTACCCACACCCACTAAAAAATATAAAAACCTAGACAGGGAAGCCATCAAAGAAAACCCTTAAAATTGTTATATGGATACCGAAGTGTAGCTCTCCACAATAGATGTCTACTGTACTGGCAGGGGTGGGGTAAGGAAGGATTTATTTTTCTTTAAGTGACTGGCCACTGGGAGTCTGACCATGCTCCAGAGACTATCTGGACAATATAAATTAGACTTGTTTTGCTTTGTTGTTGTCTTTACTTTTGGAGGGAGCACAAAGGGAGAGTCACTGGGAAGGGGGATAATATTTCAAATATAAATAAATAAAATAACCAATTGAATTTAAAAAAAAAAAAAAGAGTATAGACCTCTCTTCCAGAGGACCTAGGTTCAATTCTCAGCACCCACATGGCAGCTCATAACTGTCTGTAACTCTAGTTCCAGGGAATCCCACATCTGCACACAAATATATATGCAGGCAAAACAACAATGTACATGAAATAAAAATGATTTTTTTTAAAAAAAAATGAATTTACGTTTCAGAGTTACTGAGACAACCTCTCATATAAAGCTCAACAAAATTCCTTTCTCCTTCTGACTCTGAACTTGGCAAAATCCCTGCCAATTCTTTCTCAAGGGTACTGTTCCTAGACTGGGACTATCACCCACAAAAGAAGAACTGTCTCCTTGTCTGAGGTCAATTTGTATCCTAGAAGGCTCCAGTTGAGGTGATTCCATAGAGCCTCAGCCTAGATAGGAATGATTTAAAAGAAAAGAGGAGAACTGGGACTGAAGTGCCACTCCTGCCACAGTGCCACATTGACACTGCAAAATGAAGTTCTTTCCAGCTGACCCCAACCCAGTCTGATTCTAGCCAGTCTGCCCACGGAGCCAGGCATCATCCATCACCAGCTAGCAAAGGAGACAGAGCCAGTTAGTTACAAATATCACTGAGGCAGAATCTTTCCCTCAAAGTTCATTCTTATGGATTTTTTGTTTGTTTGTTTTGTTTCATTTCATTTTGTTTGTTTTTGGATATTTTCCCTAAAGACTTCGCTTATGCCAGAACTGAAAAGTGTGCTTCACTCTGTAATTTGTATGATCTCTAGCTGTAGTGAACTTTAGTTCTAATAGACAGATTACTCTAAGAAAAGAAATTATTAAACAAAGTAATTGTATTCTGAGTGACAATATCAAGGTTTCCATGATCTTTATGATGTGATTTGCTCCACTTTTCAATGTAGCTTTATGTTTCCTTCTCTATAGTTGCCCCTTAGGTGCTAAGAACCAGGACTTTGACAGCCATCTTTGGTGGCCCATTCTTTCCATCTTCTGGGAGAATCAGATCTCACTTGGCTACTCAGACCATTTTCTATGCTCTATTTTGGTAATATGTATGCCTTGGCTGGTAGGTGGCCATACTATATCAATTGTTCAGCATTTCAAATATCATTCTCTACTAGTTCATCCTCTGCACAGCTATGTTCTCAGTAAAGAGTCTCTTCTTTACTGCCAAGAACCAGTGAGATAGTGTTCAAGCTAATCAAAATGACCTTATTCTTCCTGCCAATGACTGGTCTAAGCATTAGCAAATAATCCCGTCCTGGCCAATGAGAGATAGAAGGGTAAATACAGTGGGAAAACTTCTAGGAAAAAATACCTTTAGTCTTAAAAAGGGACACTTAAATGGCTTCTCAGTAAAGGTGACAGATTAATTGATGCCTCTATTCACAGGGCCCAATCACATGCAAACAGTTTCCACCAAGAAATCTACCCTGGCAGGGCACAAGTGACAGTAGAGTTCACAGTTCACAGGGCACAATCATATACGAACCTTTCCCAATAAACACCTTGGTAGCTGTTTACCAAGGTTTGACTCTAGAGGATCATCAGACTATTGAAGAAAGATTTAAGGTGAAATAGTCTCAAGCAAACATACAATCTAAGAAGATAGGTGTGATGTAGGGAGAAAAAAACACCAATGAAATCAGTGGCTTGGAATACATCTATAACACGAAACAAAATGCTACTTATGAGTAGAGAAGTTGAAAAAAGAGCTCCCCAAATTAGTTTTTTTAATGAAAAATTGGACAGATAAATCAATTTTTTCCAAAAATTGAACATAATAACAGAAGCAAAAGAAAGAAAAAAAGTGGGCACAGACAGTTGAAGAGTAAAACAACAAAGGATGAACATTTGAATTTTAAAATTTCTTTACAAGAAATTTTCTATACAAGAAAAAGCATAGGAGAAAAGGTCAAGAAAGAGTAATATTTTTTAAATCCAAGTAGTTGAGGTCATAAATTGTCAGATCAAATAGAAGTATTGAGAGCCAAACAATTAATAAGAATCATTAAAAGACATGAGTCTGGCCTTGATCCACATATTGCGAAAAACATAAACAACAAAATGACAACTTAAGTATTGCTGTGACCTTAATGTTTATACCTTCCTCAAAAACTATGTGCTGATGTCTAATCACCAAGACAATGATTATAAGAGATAGAGACCTTTGGAAGATTCAGAGGTCATAAGAGCTTTGTTCTCATGAATAGTAGCATCCTTATCGATGAGACCCCAATGAAATAGCTCTCTCTTTCCAATAAATAAGGTTACAAAGACACTTTCTATGAATCAGAAAGCTTGCACCAGATAATGAATCTTCTAGCACCTCAATCTTAAATGCACCAATCTCCAGAACTATAGGAGATAAATTACTGTGGTTTCACACTCTGTCCAGTTTATAGGGCTTTTTGTTATATCACTCTCCAAAAGGCACATCAGCATGAAATTTATAGTGGGATGGGGACAAAGAATATATGGAGAGAAAGTCATATTACATATTAAAGATCAAAAATTCAAAGGGGTTCCAAATGTCTCTCCATTAATATTGAAAACTGAGAGGTTAAAGAGTAATTCCTTCAGAATTCTGAGCAAAAATTACTTATAAACTATAATATTTAAGAAGCCAAACTACCAAACACATATGCAATCAAGCTATATATTTTTCAACTATTCAAAGTTCCCCACCCCCAAAAAATGCTTCCTACATGTGTTAGCTCAGTGAGCTACTAGATTTGCTCCCCTAATGTAGGCAAATAAACCAGGAAAATTAAACACTCTTGTATACACATAGTCAAGAAATGCAGGCACCAGGGTATTTGACACATGAAAAGAGAAAGACATAAAGAATACTGGCATTGAGGTAGGAGGAGACCTTAGCAATCCTAAAGGAGAAAAGTTACCCATGCTGGCAAAAAAAATGAGATCTCAGGAGATAGTCCTGGAGAACAAGGTTGACAAATGGAGCAGTTAAAGGCATGTGGCAGCTGTGAGGAAAGGAGCCTTAGCCAATGGCAAAATGTTGACCGAACATATACAAGATGTGGAATAAAACTGCTCCTAAGTCATCATTGAGCCACCTTAACACCATCTCTGTCTCCAGACCCCGTGTTATGAAACTGAATAGTACCAACTACATAGGCTTTTCTATTCTGTGCAGACGAAATTACAATAATCTCTACAAAAATTCACAATCCTTCAGCAAAACATGTGGGCAGGATCCATGCATGGTGTGGAAAGCCATAGCCTGTGAAAACAACACTGTTGTTAGTCATGTGAACACTTACTCTAACTTTTCTCTTGCATTTATTCAATCCCTGTCACCAGCAATCATTTCCATGGCACACTTACATTGTCTGCTGCTATGTTTTAAGCCAGTTGCTGGTCACACTCCCATTTTATGTCTTCCCTTCAAATTCCATTCCCATTGTTAAAAGCTGTCTAGGAATTTCATGAGAAAGTAAATAGAAAAATTAGAATACCTGCTCACCTTTCAATACTGAACCAGTGTCTTTGACCATCTTTTTAATTAATTCACTTTTGAGGATGGCAAACCTAGAGATAATTTAGTAACCAGGAACATGACTTGGCTTGAACTATGAGCAGGACCCTTTCTCCACAAACCACTTAGCAATCTAAGACCCACCTGCACAGAGTTGTGTGCACACCCCTCTCCAAACAAAACAACCAGCTCTCTCTAACCTATAGCTCTTTAGCAGCCTTTAGTCATTCTACTTTTGTGGCCAGACATATCCTGGAACTAGAAGCAG
The DNA here is from genome assembly GCA_019843965.1 of Rhynchomys soricoides. Taxonomy (NCBI): domain Eukaryota; kingdom Metazoa; phylum Chordata; class Mammalia; order Rodentia; family Muridae; genus Rhynchomys; species Rhynchomys soricoides. The sequence goes on from JADRCH010000075.1 coordinate 9,224,647, forward strand.
TGTTTGCCTTGGCTTCTACCCATAATGGACTACAAACTGAAATAAGTTCTATCCTCCCCACATTTCTTTTGGTCACCGTGTTTGTTGCAGCAGCTGAAGCTAACTAGGATACCATCTTACACTGGTCCATAATCAACCAAATCAGAGGAACCATGGGAAAGGTTGCGTTGCACTGACATAACACGTAAGTAGCTCAAAGCTATCAATCAAAACAAAAGGCCACTTACAGTTCACCCTAACAACCGCTGGACCCACAAAAGGAAGCCCTTGGTAGTGACAAGGGGCTCTTGAGTAAATCTTACTCAGAACTGCCAGCTCTCTTGCTGCATATCTGAGCTGCAGGTTCACTAGCTCAGATTAAAATTCTTTCCTATTTTGCCACTGTGTATTTGAATAAGGCTCTAAGAACCTAAGACAGTCTGGATAGAGGGCACCATAATACTGTTCTTGCACTTTTTAATTCCCGTGTGCTGTTAGGGAGGCAAAGGAATACCAAGGTCATAGTGAAAGAAAACTGGTCCTTAGGACTTCCCGATCACCATGTCAGATGGTTGCTAGGAACAGAAAGAAGCCTTTGTTTTCAGAATATACTGTGGAACAGACTGACTGACTTAACCTCAGATAATGGGTTGCTGTTTTGAAACATCGAAAAATACAAATCACATACAAACTCTTTTAATGGTGCATTCCTCCTGTGCTGTCTCACAGTAGAGGCATTTTAAAACCCAAACCACAACTTCCTGCTTTAATCATTTTCTCTTGTGGCCTCACTGCAATAAGACACAGAGGCTTCTCACCAGACCTACAGCATCCATCCTGGAAATATCATACACTTTGAGTAATCTCATCCTCAGGCAAAATAAATAAACAAACAAAAAATAATAATGCCACCTCCCTATGATTTGAAAGCCCAAAGAAGAAAATATTTTATTTGTCAGATTTATAGTAATTAGCTTCACAAAATGAATGTGTAGTTTTGTGCAACAATCATAATTAAAGGAATTATGAAAATACTAAAAGCAGTATTTTGTTATAGTAATTCATTCACAGGCCACATACTGAATATGATTTAAAGATGCAAAATCTTTAGTCTTTGCATTGATCACAAAAGTCATAGGTTGTTTCCTTTGGGAAGCCAGAAACTCATGATGGATGATACCATAATGTATGCCTATGTATATAGCTATCCAATGCACTATGGAGAAATACAACTAGATCGAACTAATGTGTCCTTAAGTGCATATAAATTTTATGGTAGCTTAATGCATGTGCATCTATTTCTAGATAATGCTAATATCTTTTATAGTTACAAGGGAAGGTTTGAAAATGTATATACAGGGGGTAGCCTGTCTTTCAAGATAAAAATTAACATTGTTTATTAATCTCTCTTTAATAGATATTTTAATGTGACTTTAAAACAATTCCCATCACAGCTGAACAAAAATATAAAATTGGCCTAGAAATGATATCAGGGCAGATTCATTAAGGCTTGTGCAAGTCAAGGGACATTTTCCTTAGTAATCTATATGTCTACTAGTAAGTATACAGTCAGCAAGAAACTCATGTATGCTGGTACTTGCCAAATTCTAGCAATGGTGTTGACAGATTTCCACTCCATTTGAAGGTAAACAGAGAAAGCTGTTCTCTATACAAATGTGGTCAGATACTCCTTTATGTCCTACTCACGTTTATCCCTTCCTCCCCATGTAGACTGCCTTCACCCCAGGCAGATCAAGTTATTTTACACCTGAGGTTGGCCATACTGGAACAGAGCCCCAGAGCTTAGTAGGCCCTGAGACCTACTAAGCACAACTGACTCCATGATGGAAATGCCATTCAGATTGTAAAACTTAGCATTTAGACAGCACCACCTGCCAAAACTAGAAGGTCTAAGCCATCAAAATGCATATAGTTCTGGGAAATTCTCAAAATGTACTAACCTTGATTTTTAGCTTCTATAGTTCCAATTCTGATTAACTGTTAACTGAAGTATGTCAACACAGAACATGGTTTTTGTGCTTAAAAATTCACCCTGAAAAAAGGTCAGTACGACCCTGGGATCCTGGACATTCAGTGTAGTTGCTGGCCAGCTAATCAAGACTTTCTATTGGCTTAACCCTGTGTCCGAGCAGTCTTCTCTGGGGAATATCCCACAACAATCACCTTGCTCTTTAATTTGTTTTCCTGTTTCCTTCTTCTCAGCAGTGGCGACTTTGTGGGATCTCTTCTTGAACTGTGAATTTTGGAAGCAGAAACTGTCTTCTTTTAAGTTTTATTGTGAGACAATATTGCTTCAGAATGCTAGAGAGAAATCACTAAGCTTAGCAAAGTTTGGATTCTACCCTTCTCGTTCTGTATTCCTAAATAAATGAGCGAAAACTTCATCACCTGGGAAATGGAATAGACAGAAAAATGGTTTTAGAAGGATGATCTTATGAAGTCTATCTTATTTTCCAATTCATGAAGTTCGGTGTACCTAGAAATGGCCTGAATGTTCGTAGACACCACTCCCCCAACCCCTCATTCTTTTTAGGGTTTTTTTGATACAAGGTTTATTTCTGTAGCTCTGGCTGTCCAGAAACTCTCCCTGGAGACCAAGCTGTCCTCAAACTCAGAGAACTGTCTGCCTGTGCCTCCTGAGTGCTGAGATTAAAGTCATGTGTCACCACTGCCCAGCCCATTGCCCCATTCTTCTATGTGATAGTATGAATTACCTTTTCATTTGTATGACCAAAATACCTGAGAATAATTTGTAAGAAGGAGTTTAGGGTTTTAGGTTCCAGCCCACCATAGTGGAGCAGACTAGATGAAAGAACTGGTATGTTCATGCTGGTGGAACCTGTGGCCAAGACTGCCTCCACATAGGGTAAGGATGCAGAGAAAGGGGGCAAACTGCTGTACTAGCTGTCTCCTCTTCCCCACTGCACTGTGTCAGAGCCCATCCTCAGTTCTCTTCTCCTCAGCTCTCTTAGAAACACCCTCATAGGCACACTCAAAGTTGTGCCTTAACATCTCTGAGGTGATCCTAACATCTCTAAGGTGATCCTAACATCTAAAGTTCACAATGAAGGTTAAGCATGACTGCTTCCCTTTCTCCAGTGTACCTACAATTTCATTTCAGTGAACATAGGCAGAGAACTTAGCTCTGGCATATAGTTTTGTATGATGTGCAGTGTCTTAGTTGGAGTTTAACTGCTGTGAACAGACACCATGACCAAGGCAACTTTTTTTCTGGTTTTGTGTTTTTTTTGTTTTTTTTTTTTTAATTGGATATTTTATTGATTTACATTTCAAATGTTATATCCTTTCCTGGTTTCCCCTCCGAAAACCTCCATCCCATCCCCTCCTCCCCCTGCTTCTGTGAGAGTGCTCCCACTCCCACCTCACCGCCCTGGCATTCCCCTACACTGGGGGATTGAGCCTTCACAGGACCAAGGGCCTCTCCTCCCATTGAGCTATCCTCTGCTACATATGCTGCTGGAGCCTGGGTCCCTCCATGTGCACTCCTTGGTTGGTGGTTTAGTCCCTGGAAGACTGAGGAGTCTGGTTGGTTGATGCTGTTGTTCTTCCTATGGGGTTGCACTAAGGCAAGTCTTATAAGGACAACATCTATTTGGGGCTAGCTTACAGGTTTGAGGTTCAGTCATCATCACCAAGGCAGGAACAAGCAGTGAGGATATGTGTCCCGTGGGATTTCTCACCTTGAGAAAAGGGTTTTTTCCATAATCAAGGCAACAGGGTGATACATTCTGTAGGTATTTGTCCCTTTCTTTTTCCAGACACTCCTTCGTCACTGGATGGGCTTGTAAGCAAAAGCTGAGGTGGTAGGGGTGGAAGATACGTGGCAACCTGAATGGAAAAACATGCGACTTCCACTTACTGAGACTAGACCAGCAGTATACACTGCTGAGTATACAATAATGCTAACTCCAAATATGGCACACTCCCAGAGTGATCAGTGAACTGCCTACTGCTAAGCTGGGCCATTTCTATTGTATATGGGACAGCATTATGTCTTGTTTCTTAGGATATGGATTTGCCTGGCCTACATAGAATTCTTTTGCCAGACTTTCATGAATTTGCATAATGCTTTATTCACCATCATGTTATCTTACACAGAATTGCTTCAATTCAAGGAAGTCACTTGACAGTAAAATAAATGTTCATGAAATCCTCTAGTCTTGCTGTAGTTTCTACCACTATGAAACGACTACTTGAATAGAATGGCCCTTTGAACATTCATTTAGTGTGCCAGTTACATAACAATACCTTTCTGGTCTCAAGTTAAATTCTCCATAAAGTTTGATATGCAACAAACCAGAACCAACATGGGGATATCCCAGTAGAAAGATTTTTTTTGGTTCTTGTTTGAACATCTTTATGCTGTACTAGATGTCTTAACCACAGAGGGAGCAAAGCTTCTACCAGGAAACAAAACAATTGTCTCATTGAACTGGATGTTAACATTGCCAATTAACCTCACTGGGCTCTTTATACTTCTATATCAACAGCCAAAGAAGAGCATTATGGTGCTGGCTAAGATGACTAAGGAAGTAAAAACTGGACTTCCAGGACAAACAAGGGGAAAGAGTCTGAACACAGATCTCTTGTGGAGAGTCTTTATAGTCTCATGCCATGAATTAAAACTAATAAAAGACTACAATACAGTCCAGGCAGGATATTGATCCAGGTTCTTCAGGAAGGAAGATATAGGGAACTCCATCACTGAAGTTCTTATTGAAGATAGGAACCAGAGAATCAGTAAGGTAGTTATGATAACTGAAACAGTGTTGCCAGTTAGAAAAATGAGGATTGTTACTATCATATAAATATGTCTTTATCTTATCATAAATAAATTGTATTTACATATACATATATTTAATGCTTTCTTTCATGCCCTATTTCCTTATAACATGATACACCAACTTATAACAGTGCTTAAGTATTGTTACTGCTTTCTTCTTCTTTAAAAAAGGGTAGGATCTTACTCCATATCTTAGGCTGGCCTGGAACCCCCTGTGTACCCTAGGCCAGCCTTGAACTTACAGTTCTCCTACCCTCCAAATGTTACATTGCCATGACCAATTTAAATATTTCTTTTATGTCATAAAATTTGAATTACAACACATCAGAAGAAGAGTAAAACTATCACACAAAAACTCTATCTCTTCTTCTGGAAAATGGGCTAGTTTTTTTGAAGTAAACACAAACACTACATTGTACTTGACCTTGCATTATGTCGATTAGTTCAAGACCAACCTGGTCTACATAGGAAGTTCCATAGCAAGCAGTGCTACATAGTGAGGCTCCATCTCAAAAACAATAACAAATATACAGAGAGAATTTGTTAGTGCCTGTTGGGTTTGAGTCTGTTCTTCCCCAGCTTACCTCAACACCACTATTAGGAATGAGAACTCCCATGGGAAGCTGTGCTACACAGTGGCTCTTTAGGATGCCTCCAAGTTTAAGTTTAGAATCCTTTCGATATATATTCAAGAGTGTAGGGTTGGATCATAGGAACATTGGTTATTTCTCTCAGTGTTGTGATTTTTTTAAGCTTAAGGAAGGAAGGGGTTAGACTCACATGGTTTGAGGGTACATCTTGATGGTGACATCATGCTAGCAGGAGTTTAAGGACCTGGTCGCACCAAATCTGCCGGCAGGAATGAGAAATGACTGCTGATGCTCACTTTCTTCCTCTTTTTCAGCCCAGCATGTCAGCTAATGGAATGGTGCCACACACACTTAGGGTTGTTCTTCCCACCTTAATTAACCCAGTTTCAAAACTCCCCTACACGGAGTTTGGTCCATGTCAGGAGTTTTTCTCCTAGTGGACCCTACATCCTGTCTCATTGACTATCAATATTAACCACCCAGAATGGTAGCTCTATTTTCAAGATTTTTAAAGGAGCTCCACACTGACTCCTGCAGGTGCTGCATCAGCCTACATCCAGACCAGCAGTGTCTATGGCTCCTTCCAGGTAACTTTTTCCTAGAAAAGAGGCACCATGAGGGCTTTCCGGTTCAATTCAGATACTGGAAAATACACAACACAGCTTAAAATCCTATTCGTTTACACTGCTTCATTTCTCTTTCCTTTTAACCCACTCAGCAGAAGAAATCACACTTCATTCACCATGACAGACAATGCTGGGTTTTGCCACGGTGCAGCCAGTTAGGACCTCGTATGCAGCTTCTTGGCTGATCTGAACTCCAAAGTGCCTGCACTTTGGAGAAAGATAAAAGGATATGGATATTTTCGTGACTTTTTCTGTCAACTGCCCAATTAGTTGATATTGCTGACTTCTCCAAGCACAATGGCAAATGAGAAATACATTTTCAATAAAAAACGTAAATGTGATTTCACTGAGTTACAAAATTCCATTTCTATCACAGGACACTCACATTATGTGCTTTAAAGAACTATTTGAACTTCCCAGACAACCTTTTTATCTGTTCCACCGACTCTTCAATTACAGAGATCAATTTAACTTCAGGAGATGGAGAGCTGAGGGTAGTTGGGGACTTGTGGGAGGAAGCCTCCTGGAAACTCACGGCAGCTGCTCTTAATTATAAGACACTGAGGACGAAAGTGGCTTATTAGTCCAGAACAACTGCAAACCCAGTCACAGAGCATAAAATCCCACCTCTCTATGTCTGCCAAAACAAGCCAGTTGCTCCAGACTCCAATCCCTAAATCAAAGCCTCACACATTAAGCACGGACTTGCCTCTGATTACTTTCACACAAAAGTCAAATGTATTTCTAGAGGGCTGTTTTATCTGTGGAATGTCGAGTCACACATATAGTATGTTCAAAACAAAGGTGCCAATTACTTTAATTGTATGAAGCAGGCAGTTCCACAGAGTAATATTTCAGTGTGAATCCCCCTTTAATTTCTATAGCTGCTTTTAACTTCTCTTTATACACATAATTCATGCTTAATATAAAAACTCTAGGAAATGATGCTAAACCTAAAAAAAATAAAAAAACCATCACATTTTCTAAACTATTATCCTATAATAAACTTTTTGATTATGGAACCCATTTCTTTAGTCTTTTTTTCTTCTAAAATATATTTTTTTCAAAGAAGTGTATTTCATTAGATTTGTGTAATGTTCTTTCTTCTCCTTAGAGATTGAATGAATGTGTGTCATAAACATTAATATTTCTCTGGCATTATTTTTAATGACTGCAAAGTAGTCTATTAAATGGATTGGTCATACCTGAAAGAAGAGCCTCTTTATTATACATTTATAAAATTTACAGTTTTTACTATTAAAAAGCACATCACTGAGGTAACTCAATATTAATAAATTATAATACACAGTTATGATCCTTCCCTCTCTTTCAATTCCTCCACATATATGTGTATATATGTGTGTGTGTGTGTGTGTGTGTGTGTGTATGTGTGTGTGTGTATACTAGGTCAAAGTTTACAAAACTTTGATATAGTTCAGTTGAGACAGTGCTTGCCTAGAATGCAAAACCCCAGGTTTGCTCTCCAACTGCAAAATCTCTGAAAAACAACAAAAATAGGCGTGGTGCTGTACTGGCTGGTTTTGTGTCAACTTGACACAAGCTGGAGTTATCACAGAGAAAGAAGCTTCAGTTAAGGAGATGCCTCCATGAGATCCAGCTGTAAGGCATTTTCTCAATTAGTGATGAAGGGGGGAGGGCCCCTTATGGGTGGTACCATCTGTGGGCTGGTAGTCTTGGGCTCTATAAGAAAGCAAGCTGAGCAAGCCAAGGGAAGCAACCCAGTAAGAAACATCCCTCCATGGTCTCTGCATCAGCTCCCTCTTCCTGACCTGCTTGAGTTCCAGTCCTGACTTCCTTTGGTGTTGAACAGCAGCATGGAAGTGTAAACTGAATAAACAAACCCTTTCCTCTCCAACTTGCTTCTTGGTCATGATGTTTGTACAGGAATAGAGACCCTGACTTAGACAGATGCCATAGCATGTAATGCTAGCATGCAGAAGTGGAAGGCTGAAAGATCAGAAGTTCAAGGTCAAGATCATCCTTAGCTACATATTTTAAGTTTGAACCAGCCTTAGCTACCTGAAACCCAGTCTAAAACATGTGTGTGTGTGTATGTATGTATGAATGAATGAATGAATAAAAGACCATGAATTTGAGAGGGAGTGGGAGGAATTAAAGGAAAATGGGTGGGAATGATGTAATTGCAGTACTCATATATAAAATTCTCAAAAATAAATAAAACAAATATATCAAAAGTTTGAAAGTCTTAAAAAATCTTTCTTTTGCAAAGCTTCTGTAAGACAAAGGACACAGTCGATAGGACAAAATGGCAACCAACAGATTGGCAAAACTTTACCAATCCCACATTAAATAGAGGGCTAATATCCAATATATACAAAGAACTTAAGAAGTTAGACTCCAGAGATCCAAATAACCCTATCAAAAGATGGGGAACAGAGCTAAACAGAGAATTCTCAACTGAGGAAACTCTCAGGGCTGAGAAGCACCTAAAGAAATGTTCAACATCCTTAATCATCAGGGAAATGCAAATCAAAACAACCCTGAGATTCCACTTCATACCAGTCAGAATGGCTAAGATCAAAAACTCAGGTGACAGCAGATGCTGGTGAGGATGTGGAGAAAGAGGAACACTCCTCCATTGCTGGTGGGATTGCAAGCTGATACAACCTCTCTAGAAATCAGTTTGGCAGACCCTCAGAAAATTGGACATAATACTCCCTGAGGATCCAGCTATTCCACTCCTGGGCATATACCCAGAAGATGCTCCAACATGTAATAAGGACACATGCTCCACTATGTTCATAGCAGCCTTATTTATAATAGCCAGAAACTGGAACCAACCCAGATGTCCCTCAACAGAGGAATGGATACAGAAAATGCGGTACATTTACACAATGGAATACTACTCAGCTATTAAAAACAATGACTTCATGAAATTCATAGACAAATGGATAGAACTTGAAAATATCATCCTGAGTTAGGTAACGCAGTCACAAAAGAATGAACATAGTATGTACTCACTGATAAGTGGTTATTAGCCCAAAAGTTCTGAATACCCAAGAGTCACTTCACAATAACCATTGGGCTGAGTGTGAGGTCCCAGATGGAGGAGTCGGAGAAGGGACTGAAGGAGCTGAGGGAGTTTGCAGCCCCATGGAGGAAGCAACAGTGTCCACTGGCCTGACCTCCTGATGCTCCTGGAGACTGGATCACCAACCAAAGAATACACATGGAGGGACCCATGGTGCTGGCCACATATGTGGCAGAGGAGGGTCTTGTTAGCCATCAGGGGGGAGAAGAGGACCTTGGGTCTGAGGGTGTTAGATGCCCCAGTATAGGAGAATGTCAATGAAGGAAGATGAGAGTGGGTGGGTGGGTGGGCAGGGGAGGCAAGGGGAGGGAGGAGGGAATAGAGAGGTTCCAAAGGGGAGATCTGGAAAGGGGGAAACATTTGAAATGTAAATAAAGTATCCAAAAATAAGAAAGAAAGAAAATATCATCCTGAGTGAGGTAACTCAGTCACAGAAGAACAAACAAGGTATGTACTCACTGATAAGCAGATATTAGCTCAAAAGTTCAGAACACCCATGAGTCAATTCACAGCAACTGTTGGACTGAGGGTGGGGTCCCAGAGGGAGGAGTTGGAGAAGGGACTGAAGGAGCTGGGGGAGTTTGCAGCCCCATGGGGAGGAAGCAACAGTGTCAACTGGTCAGCCCCCCCCCCCCCGTGCTCCCAGAGACTGGACCACCAACCAAAGAATACATATGGAGGGATCCATGGTGCTGGCCATATATGTGGCAGAGGAGGGCCTTGTTGGCCATCAGTGGGAGGAGAGGCCCTCGGGTCTGAGAGTGTTAGATGCCCCAGTATAGGGGAATGCCAGGGAGGGAAGATGGGAGTGGGTGAGTGGGTGGGGGAACACCCTCATAGAGGCAGGGGGAGATGGATGGGATAGGGGGTTTCCAAAGTAGAGACATTGATAGGGGAAAACATTTGAAATGTAAAGAAAAGAAAAGAAAAAAATCTTTCTTTTAAAATGCACACAAAGAATTCTTTAAATTGCTATTTCTTTTAGAAGACTCAGAAACTATATTCCCAACTTGGTGGTGTTGTCCTGCTTTAGTGTTGGGAAGAACAGCTCATGCTGCAGCCCAGGTTGGCCTGGAACTCCTTATGAAATCCAAACTAGCTTCTAGCAATCCTACTGCCTCAACTTCCTGAGTTCTGACTTTACAGATGTGAGTCACCACACCTGGCTTCTCACTTGCTTTTTTTTTAAAAAAAAAAAAATTCTTGTAGAATCAACTCAATAAAATTACTTCTGAGGTTTCTCACTTAAATCCTCTGGAGTAAGGAAAAGAGAGGATGTTGCTGCTGCTGCTGCGGCTGCTGCATAGTTGATCTTACAGTGTGGTCATACCTGAGGACCACCGACATACACAAGCATCTTACTTTCAAGGAAATAATAGCTGAATTACAAATGCAAAATATGCCTAAATTTTATGCAAAAATATGACTAGAACAGAAAATGTATGAGTGGTGCCACTGTGAGTCACAGCAATGAGGTTTATGCATACCCTAGGCCTACATGTGTCTGTGGGCATGCAGCTGCTGGTTGCATGGCTAGGCTGCAGCAGTGAGTAGAAAGAAGTAGAAAGAAGGCCCTCCTGCATTTGCCTCTTTGCTTTGGAATTTGAGAGGAGCCAGCCCCGCAGCAAACAAAGGAGGGATTGGTTTCCACCCATTTTGTCATCTTTCTTTCAGAGTAACTTTGTAAAAAGAATGAATGAATAAGCACCTGAAATGTGTCCCCAGCATAATAAATTCTCAGAGACAGGAAGAGGAGATTCTACAATTTCCTCTTCCTAAGCCTCAGTAATCTCTCAGAGCATCACAATCCCCTTGTCGTCCTAAAGAAGCTTACTCATGCTGCTCTCTGTTTCCAGGCCTCTTTTGCAGAGTAAAGTGCTCTCCAGTTTCCCCTCCTCCCTCAGGCACAGTCAGCTGTGCACCCTGATGCCCCTGGATAAATAATGCCTCCACCCCTCCCCCACACCTACCCCATAGGAGAGTGTGCTCATCCATTTATATCTTTGGTATTGTCTCATCATGTATCCTAGCTGAACTCAGGCCTCTGCATTCAGCTCTAAATATCCCTACAGTTCTCACCGAGGGGCCTAGCTATACCACATAAAGATCAATTTTCAAAAGGTAGGAACTATTTATATTGAAATGTTGGCTTGTATTGTCTTGGTCCATTTCCTACAAGATAGAGCCACACTCCTAATGATATAAAAGTAAAGCCTAATGTTTGATGTTTGATGTGTGTGTGTATGTGTGTGCACGTGCACAAGCAAGTGTGTGCTGGTGTTCCCAACCACACATTTGAGTATAGAGACCAGAGGCTACCATGAACTGTCCTCCTCTGTTGCTTCCCCACTTTATTTTTGAGCTCACCAATTGACTAGACTGACAGACCAGGGATCCACCAGAATCTTCTAGCAGAGTATCTGCACTGGGATCACATGAACCACTGTGCTTGGCTTTTTACATAGGTGGTAGGAATGTACATTCAGGTCTGAATGCTTGTACAGCAAGCACTTTAGCCACTGATCCATCTTCCCAGATGAAATACTTTATTTAATAAATGAGCACACTATTTATCAGTCCTCAATATTTCAAAATCATCTATTTTCTTTTTTTCCAACATAATATTTGTATTGATGATTTGAAAATTTCACACCATGCATTCTCACTTCCCAGTCCTGTTAAGTCTGCCCCCTATCCTTGTGACCACCACCACCCCCCCAAAAAGAAGAAGAAAATCAAACACAAGTCCAATTTGTGTTACCCACGTATCCTCACTGGGGCATGATCAAACTCACAGTAGCCAGCCCCTGAAAGAAAACTGAGTCCTTCAACATCAGCACCACTGCCAGAAGCCATCAGTTGTGGAGAACTACATTTCAGCATCCTTATCACAATTTTTTTAAAGAGTTCTTGTTGATGGTTTCCTGTCTAGGCTGATACTTTGGGGGGGGGGGGGGCTGTCACAAAAGTCTTCTATGTCTCTCTTTCTGCACTGCAAGTCTGCAGTCATCAATAACATTGCAGAAGTTCCTTGCCTTTTCCAATGAACAGGAGCACAAATTATGGACTTCCACATGGTTTTTGGTGGCAGTATGGACCACAGACATCTACATGGTCTCTTATGTTAGCACATACTACAGACCTCACCTCCAGTGCCAGTACAGACCACAGATATCCATTTGGCCTTCAGTTTTAACATAGGCCACAGACATCAACTCGGTCTTCAGCTGCAGTAGAACCACAGACCCAGACACGGCCCTCGGAGGCTTCATGGACCATAGACATCAACATAGCCTTAGGAGGGAAGGAGGGCTTGAGGCTCAGAGAGATCAAAACAATTATTTAAGTACTAGTAAGTACTAAATGAACTCAAGCAGGTGTCTAACTTGAGCACCCGTGTGCATTAGACTTACTATGCTTCTAAACTTAAACATTGATACCATTACATTGATAGCCAGCTACTCTTCTGCTCCAATTATCTTTTAGGCAAACTCTAACCAAATTTTGCTACTGCTTGTTCCCTTAGACACCATCTGGGACAATGGTAGAGGAACAGACTCTCTGGAATAAACTACATAAGTCTTAGCAGAAAATTCTAGAAAAATAATCTCCAGATAGAATCAATTTTTCAATCATCTGTATGTCTACAGTCTACACCAATATTTCTATGAAAACTCCTGGTATACTTTCAGGCAAGATCCTTGTAGGTGATTTAACATAGGTTCTTGCTTTATATTTGAAAATTGGTATTTGTCTCCCTACATTTCTTCTTCCTGTTTGGAACAGTGATGCATCTATTAGGACCACAGTTTTGATCCACATACTGAATTATTGAATTTCTTGATTCTTCTCATCTCTATCTTTGTTTATCTCTATGCAGATGTCTGGCTCAGCAAACTGCATAAATTTTTTTATAAAAAGGAGTGATATGAGGTCTTGAGTTCCATCAGCATATATGTTATGCTGGCCATAGAAGATGACTCATGTAAAATGAAAAGTTTGGTAACTATCAGAATGAGACAGTGGAAGAAAAGAGAAGCAAATGTACGTTAACCTTGACTGAGTCACCTCCCTTCTTAAGCTGATTCTTCATTTTTCAATTGAAGAGGCTGTTAAGGCGACTATTTTTAATATACTATTGCATTCTTCCTCTGTCTCTACCACTGTATGCACTCAACTAGTGATGAGCCAACCTACAAATACTGAGTCCTACCTACACTGAAGGAAGAAAAAGAGAGAGAGAGAGAGAGAGACAGAGAATTAGACCTTAAATATACATAACTTTGTGGCTTTTTTTTTTAACATAAACTTAGAATTTCACTGGAATTCTGTCTTAGGCCTGGCATAATGACTCATATTTGTAACTCCAGCATCTGGAAGGTAGAAGCAGGAGGATTAGAAATTCAAGGTCATTCTTGGCTAAATAGAGAGTCCCCAACCAGTCTAGGCTATATAAGACCCAGTCAAAACTGAGCAAACACAAAACCAGGAAGAAGAAAGGCACAAAGGAAAGAGGAGTGGAGTGAGAGAAAGAGGGATGAAGAATGGGAAGAAGAAAGGGATGAATGAAGAGAGAGAGGAAAAGAAGAGAAGGAGGAATGGAAGAACCAAGAAAGAAAGTCTGACCCTGCATGGTTTAATGGTCTGAAGTAAAAGTAAGGTTCCTACACAAGCCTTCTTTAAAAATCCAATACAAATAAGCCAGTGTTTGGAAGCATGGTTTCTTCGCATTCATCCCAAAGTATGTCCTTCTGGACTTCATCCCCACATTAACTCTAAAAATGCTTTTGGACATCAATGACCTACTCACTGTCAAACACATGATGGCTTCAAACTGATTTCCTTTCTTGCTGAATGCTCTGGTTATGAATGCTGTACTTCCCTTTCTGGTTGTGAATGCTGTACTTCCCTTTCTGGTTGTGAATGCTGTACTTCTCTGTCTGGTTGTGAATACTGTACTTCTCTGTCTGGTTGTGAATGATGTACTTCTCTGTCTGGTCGTGAATGCTGTGTGGTTGTGAATGCTGTACTTTTCTGTCTGGTTGTGAATGCTGTGCTTCTCTTTCTGGTTGTGAATGCTGTACTTCCCTTCCTCTCACATCTACTTGATGAGTTCCTCCTCTCATTTTTCCTCAAAGCTTTGTAAACCTGAGCTCCAGTCTTCAGCTCTTATTTCCTGCTTTATGTTTTTCCTAGATAATCTCATCAATACTTAGGGTTTCCTAAACAGAATTTCTAAATCTGACTTTCTTCTGAGTTCTAGATAGGTACATGACAAATATCTCCCCTGGAAATACTCAATATATAATGTCATTTAAGCCCTATATTCTACCAAAATGTTATTCAAGCTTTGTAAATATGCTACATTTCTGAATATCTCTGTAATTTCCATCCAAGGAATAAGCTATGGCAGTTTAAGCTGCAAAAAGACCAATATATAAAGGACAAGAACAATTTGCATCTAAAAATTTTGGCTGATACTGAATTTGACCTTTTCTTACAGAATACAGAGCCAAATTCCCAATTAATACTAGAAAAGTGAACCCTGATGTTTGCAAAATATCTTGTTTAGTACTCTAAGTATACTATACATAACATTTTCAACACTCATAAATTCCTCAATTCACAGCAGGGAAAAATAAATGCATAAAATTTATTTATATGGTTAATTTTATAAATTTATAAGCACATAATCCATGCCCCTTTCTTCTGATTCTCTATCTCCTCCACCCAGTGATAAATGAGTAAGAACAGTCTAGAAGAAAAGCAACCAAGTTTTAGAAGGCCTCGATCTTTTTTCCTGATTCCTAGAAATGACCAATATGTCCCCCAGCACTACTATTTCTATATAAAGTGCAGAGTGTATAGCACCTTTCAGCTGGTTTTCTTGAAGCATTTCAGGTTGATTTAAGTTATTTTCTCTACAGTTTGTTCTGTTACCGCTGAGATGTACCCACTGTACAGACATAGAACTGCTCACATATTCACTTGCTGAACAACATTTTGGCATTTCTATTTTTTTGGTAACTGTGAATAAAATTGGCATATGTGTCTACAGTAAGAGTTTGGGTGAACAGAAATTTTTACTTCTATGAAGCAAGTACCAAGGAACTCCTTAACTTAAACTTGGTAAGAACACTACCTGAGTGACAGGATGGCTGTTGTATTTTCTGACTGGTGAGACTCAATGGCTCTGCATTCTTTTTAAAAACTTTTATATATTCGTTTTATTTTTATTTTTGTATATGAGTAAGTTGCCCGCATGTATGTATGTGTACCACATGCATACCTAGTGTCTGCAGAGTTCAGAAGATGGCATAAGATCCCCTGGAACTGCAGTTTGTGAATGGTTGTGAACCATCATGTAAGTGTGGGAATTGAACCCAGAGCAATGGGTCTTAATGACCAAGCCATTCTGCAGCCCCTGTCCTGTGTGTATCCTTACCCATCTTCACCAATAGTTCTTATTTTCCTTTTTAATTAGCTATCTGTTACTTCTACTTTAATTTTTCTTTCCCGAATGGCTAATGAGTCTTTGTATGTACTTATTTCTAATCCCCTTCCCCCCCAGATTGTTTGGGATATTTAGGTTTCTTTGCCTTTCTGAACTATCTTTTAAGTTTTCAAAAGTTGTATTCATATGTAAATGACCAAAAACCGGTGTATTTAATGGTCACCACTATAATGTTTCTATTTGTTTGTGTTAAAATTTAAGGTTTGTCCTCTCAGCAAGTTCCAGCCATGCAATGCAGTATTTTAAGGGTCATGCTCATGCCATATAGACATTTTCTTTGAAGTCAGCTTTAATGCAGAGCATTTCACTGGTCTTGCAGAGAACCCAGTTTCAGTTTCTAGCACCCACATGATGGCTTACAACTGTCTGTAACTCCAGTTCCAAAAGATCTAACATGCTTTCTGGCATCCATGAATACCAGCTCTGCCTATGGTGCATAGACATACAAGCAGCTGAAACACTCAACCATATAAAAAAGTATTTAAAGCTCTCTTCCAAGCTTGTCTACCATCAGAAAGGGACTTTTTCATTTTCTTCTGCTCTGCTCTCACCTGCCCTGCTCACACCTGGGGTCTGAGGGCTTTCTCTAGTTTCTCTCTTCCTCAGGGACTTACTGAACATCCCCACAGCCCACTCTCCATCCAAGGCTCTATTGCCTTAATTTTTCTTTACAGAGCTTACCATCATCGAACAGTTATACTGCACTTACTATTTCCTTTTTCATTGTCTGTTTCTCCTGAAATACCTAGGTATGCACATGAACACCCCGAGAACAGGCATTGTAGGTAGTTTTGTTCATTTTTGTATCTCCAGAAGCTAGAATACTATATAACACTCACTAGTCCTTCTTTTCTTTTCTCCTTTGTTCATCTTTTCTTCTCCCTCCCCCCAATGCTTCACTCTTCCCACCACTCCTCTGTGGCTATATCATGGCAAAAAAATTATTCAGTCACAGAATCCCAAGGAATAAGATACATATATTTCTTTACCTTGCCAGAAACAACCCTTGCTCTAGCACCCACTTTATCCTTGCTCATGGATAAAGAATATACACTACATTTAACTTATATCTACTAGAGCCTGAAGTGTGTCAGGTCTCCCATGACTAAGATAGAAATAATATGTATTCTCAATCACAGTCTAGTTTAATTAAAAAGTCGTTTAAATATATAGGAAATAAGAGAATGATGCCTACAAAAATAGTGTTACTCAGTGAGGAAGGAATTAGGAGAGGTTTAAAAATAAATCAGGGTGTGTGGTCAAGACAAATTCAGAAATAACAATCAATTAGAGAGAAGACTAACAGCAGACTTAGTTTGGTGGAGAAGTTGTCCCATTTGAGCAACCTGGGGAGTTGATCCAATGACTCGTGTTCCTTTGACAATGAGTCATACTTAATTTCATGATAGCTCTTGCTGTGTTTGTGGTTATGAAACAATCCTCACGCTACCATTCCTAATATTAGAAGATTCTGTTCTAACCAGTACAAAGTGTCAGTCAAGGGAGTGGGTGTGTATAGTGTGGGGTTTATTTGTTCTCCAGCAGGCCTGGGTTACAGTGAACTCAGTACTTGCCAAATAAGAAAACATCCTGGAACTTTCCTTAATTTGCTGAATGAGACTAACAAGAGATGTTTGGGGCACATTCAGGGGAACTGAGAGAGCAAGATGGAGGAATACAGAAGGTGAATAGTAAGAGCTGAAATGTTCTCTTGCAATGAAATTGCCCTTCTGAGTAAACATTCAGCAAACTGGCAGATTCATAACTCTGGGGTTCAGAGGCCTGAACATAGCAATAGTAACAGCAGGAAGTTGTCCTGAGAACATAGCCCCAGTTTCTAGACCATACTTCACTAGTGAAACTTCTAAAGTTCTGTTTCCATTTACAATCAAGAATGGAAACTTTCCATTCCAAGAATCCACATAAGAGGACACAGTATATCTGGGCAATGGTGTCAAATGTCTTTGATTAAAGCACTTAAGAAACAGAGATGTCAGTGAGTTCAAGGCCACCCTAGTCTACACTACATAGTGAGTTTTGTGTAGCCAAGGTGTCTTAGTCAGGGTTTCTATTCCTGTACAAACATCATGATCAAGAAGCAAGTTGGGGAGGAAGGGTTTATTCAGCTTACATTTCCATGTTGCTGTTCATCACCAAAGGAAGTCAGGACTGGAACTCAAGCAGATCAGGAAACAGGAGCTGATGCAGAGGCCATGGAGGGATGTTAACTTACTGGCTTGCTTCCCCTGGCAAGCTCAGCTTGCTCGCTTATAGACCTCAAGACTACCAGCCCAGAAATGGCACCACCCACAATGGGCCCTTTCCTCTTGATCACCAATTGAGAAAATGCCCTACAGCTGGATCTCATGGAGGCCTTTCCTTATCGGAAGCTCCTTTCTCTGTGATAACTCCAGCTTGTGTCAAGTTGACACACAAAACCAGCCAGTACACAAGGATACACAGAAAGACCCTATCTTGAACCCACCACCTCCAAAAAAAGAGGACACAGTATGAAGACACAGGGAAATGGTTCAGTGTTTGAATGAGCTTCAGGGGAAGTGGTAGGACTGGAGAAGAGCTGAGTGGCTGCTGGCTATTTCATTATCCCATCTGAGCTGCATAGTGTCTGTCCCTAATGGGTAAATAGTGCTTGCTTTCTTTACTTTATAAAACAAAAGCCTGAGGCTCAGACAGAGGAGAGATTTCCAACATAAGACTCAGGACTTGAGCTCTGTTTTGGTTTTGGGTTTGTTGTTGTTTGGGGGGTTGTTGTTTTGGGTTGTTGTTGTTGTTGTTTTGGGTTGTTGTTGTTGTTGTTGTTGTTTCTCCCTTCCTACCTTATATTCTTTCTTCTCCACTTCCTTCAAAAAAAGCTCTGGAAGATAGGCTATAAAGCTCTAATCTAAAGCCAAGTTTCATCGGCTAGGCTTAATTGTGGAAATCACCTGGGAATTTGAAAACCCTCTGATGTCTGGAGGGTCATATTTAGTGGGAGTATAATCTGGAGAGTGAGGTTTTTCATCTTAACTTGTTCCTATAGAAAAGAAATTTTTCATACAATATATTTTGATCATGTTTACCCTTCCCCCAACTCCTCTGAGCTCTTACCCACTTCCCTATCCACCCAACTTTATGTTCTTTATTTTAATAAAAAAAAGAAAGAGAAAAGAAAGGAAGGAAAGAAAGATTAAAAACAAAACAAACAAGATGTCTTCGCTTAGGTTTCTATTGCTGTGATGAAACAACCTGACCAAAAGCAAGTTGAGGAGGAAGGAGTTTATTCAGCTTACACTTACACTCTCCATCATTGAAGGAAGTCAGGACAGGAACTCAAACAGGGCAGTAACCTGGAGGCAGGAGCTAATGCAGAGGCCATGGTTCAGCTTACAAGCTTGCTCCCCATGGCTTACTCAGCCTGTTTTGCTTTGTTTGCTAGTTGGTTGGTTGACTGGTTGGTTTGTTTTATAGAACTCAGGCCCACCAGCCCAGGGATGACACCACCCACAATGGACTGGTCCCTCCCCCATTAATCACTTATTAAGAAAATGTCTTACAACCGGATCTTATGGAGGCATTTTCTCAACTGGGGCTTCCTCCTCTTTGATGACTCTTGCTTGTATCAAGTTGACATAAAACTAGCCAGGACACAAACAAAACACCAGTAAAATAAAACATGTTAAAACAAAGCAAAATGAAGCAAAAACTCCATAAAAATACCATAAAGCTGATTTTGTGTTGGCCAAATACTCCTAGGCACAGAGCCTACACTGGAATGTGGTTGAATCCATTAAGACTTCATTGGAGAAAACTGATTTTCTCTTTGCTAGTTGCAGATAACCCCATGTCTTTTTCCAGCTCTCAATGCTGGAACTCCATCTGGTTTAAACCTGCGATGGTCTTGTGTATACTGTCACAATCTCTGTGCGTTCATATGTATATCGATCCTATTGTGTCTTGGAGTTGTACACTACCTCTGTCTCTTACCATCTTTCTGGCTTCTTTTCTACATAGGTCCTAGAGTCCTGAAAGAAAGGCTTTGATGAAGACATCCCATTTAGGAATGAATGTTCCAAAGTTTCTCTCACTCTCTAAACACTGGACACAGTTGTGGGTTTCTGTATTCCCATATACTGCAAGAAGTGTCTCTGATGAAGGCTGAATGAAGCATTGATCTACAGGCATAGCAGTATATCTATCATTAGGCGTTGTTTTATTCCTATATTCCTTTAGCAGAACAATAGTAGCAGGTTTCCACCTAGTCACATCTCTTTTCTTGTGTCAGGGTTTTGGCCACTTTATCAGTGTCAGGTATGGGTTCCATCTCATGGAGTGGGCTTTAATCCAATTTTTAAAAGTGGTTTGTTACCCCCATAACATTTGTGCCACTATAATAGGTTACTGAGTTTGTAGTGGATGATACTGATGATCACCTTTCTCTTCTGGTGGCATGCAGTTACCTTCCAGGACCATGAGCAATAGTCAGTGGGAGTAAGGGTAACATTTCTAGTTAGGCACTAGTTTGACTTATCCCATGTTCAATGACATAAGTAAGTCTCATCTTCAGCAATAATGCCTGTACCCTATGATGTTTGGGGGTTTCTATGGCGCTATTTTGGCCAACAATTCAGCAAGATGTAACTCAATGATGAGACTTTAATGCTTCCCACTTGAGAACAACTATGGAGAAATGATTTAAATATGCTGACCTCTATCATGTTTATTACTTAGAATCCCAGATGTGAGAATATTTTATAATATACCTAGACCATTCTAGTAATCACCCAGACCTTAGGACCACTATGAGTAATTTCAGATCAGGAATGAGACCCACTTCTGTCCTTACCTGTATACTCGAGAGAAGTTGATTTATCTGTAGAACACCTGTGTCTCTTCTTAAAATGTTGTTTCTGGAATTTCCCCCACTGATCTCTGGGATGATCAAAAAATAAGGAGTAATTGTAAGGATCTTTTAGAAAGTTATAAGGTGCCAGACACTTGTAAGGTGTTATGATTAGTAGACTAGTGTCCCTTGATTTTCACCAACCTGTGCAGATCTTGTCTACTGGACATGGCATCTGATGACCCGAAAGAATAGGACAGACTACAGCCTGATGCTGTAGACATTCTTACTTCAGTTTAAGTGTACTTTTATACTTGAATCAACAAAGAAAGCAATGATGGAAGCAAGGTTGTTTGAGTTCAGAAAAACATAACCAGAAAACCATGTAAATAAACAACAGAAAGGACATACCAAATATTAACAGGGAAGCCCTTTCCCAGAACTTTCCCAGGATGGAGCAACTGAAATACAATTGACAGGAATGTACCATAAATTATATCTAAGAAAGCATGAAAGCAAGGCAGAAAGCCATATCCAGCTTCCGGGTACACTGACCAGACTGGGTTCTGTAGCTATGATCTGATATCCAACAAGAATAAACATGTCTTATAAACTGAACATAAATGTTTGTTACAGGAGGCACAAAATCATGTCTAAGAACAATCCAGGGAACAAAATGCACCTGAGATAAAAGGCCCTCTCCCTTTCTTCCTGGAGCCTCCCTCACAGGCATTGCTCACCACAGGTCATTTTTTGACTGTGCTCCAACAGCCTCTGACTGTTTTTAATCTCTGACATTTACTGGTAGGTCCATAGAGAGGGATCTTACTTTTATAACTCTGCACTAGAAACTCCCTCTTATCCTCTTCTCAACCCACAAGGGGCTGGCTGATCAGGATAGCTGCAGATTCTCTTTCCCATCACAGGAAAGAATATACAGAGGAAGCTTGCCTCCATGAGGGGAAATGGAGAGATGAGAACTGTGTAACCTCAACCACAGGCGTTTGTTGTGAAAGATCTGAATTTAACAGAAGGGCTGAAGCATTAGCCAATATGCTTTTTCCCAGCACTCACATTCAATTCAGAAATGAGGTTTCCCATTACCAAGAACATCCCATCCCAGTGGGAGTGCAGAGCTTCTTCCTCTGGGTTTTGGAGTGACTTGGGTGTATGACAAAGATATGAAAAGGAAGAAGATATTACACAGACATTTTCTAACTCCTGGTTCTTAATAAGCTACAAACTCCTCAAATTCTCAGGATGAGACACATAGAGGCTGGATTAGTGTCTTATTTTGTTGCTTGGATAAAATGTCTAGCTTAAAAGCAGTTTAAGAACGAAGGGTTTATTTTGGCTTATAGTTCAAGGATCCAGTCAGTCCATTATGGGTAGCAGGGGTTTGCGGGGGGGAGGGGGGGAGTCACATTGCATGTGCAGTCAAAAAGCAGGATAGATGAATGCTGGCACTAAGCTTGCTAATTCTCCTTTTTATTATTATGAAAACCCCACCTATGGTATTATTCTTTACACATTTAAAGTGGATCTTTCTACTTCAATTAACCTAACCTATATAATCCCTCACAAACATGCCCAAAGATATGTTTTCATGGGTTTTCTAAACCCCATCAAACTGACAAGAAGTATTAACCATCCTGGGGCCTGATGATCTTTTTAGAGATTTTGACTCTGTGTCTTAGGAAAGACTGTCAAACATTAATGTCTGGGATGCCCTCTAGAAATTCTAACTTCCATCCTCTCAGGTAGTATCGTGTGTGTGTGTGTGTGTGTGTGTGTGTGTGTGTGTACTTAACTATCCATGGTAGTCCGAAAAGTAGTAAATATTGAGACTCTGAAGAGGAAAACACAGCAGGATAGGACAGGAGAGACCATATCTATATCCCCTTTCCCTGGGGCTTCCTCTACCAATTCCTCTTAACTTCAGTGGAGGGTCCACCCTCCTGCAAAGCTTTGTACCAGTGTTTCACAGACAGAATTGATACATTCATGGATTGTGAAAAGATCCAACTAATTTCTGAAGGAAAACCAGGCAAAAATACTGAAGACAATATCATAAATAAGTACTATTATATAGTTTTGTTTTGTTTTACCACTGACACTCTTGCTTGTAAGACTTGTTAGCTATTTATTGTTACCCAAAATCCTGATGGCAACAGCTCTACCCTCTGACACCACAGACAGGAAGGTGTCTCTAGCATGCAACTAGGCACCTCAGTACATATGCACATATACTATGCTACACCTTGTTGCATGTTTGAAACAACATTTTTTCTCCCAAACTAACCCTCAGAAAGGAAGGAATTATCTGCTGCTTTGTAATCCAATGATAGAATGCTTCCCAAAACTGTACAAGCCCTGGTTTTATTCTAAGCACCAGAGAAAGGGAAGGAATTATAATTTATTCCATTCTGATATAGTCTTCCAGAATCCTAGGATCTCCAGTAATAGCTTTATTTAAAAACAAACAAATTAATGTATTATTATCCAGAGCAGACACATTAACCAAATCAGTACTAATTTGGGTGTCTAATTTGTAGAAAATATCAACAAAAAAGTATTAAATAAGATCTAAAGGATCTGGAGATGTGATTAATTTGGTAAAGTGGTTGCCCAGGGTGCACAAACCCCTGAATTCAGTTGCTAGTACCACAGAAGCCAGACACTGTAGTATGCCCCTGTAATCACAGCAATTGAGAGAAGGAGGCATGATGATTAGAAGTTCAAGGACATCCTCGACTACACAGGAAGTTTGAAGCAACCCAGTTTACAAGAGACCCTCTCAGTAAAAACAAAACAAAAATAGGAAACAAAACAAAAAAGGAAGGAAAGAAGGAAGTATGTATGCACATGTGTGTGTGCATGGGTGCATGTGTGCATGTATGCATGCAGTATATGCATGTGTGCAGATGTGCTCAGCAGATATTAGTTGTCCTCCTTTATCACTCCCTAACTTTTTCTTTCTTTCAGACACAGTCTCTCCCAAAAACTGTCTTGCTGTTTTAGCTAGGATGGCTGGCCAGGGAGCTCTCAAGATCTACCTGACTCTCTTATTGGGTAGCATGTTACTCCAAGTTAAAAAATTCCATCCAGGAGGAAGCTCTTTTGACTCAGAAAGTTCTAAAGTGAGATTTATTAAGGCTCATAAAATAAACAATTGATAAGTCTCAGGAAGTCCCTAAAACTGACCAGATACTTAAGACTTCTCCCTCATCAAGGTTTTATAAGACCCACCAAGGAGAGTCAAAACAGAAGAGCTACCTGGAAGACAAAGACCAGTCAAGCTTCCTAGAAGAAATTCTTTAACTTGCTGAGCTATCTGTAAGTCATGCAGAAGGTTTCCTGAGGCATCACTCATACTAGCCGGATAGTCTTTTCATGATATAGCTGCCTATGAGTTATCCATGATCTTCCATTTTACCCCTATTTACACTACTGTAAGTAATCCCAATAAAATCATCAGTTCACAAAATTTGGTATTGGTGATAGTATTACTTTGGTCTGTCATCAGTTTTCTACTTGGGAGAGTAGATGCTTGTTCACATATCTTCAAGATATGTCATTCAAGATACACCATTCAATGCTGAAATTGCCAGTGCATGCTGCTATGCCCCATATGTTTACATGATGTTAGACATCTGAAATCAGATTCTCGTGCTTGCTCAAGAAGCACTTTCCCAACTGAGCCATCTTCTCAGTCCAGTATATGACATTATATAAGTAATATTCTGTAATATTCATAGGTATATATTTACAGGATGGGTATTTTAAAATGTGTTGTATTATAACTAAGGGTGTTTTCTATGATAAAACATTTGCTTAGCATGAACAATGCCATCCTCAACACTAAAAAAGAAAATCCTGTTGTTATATATATGAATTATTGATATTAGCTATAAAATGTCCTGTGGTAGATCAGATACATCCAAACAGTACTGTCTCAAACAGTAAATAAGTGGTTTAGTTAATTGTTCAATGACCCAAAAAGTGATTCTTAAAGGAAAAAAAAGTTCTTTTTTATGAAATGTGAGTAGAAGACATAAATTAGTTTAAAAAATTGCTAAGTATGCTTTTGTAAACATGTAATTTTCCATATGTCCATCTAAATTCATATATTAAATATTAAAAGTAGGTATTTGACCATTTAGCTCCAAGTTTAATGTATTTCTGCTTCCCAATTTTAAAAGTCTATTTATTTTATATTACATATTATATGTAATTATTATATGTCTGAGTGTATGTATGTTTATTGCATGCATTAATGAGCCCACCTAATCAGAAGAGGACATTGAATCCCCTGGCAATGGAACTTCGGGAAGTTATGAATCACCATGTAAGTACTGGGAACTGAACCTGGGTCTTCTGAACAAAGTGGCGAGTATTTTCACCCTCTGGGGAGACATCCCAAGAATCACTTAATGACCAGGTATAAAAAGTAGAAAGTTAGGATTTCAGAATATATATATGTTTTTGTTTTGGTTTTCCAAGGCAGGATTTCTCAGTATATTCATGGCAGTCCTAGAACTAGCTCTCTGGACCAGGTTGGCCTTGAACTCAGAGATCCACCTGCCTCTGCCTCCTGAGTCATGGGATTAAAGGGGTACATCACTATGCTGGGCTGTTTCTCATTCTTATTTGACCACTGAACTTGGTCCACTTGAGACAAGAGTTCTACAAGAACATACGTTAGTCAGTACTGCTTCTGCTGCAAAGAACATAACCAACTTCAAAGACACTGTTTAAAAAGACAAGTTTCTTACCTTTTATTTCCAAGTAGAATTGACTCAATGCATGAGCATTACCTATTGCCCATCATAGGGAACTTACATCCTGTAGTAGGCTAGCACATTTCATACAAGAGAAATTTATCTTTGTCCTTCTCACTGTTTAGGTATGACTTCACTCTCTAAGACAGAGAAGACTATAATCATTTCCATGGTCAGCAGTGTAATCATCCCTTACCATATAATATCTAAAAGCTTTACTCAGAGGCCAAATACCAAGTAATGTGAGGTCCAGTCACAATCTTCATATACTGGACTGGTATGAATTACACCTACAATGAATATCTCACCTCATCAGTTGTGATAGTTGTCTTAATCAGGGTTTCCATTGCTGTGAAGAGACACCATGACCAAGTCAACAAGGACAACAGGACACAGTGACCAAGGACAACATTTAATTGGAGCTGGCTTGCAGGTTTAGAGATTCAGTCCATTATCATCAAGGTGGGAGCATGGCAGCATCCAGGCAGATGTGGGGCTGGGGGAGCTGAGGGTTCCACTTCTTGTTCCAAAGGCAGCTAGAAGACTTATAGGGGTGCCATAACTGGCCATTACTCAGCCCTTGCCAACATTATCTTTCAATCTCTAATTCTCTGAAATGTGGTCTCAAATTGTTTGGGGACAAAGATGATTTTGGCTTCACATTTCAGAGTTGTCTTCTGAAGTCAACATGATTTGGTTTTATACAGTAGCTCCAGCTGGTGGCAGACAAAAGGAAATAGAATGCACTTGTGAAAGGCTATCTGATGTTAACCCAGAACTGCCACTGGTCCCACTATAGATAAAAGCTGGTTTGCTTTTCACATTTAAAAGGTATGTATTATCATGCATTTTATAAGTCTTTAGTAGAAAGAAGGAAAAAAAATCCTGAAAATTGTTCTCTCAGGGAGAAGCTATCAATACAGTGACAAATGCTAGGATAATCTGGGTTTGACTGAGAGCTTTGACATTGGATAAAGTAGTCATTTCTTAGTTTTTAGACTGTTTTATTTCATAAGTTATAAATTAGTTAACATAATTGCAATGAATTGGTCTAATGAATAATCACTTATTCCCCCTTTTAAAAAAGGACAATTAAAAAGGGTTCATTTGCTTTCCTGCCCTTTAGCTTATTGCTATTAATATTATTTGTAAGTCTCCTAGAAGGTGAGTGCACTGGGCTTAAAACAGCATTTTAATTTTAATTGCTTGAATTTGTCTAAAAAACAGCTATCACAAAAAAAAAAAAAAAAAAAAAGGATATAAATCCTGATGGGGTCTTCCCTTCGGCAAATTATGACACAACTTCCCACCAGAGAAGATACATTTACATGCTGGGATGGAGTTTGACTGACAAAGTTAGAGACCAAAGAACTGTCTCTGGATTGTCTCAGTGAAAGTTCTTCAATGTGCATGCTGATTGTTCCTCAATTGCCAAGGTACCTTGTATCTAGAAAATCCTTTTGGAAAAACATAGGCATTATTTGTATGGTCTATTATGGCCACATAACACAACTTGAGGCATTTTATTGTAAGTTATAACTAAGAAAATTGTTAAATATCCTTAATAGTATGCATACATTGGCACTAATACAATATATTATTTTACATCTGAATAAAATTAATACATTATTCACATTTAACTTTTTAAAGATTTGTATTTAATTTTTCAAGTCTAAATCTTTAACTTACAATGTTGTTACATTTCAATAAATACATTGTAAGTTGAAAATATCTTAAGTCCAAACTGCATTTATTACACCTGTCCTACTACATGCCTGTGTTATTAACACTGCTTCATACTCACAGTATCACCTGTTCAGCCTTCTGATCCTCTGAGCAGCTGGGGGGCTGTGGCTCACTGCCTCTGCTCAGCACCTTGAGGCATATCACTGAACTATGGAAATAATCAAGCTTCATATTCTGATGTATGGTTTGTGTGGAAGTGTATCACTTTCCCACCATTGTGAGATAGAAAATTTAAAGTGGAGCCATCATAGGTCATAGATGGATGCTTTTCTATTTAAGTAAAGATAATGAAATATGTCATAGTGAAGGGAAACAACGCTAACTTTGTAAAAACTAAGAATTTCAAAAATGGGAGCTGGAGTGATGACTAGAAGATAAGACCACTTGTTACTTTTACAGAGAATTGGGTTCTGTTCCCAGAACCCAAATGGTGGCTCACAGCCATCTTTATCTCTAGTTCCAGAGTAACCAGTGCCCTCTTCTGACCTCTGCATGTGGTCAGATACATGTGGTTCATAAACATACAATGCAGACAAACATTCGTAGGGATATTTTTTAAATTAAAAAACAGATGCTAGAGAAATAGTTCAGTTGTTAGCATGCTTCCCTGGTATATACCAGGCCTTGGGTTTGATCCTCAGCAGTGTATAAATTGGGTGGGGTGGAATTCCCCATAATCCCAGCACTTAAGAAGTGAGGATAAGAAATCAGAAGTTCAGGATCATGCTTACTATATCAGAACTTATCTCAGTAGTGGGGGGGGGGTGTCAAATATAGAAATACTGTAGAACAGAGCTTATAGTGAACTAAGTACTTAAATTCTGGTGATGTGAGGGCTGCAGAGATGGCTTAGTGATTAAGAGCTCTGATTGCTCTTTGAGAGGTCTTGAGTTCAATTCCCAGCAATCACATGGTGCCCCTCAACTATCTATAATTGGATCCGATGCCCTCTTCTGGTGTGTTTAGAGACATGTACAGTAGACTCATACATAAGATAAAGTCTTTAGAGAAAACAGAAAAAAAATTCTGGTAATGTAAATTTTAATTGTAACTTACTTATCAATAAAATGAGGAGTAAACACAAAGACTAAATAAGATAATATGTATGAAGAGTCTAGCATGAATCCAAGAATGCAAAAGATTGTCCCTTTTCCATCATCCTATGTAAATTCTGAGAAAGTACCTTTAACTAGGGAGCTCTCCATCATTGATGATGTGAGGCAAACATCAATGAAATAGGACTGTATGATGACTCCATAGATAAGGGGCTTGCCATGCTTGCCTCAGAAATAATATTTGGGTCTCCAGCATCCACATAAATGTTTATGTAGGCATATCAGATAAACTATAACCCAGCTCTCGGGAAGCAAATCCCAAGAGTATGCTAGCCAACTGGACTAGCTAAGTAAGTGAGCTCTTGGTTCCAATGAAAAAGTCTGCCTCAATATATAGGGCAGAGAGCAATGAAAGAAATAGCCAACATCAACTTCGGACTTCCCTACATGTGTATATACACATGTATATGCACCTGCACACATATTTTGTACCTATATACATGTAAACACATATACATACTACACACAAATGTACATGCAAAAAAAATAAAAGCCACTATGAAAAGTAAACATAGGTGTACTATTTATTGCAAAGCACGTAAAAAAATATTTTGGATGTATAAAGGAAAAAAGTAGGGGAGATGAATAATCATAGTGTAGACAGCAATTCTATGACTTTAAACTTTATGTACTCTCTTTCTAGTTTATTTATCTTCTTCCCTTGGCAGGAGCTGCAAAAACCCAGAATATACTAAAAGTGACAGAGCACCACCTCATAAAAGTATTTTGCCATCACAACAGCTCTTTGTAAAGCAATGCTTAGAATTCCTATTGTTTGGGAGGGAAGGCCCTTGGACCTGGGAAGTGGGATGCCCCAGAGTAAGGGGATGCTGGAGCAGCGGGGTGGGAGAGTGTGGGTGGATGGGGGAGCACCCTCATACAGGCAGAAGGGAGAGGGGAGGGAAGATGTGGGATGGGGGGTGGTGAAGAGGCAACCGGGAAATTGGATATAATTTGAGATGTAAATGAATGGAATGATTAATAAGAAAGAAAGAAAGAAAGAAAGAAAGAAAGAAAGAAAGAAAGGAAGGAAGGAAGGAAGGAAAAAAGGAAGAAAACAGATGTCTGAACCAAGTCTTCTGCATATATATTATAGCTTTCAACTTAGCTTTCTTATAGAACTCCTGAGCGTGTCAACAACACGTGGGTCTCTGATTCTTGTACCTGCTCTTGGGCTCTTTTTCTTTTGTTAAGTTGCCTTGTCTGGTCTTGATGTGATGGTTTTTTTTATCTTATATTTTATTTTGTGATATCTCTTATAACCTATTCTTTTCTAATTACAGGCTGAAAGAAATGGGTCCAGAGAACAGGATGGGGAGAAACTGGGAAAAAATAGAGGGATGGTAAACTGTAATCAGGATATAGTATATGAAAAAGACTCTATTTTCAATAAAAGGAAAAGAATTATTTAAAAAAAGGATTCCTGTTGCTGTCAGATTAGTATGAAATATGTGGTTACCCTCCTTGTACTGAAAATTAAGGGGAAATCAAATTCTGAGTGGTGGTCATTTGAACAGAAATGCTTTCTTACCATAGCACATATAATATTACCTTTTAGTTCAGATAGTAGAGGAGTTCAACCAATGTCCAAGTGGGGAAAAAGCATAACTGATATACTAACACCAGTATAAACTGCCGAGAAAGCATACTTGTGTTGATTAATTTCCAGCATTTCTTAAGGCTTCAAAATAATCTCTAGTTTACTAGGAGCAGCACATCTCTCTAATTTGAAACAAATGTGTAAAGTAGGACAGATCATGTAGCTAGCTAAGGGTAAGGCATGAATAAGAGATTGTGACAATAGCCTACAGTCACAAAAATAAAACATGCTCATATTCACGATCTCATTTCATCCTCAGTAAGTCTATTCCACTGGCAAGGCAGAGTTTTCCTTCCTTCCTTCCTTCCTTCCTTCCTTCCTTCCTTCCTTATTTCTTCCCCTGTTTTTGTTTTGTTTTGTTTTTTAATTGTAGTTTTTTGGTTTGGGTTGGGCTGGTGTTTTGGATTTTTTGTTTGTTTTTGTTTCTGCATATGCTTGGCAAGTGCTCTGCTACTGACCTAAATTCCCAGCCCAAGGCAGGTGTTTCTTAATCTCTTCGTTTAACTTTGAATGACACTAAAGCCAAACAGCTATTAGAAAAGCTAGAAACTAGAGACAGAAATAGTTGACATCCCCTCAACAAGAAGAAGGTGATCTGATCGGCAGGTGTTGGGGGTTTGGTTTGTGCTTACATGGGAATTCACACATCCTGTGCAGGTCCCCAGCCAACAGTTGGCTTTTTGATGGGTCAACAAAGAGCCATCAGACAATGGCTGGACAGGGGAACAGAGGCAGGACTTTTAGGATTCCAGGACAAGAAACGCAAAGGAGAAAAGAGAAAGAATCGCCATGACAGGAGCCCGCAGACAGGTAAGAATCCAGGAAAGTAGCCCCAGGGGCCATCCCCCCACAACCAACCCCCACCCCCGATTAAGTCTGGGGTAGCAGAGATGAAATGTAGATTTAGCAAATATCAACTCAGGAATTTCGGAGGGACTGTGTTAGCCACATGGAGGTTGGGGAGTGGCCCAACCATTGAGATAGTAAGGCATCTTAAAAATAACGCTCTGTGTGTGTGTGTCTTTTCATTTGCGAGTTCAGAGCTCTTGGGCGGGTGCAGAGCTGTACACCCGTCAGGATCATAGAGTGGCTAAGAAATTACCGCTACAGGCAGGAATGACATTAGAATGTTAGAACAGCAGGAATCTTCCATGGGTCTGACACTGAAGTTTGTTCATAGACCAGAGAGTAGATAACACATGGCAGCATGCAACCTTCTCTTAGTTCCTGGGCCTGAGCCTGGGATGTTTCAGAGTTCGTTAAAGAAATGCATGCAGTGTGATTCATCCTCACACAGTCTAAATGTTAAGTACATGTCAGGAGTAAGAACAAAGGAGAATGTGCCATGAACTTGACTTATTTGGGTGAATGTAAAAGCAGATTACCCAAAGCTTAAAATAAGACAACTTAAATAGACTGTCTTTTTTGCCCCACCCTTAGGGAGTGTTGGCTAGAAAGACTCATGCTTTATGCTAGGCAGCATAACAGAAGGGAAAAACAGTAGGGAAATCCAAAGTCAAAATCAACTACTGTATGATTTTCAACCATGAACTCACTGCCTAAAGGAACAAGGGAGGAACCTAGTTTCCACCCTTTTAATGTAGAAATGAAAGCAATTGCTGATAGAAAAAGGAAAATCTTCTTTTTCCTCCCTTATCCAGAGAAAATATGATTAAATAACACAATGGGTCCATCACAAATCACCATATCCTAATTAGGAAGCTAAAACTTCATGCTAAGAACCAAAAATACAATTCAGATGTAAAACAGCAAGTAAAGAACCTGCATCCTTGCTTCAATGCAGTTATTAATGTCGAATTTGTAACCATTCCTGTTGGCTCTGTTCAGATGCCAAGTGTGGCAGTCACCAAGGTATCCTCAGTTGTAGGTAACAATCTGTGATCTAAAGGCTAGTGCTGAGTGATGGATTTCAGCGGCTTGTATGAACTTGAAGGAAAATAGCAAGCCTCTGAGATCTAAAAACAAACAAAATTGTTTTCTTGTGGTCAAATGTCATCCCCCTGATCCACAGACTTTCCACTAAAGTCCAGTGCAGGCAGTATAGCACAGTCTTAGCCCCAGATGTAACTCTTTG
Organism: Rhynchomys soricoides; assembly: GCA_019843965.1. Taxonomy (NCBI): domain Eukaryota; kingdom Metazoa; phylum Chordata; class Mammalia; order Rodentia; family Muridae; genus Rhynchomys; species Rhynchomys soricoides. The sequence continues at coordinate 9,256,431 of JADRCH010000075.1, forward strand.
CCAGCCCGGAATTAGGCTTGAGGACATCTGTCCTAGCCAGAAGAGAAACAGTGCCAGAAATTTTTAATTCAGCATGCCATCCTGAGGGTGCTTGGGCTTGCAGCATCAGTATAGGCAGACAAAAGTGAGGCACTTGGTGGCAAATTCCTGTAGGCATGGCTTTGCATGAGGCCCAACAGAAATTTCTCCTTAATGAAGGCTTTGGATGATAGATTAAGGTCCCTTCATGATCAAACCATTTCACCCATTCCCACACATGGAAAGCACATCATTTCAATGGAACCAGACCAGCCTGAGGCCAAAATATAAAGGAGGCCAAACCTGTCCTTGGCTTACTCAAAATTGGTGTCTCTACCCGCCTCCCTTCTTTCAACATGCTCCACCATCCCTAGACTCCACCCAAACAAGAAACTCTTTGCTGCCCCTGGCAATCTAAGGATTGCCTCTCCAGTAAACTAGGCATTATCCCACATCAACAAACATTTATTGTGTTTTAATCGTGGGACAGACTATATGCTTTGTTTAAGAACTATAAATTACAAGGATTCCTAAAGATGGCAGATGACACCCAGGCGTGGACTCCCTAGAATCACCAGGTTTACATGGAATCATTGACAGAAGGCAGTGTGCAAGTCAGATGACAGTGGAAAACAGTTTCAGTAACACTGAAAGAAAGGAAACTTGGGAAGCAAAACAAAAGAGGAGTCAAGAGTCTATTTGTGAGGCTTAAACAGCTCAGGGTTGGAACCACTGATTCAGATAAAGAAAGAGCCTCAGGAAATTCACATTATGCTTTCTCTAATTTTAAAAAGAGAAGTGGGGAGAGAAAAGGAGGGATGAGTGAAGAGAAAGGATGGAGAAGAAGGAGAGAGAGAGCAAGACAATAGAAGTTCCCTGTGATCGGTGCAAGGAAGGGTCGATGCCAGGAAAATTCTCTCCACTGTAGTCTTGTCTGAAGAGTAGCAATAAGCCATTTTACATATATCCCTGCTGAGTTGGAAGCTCAGCTATATCCAATGGTCCTTCCCTCCAGGGCACACTCTGAGAACCCACAGCAAGTGTCAGATAGTGTACACTAATTAACAAATGTCCTATAGGAACCTCTAGCTCATTGGTTCTCAACCTGTGGGTTAAAACCCCTTTGGGGGTCACATATCAGATATCCTGCCTATCAGGCATTTACATTATGATTCATAACAGTAGCAAAATTACAGTTATGAAGTAACAACAAAATAATTTTATGGTTGGGGGTCACCACAACATGAGGGAATGTATTAAAGGGTCACAACATTAGGAAGATTAGGAACCACTGTTCCAGTTAGAGGGGGAAAATCTAGAGTCAGAACCATGCATTGTTGCACAAGGTGGAAATCTAGTCTAAACCTAGGCTGGAATTATCTCATAAATACAGACCCTCCAAGCTGGCCCAGGTAAGAGGCTACTGATAAATCAGCCTGCCTCCATCTTGGTCTTGAAAGCAATCTAAAGACAAACTATGTTTCATTCCTGTTTATGACTAAATCAATTTCTCAAGAATTGGACCATGCCCCACCTATAACCTTAACTACAAAAGGTTCTGTACTTGCCAGTTCCTGAAAATAGCAGTCATGCCTTTGTTTCAAAAGTTATGATCACCTGATGTTAGAACCATCTTGTTATAACCACTTCTTGCTAGGACCAGCTTGTTAAGACCATGCTGCAACCATGCCTTTGTTTCAGAAAGCTGCTATGGCTAACTTGTTGTGGTTATGTTCTATTTCTGTAACCCCATTCATTTGCCTGCTAAATCCCCCATTCTCCTAAGCTATAAAAACCTCTTTCCCACATCCAATGGTGATCTCTTGAACTCTGCCTTAGGTGGATACAGCCCATGTACATGAGTAAAAAAGCTTGCTTTAATTAATTTGGCCATGATTTGGGTGGACTGCCTTTCTCCTCACATCTGTGGGATTAATACTACCTGGAGACTTTCCCTGCTTGCCGGATTCCCAAAAGTTTTATTCTTCTTCATTTAATACTAATTTTAACTTACTAGAACAGCCTTATTCTGTTCTGTCCTCACCACTACCACCCCTTTTTGTTGCTCTTGCTTTGTTTTGATGGAGTTTCTCATAGCCCACAGCGTTGTATATCTATATCCCTATGTTTATCCAGCCTTTAATGAACCTCATGAAATTACAAAGCTTCTGTAAGGCAAAGGACACTGTCAATAGGACAAAACGGCAACCTACAGATTGGGAACAGATCTTTACCAATCCTATGTCCAAGAGAGGGCTAATATCCAATGTATACAAAGAACTCAAGAAGCTAGGCTCCAGAGATCCAAATAGCTCTATCAAAAAATGGGGAACAGAGCTAAACAGAGAATTCTCAACTGAGGAAACTCGAATGGCTAAGAAGCACCTAAAGAAATGTTCAACATCCTTAGTCATCAGGGAAATGCAAATCAAAACAACCCTGAGATTCCACCTCACACCAGTCATAATGGCTAAGATCAAATACTCAGGTGACAGCAAATGCTGTCGAGGATGTAGAGAGAGAGGAACACTCCTCCATTGCTGGTGGGATTGCAAGCTGGTACAACCACTCTGGAAATCAGTTTGGCAGACCCTCAGAAAATTGGACATATTACCTAAGGACCCAGGTAGTACCTGAGCAGGTATACCACTCCTGGGCATATACCCAGAAGATCCTCCAACATATAATAAGGACACATGCTCCACTATGTTCATAGCAGCCATATTTATAATAGCCAGAAGCTGGAAACAACCCAGATGTCCCTCAACAGAGGAATGGATACAGAAAATGTGGTACATTCACACAATGGAATACTATTCAGCTATCAAAAACAATGACTCCATGAAATTCGCAGGCAAATGGATGGAACTTGAAAATATCATCCTGAGTGAGTTAACTCAGTAACAAAAGAACAAATGAGGTATGTACTCACTGATAAGCGGATATTAGCCCAAAAGTTCAGAACACCCATGATTCAATTCACAGCAACTGTTGGACTGAGCATGGGGTCCCAAATGGAGGAGTTGGAGAAGGAACTGAAGGAGTTGAGGGAGTTTGCAATCCCATGGGGAGGGAGCAACAGTGTCAAGTGGTCAGACCCCCCAGTGCTCCCAGAGACTGGACCACCAACCAAAGAATACATATGGAGGGACCCATGGTGCTGGCCACATATGTGGCAGAGGAGGGCCTTGTTGGCCATCAGTGGGAGGAGAGGCCCTTGGTCCTGAGGGTGTTAGATCCCCCAATATAGGGGAATGCCAGGGAGGGAAGACAGGAGTGGGTGGGTGGGTGAGTATCCTCATAGAGGCAGGGAGAGGTGGGATGGGATAGGCAGTTTTCAAAGGGGGAGAACTGGAAAGGGGAAAAACATTTGAAATGTAAATAAAGTATCAACAATAAAATACAAAAAGAAAAAAGAAAAAAGAAATGCAACTTGAGATCATATTGGGCAAATAAGCCAAATATGCCCCATAAAATTCTAACACAATTACTTATAGACCTTGAAAGGACAATTGTTAACTTCATATGAAAAAAGCAAAATACTCAGGATAGCTAAAAACAATTCTGATCAATAAAGGAAGTGCTGGAGGTATCACCATCTCTGATTTCAAGCTGTATTATGGAACTATAATAATAAAAACTGCATGGCATTGGCATAAAAACAGATATGTTGAACAATGGAATCAAACTGAAGACCTACTACATAAGTTCCTGCATCAATAAACATGTGAGTTTTGATACATAAGCTAGAAATATACACTGAAAGAAAAAATTTTTAACAAATGGTGATGATCAAACTGATGTCTGCATGTAGAAGAGTACAAATAGGTCCATTATGTATCACAATGCACAAAAGTCAAGTCCAAGTGGATCAAAGACCTCAACATAAACCCTTACATACTGAACCTGACAGAAGAAAAGGTGGGAACATCCTAGAACACATTAGCACAGAAAACAACTTTCTGAATGAAACCAATAGTGCAGTCACTAAGATAAACAATTAATATATGTGACCTCAGAACACTGAAAAGACTTTATAAGGCAAAGGACACCATCAACTAAACAAAGCCACAGCCTACAGAATGAGAAAATATTTTTACCAACTCCAAATATGATAGAGGCCTAATATCCAAAATATATAAAGACTACAAAAATTATATATCAAAAACCAAATAATCCAATTAAAAATGGGGAATATAGCTAAGCAGAGAATCTCAACAGAGGATACTCAAATGTCTGAGAAACACTTAAAGGAATGTTCAGCATCCTTAGCCATCAGGGAAATGCAAATCAAACTATATTGAGATTGCATCTTACACCTGTCAGAATGGCTAAGATCAATAACACAAGTGATAGCTCATGATGCTGAGAACATGAAGCAAGGGGAATATTCCTCCATTGCTGGTGGGAATGCAAACTTGTACAGCTACTGTGGAAATCAATATGGCAGTTCCTCAGAAAATGGGGAATCTATCTATCTCAAGACCCAGCTGTACCACTTTTGGGAATTTAGCCAAAGGATGCCCCATCTTAATACGAAGACACTTGCTCAAGCATGTTTTTTGTGGCTTTATTCACAATAGCCAGAAACTGACAAGAACCTAGATGACCTCAATCAAAGAATGGCTAAAGAAAATATGGATCATTTGCATAATAGAGTATTACTCAGCTGTTAAAATAATGACATCATAAAATTTGCAGGCAAATGAGTGGAACTCAAATAATAAAATCATCCTGAGTGAGGTAACCCAGACCCAGAAAGATAATCTTTTAATTGGATATTAGCTGTTAAGTAAATGATAATCAAACTATGGTCCACAGACCTAGAGAGGGTTGGTAAAAAGGAGGGCTCTAGGGGGAGATGCATGAATCTCCCTGGGAAGGGGAAGATAGAATAAATTTTGCTGGTCAACTTGGGGGAGATGAGGACAGAAGGAGGGATCAGGTGAGGAGGGGAGGGATAGCGGGAAGAAGTGCAGAGAATACAGCTGAAATTAGGGAACACTGGGAAGGTGGAAAGAGTGAAGCTGGAATCACTGAGAGTGCCCCTACTGAGGATGCCTGGGGATGAAGGATACGATAGGGAAGTCTGAACTGGCTAGCTAGGATAATATCCACACAGCTCATTGAATGTAGAGAGGTCAAGCTGGTGCCTGAATAGAGCCTTCACCCTTACATTTTAGTCTCTTTAGTGCAGGAAGGTACTCTGAAGGCTACAGAAAGAGAACCCTGGGCTACTAAACCCTCGACCTACAATTTGTTCTGCCTGCAAGATGTGCTAGAACAATGGCCAAGAACTTGTAGAAGTGGCCAACCAATGTTTTGTTTAACTTGAGGTTCATGCCCATGCCATACACTGTCTTCATGGCCAGGAACCAAAGACTAAATAGCCCAGAGAACTAAAGTAGAACCAAACATGACTGGCAAAAACAAAATCCTAATGATATTCTGCTCTACTTGTAGATAAGTACTTCGTCCAGTCTTTATCAGAGAGGATTTCCCCAGCAGTGGCAGCAGACAGGAATGGATACAGAGCCCCACAGCCAGACATTGTGCTCAGAGAATCTAAATTGTAGGTTTCCATCAGATCCCTTCCTTAGAAAATAGGGGAACCCCATGGAAGAGAGGGAGGAAAGAGTATAGGAGTCAGGGGAGATGGAGGATATAAGGAGAACATGGTCCACCAAATCAACTAAGCAGGGCTCACATGGGCTCACAGATACCCAAGGGGCAAGCACAGGGCCTCCATGGGTCTGCACCAGGTCCTTTGTGTATGTATTATGATTGTTTATCTTAGTTCTTGCCAGACTCCTAACAGTGGGAGAGGTGTATTTCTGATTCTTTTGATTGCTCTCGGGACTGTTATCCTACTGTTGGATTGCCTTGTCCAGCGTTGATATGAGGGCTTTTTTGTCCTGTTTGAATGTCATCTCTTAGGGGCAGCTCGTTAACTAGGGGAAACAGAGGTGGAAGTGGATCTGGGGAAGAAGAGAGGTGAGAGGTAAGTGAGATGGGTGAAGGGAGGAGAAGCTGTAGATGGTAAGCACTGTAGAGAAGAATAATCAAAAGAATAATAATGAGCACCCCAAATTTGTATCCAACCCCCCCCAGTAGTCAGCTCTATAAAAATATACATATAAGCAATGGCTTTAAGTATTTATATAAAATCTAGGACTCATGAGTTAGAGAAACATGATAATTATCTTTATGAATCTGGCATATTTTCTCAAAATGATCTTAAATTATATCCAGTTTCCAGAAAATGACATAATTAAAATTTTTAATTTAATTTAAAAATAATAATGGTACAATATAAATACACCTACCATCCAGGATGTAGGGCTTTCCTTGGAAAGCGTGAATAAATCACATGCCACCTAACTTACAGCCTCCCAAATGCTTTCCTCCCTTTGTATATAAACAGTGTCCCAAGACCTTGCCACGGCTGACAAGGCCTTGAACCTGGTTCCAGCTCACCTTCCCATCATTTCTGTCCCTTGAATGTGCCTTTCTCAAGAGTTTCAATTCTTTTTCTATTTTCATTTTTGTTTTTTTTTTCTCTTTCTTCTCCCTCCCCCACTCTGCTTCGTTTTTCTAGTACTCTCTAATGGAAATTTTTTCTTCTAGAAGTTTCCTTGGTTGGCCTCATTTCTCTATTTGGGACTCAGCTTAGATGCCCTCAAATGTCTTCAGAGATGCACTCACTGATCACCAACCTAAGGTACACCATCTCTGTCATGGATCACATCTAGGTTTTGTTTGGTGGAGGGGGGAGGGGGTACTGCTTTCTTGACATACTTGAAATATCAAAAGTGTTGGCTTTATTTGTTTACCTGTTTGTTTCATGGACAATTCAAGCTTAACAGATACAAAAATTAAGCTACCAAGCTACCGTCTCGAAATTTGCTCGCTCTCTCTCTCTCTCTCTCTCTCTCTCACCTTACCAATCCCTAAAAGCAACACTATCTTTCCACTTCTTCCTATAGCTCATCCTGGATCCCTTTCTGTCCAGTCTATTTCTAAATCCTATTCATTTCATTTTCATAACAGTCCCTTCTCCCTGCCACAAACACCATTCTTCTTTCTCCTTGGTCTTACTGCTTCCTCCATGACCCCTCACAGTTTGTTTTCAACAGCGTGCCCAGAGGGACCTTTCAAAAGTGAGTCTGGCTAGGCCTGGAGACATGGCTAGATACTTACAAGCACTTGCTGTTCTTGCAGAGAGAAGATCTGGGTTTGGTTCCCAGAACCCACATGGTTGCTCACAACCAATAGTAACCCCAGTTCTGAGAGATCCATTGCCCTCTTCTGGGATCCACAGGCACCAGCTATATACATTGTTCATATACATACATATAACCAAACATTCATATACACAAAATAAAAAATTTAAAGTTATATATAATTTCCCTCAAAATTTCCAGTATCTTCTCTTTGATTCAGTAAAAGCCAGAGTCTACCTTAGACAACTATCCTGTCCATTCCAGTAACAAATATCTACTTAACCCTTCATGTAACCATTTCTAACTCAGATAAACTACAAATACAAATACTTGATCTTAAAGAACAAAGAATGGTAAAAATATCATTAAGCATTTTATATTGATTGCATGTTGAAATGTATTTCAGTATATGGAGCTCCATGAAAATGCTATTAAAATTAACCTAACTTGTTCCTTTTCACTTAATTTTTTTACATTTATTTATTGTATATGTGTTATGTATATGTACATGTATAATCCAGGGATCAAATTCATGTCATCAAGTTTGCTGGTAGCCACCTTTGTCTACAGAGTCAGCTTATTGACCTTGTTTTACTACTAGAAAATGCAAAACTACATCATTGACTTGTATTATATGGTTCATCACATAGAACTAAGATAGACAACATGCAGCTATGAGCACAGTGAGATCATGCAATGAGTGAGTATAGGGAGAAAGCAAAAGAGAAGTAAGGACAGAGCCCTTAGAGTTCTCCAAAACTAAGACTCCGAGGAGACAAAGAAGGGCGATTTGAAAGTACCCACTGAAATGAGACAAGACTTAAGTAGATGACAACCCAGAAGCCAAATGGAGGTAAGCATAGCAAGGAGGGAGGATAAAATTGTTTCATATGACACAATGATGAAGAACTGATGACTAGTTCTGGCAACATAGATGAGTAGCTCTCTCCCGCTCCCAGCTCCAGACACACTGATCTCTTTCTTTTCTGAGACCTTGCCAGCTGCAGGGCCTTGCCATGTGTGCTGATTAACTTTTATTGCTTCTCTCTCTCTTTTAAAAAGATTTATTTATGTATATGAGTGCTCTGTCTGCATGTATACCTGCATGCCAGAAAAGGACATCAGATCCCATTAGAGATGGGTTGTGAGCAACCATGTGGTTACTGGGAATTAACTCAGGACCTCTTGAAGAAAAACATACAGTGCTCTTAACTACTAAGCCATATCTCCAGCCCCTAATTTTGGTTGTTAATTTGATACAACCTATAATCACCTGGGAAGAGGGAATCTCAACTGAGCAATTGTGCAGATATTTGAATGAAATAGTTTAAATAAGTCTTATTAAGGAGCTCAAAAGGAAATGGAAAGAAGAAATAAATACTATGTATATACAAACTATACTTTGAGTAAGTCTTGCTTTGAAGGTGATATGAATTAATGGACAATATTTTAATATGAGATACAGTTATTTATATGCTAATAGAAATAAAAATTAGAAGAGAGAATGTCTTTTAATTTTGAAAGCACTAGAGTATTACTTTTAATCCTTGAGAAGGCTTGAGGTCCATGAATCTAATTTACAGGAGAAAGAGTAGGTTTTAAATAGGAACATGAACACTTCTCCACTGTAAATAAGCACTTACAGCAAAAAGTAAATAAGCACTGTAAATACAGCAAGCACTTGGCAAAGATGTAGGTAGGGAAGCAGGAACAGAGGCTACATATTGAAGGTCTCTTTAGTGAAACAGGAATGGAAGATGTCAAAGGAGAGTTAAGAACATGCTGAATATTTGAGAAAAATACTGAAACTGTGATATGAAGAATGACTGTAGAATAAGGAAGCCCATCAGAATTTGTAGAGCTATTTGAGCTTAGTGGTTTATGACTTTTAAATGAGACAATAAAGTGGGGTACTTTTCTTTAATCAAGTATCACTCAGATATGGGTGTACAAGAGGAAGACAATTGTAGATAGCTGGAATGGAAATTCTGCAAAAGAAGGAAGGGCATGTGAGTGTCAACAGGGTGTATAAAGATAGGCTCTTGATGGACTAAGAGCTAGGATAGATACAGAGGTAAGGAGGACATGTGGAATATAAAGGACAATGGAAAGAGGGCATGCCTAACAACTGTTAGTGATCTGGAAAGATCTTAGGTGATGGTCCTAGAAGAAAATGGCCAGTAGCTGAGATTATGGAAGGAAATAAATGTCCAGATCAGGGTAGGATGTAAATGCATCGTTCTGTGGAAAAGAATGGCCAAGGTTAGGAAGGCAGAAGCCTATATCAGCAGGTATCAACCTGTGGGTCACAACTTTTTGGGGCCACATACCAGATATCTCACATATCAGATGTTTACATTACAATTCATAAAAGTAGCAAAATTACAGTTATAAAGTAGCAACAAAGTAAGTTTATGGTTGTGGGTCAGCACAACATGAGAAACTGTGTTAAAAGGTTACAGCATTAGGATGGTTGAGATCCACTGGTCTACATGGAGGTGGAACTTATGAAGAACTGAGACAGGTGTATTATTGGAATGGATAAGGGTTAAACTGGAGGCTGAACTCTTCATAGGATATGGGAAACTAGGATAATGACTACAATAGGAAAGGTAGTTAGTCATGATGTCATTGTTTCCATGCCCAGATTCCTCCAGGGAGATGAGAACTTGGTCTGGTTGGAGTGATGAAAAAGAAACAGTCCAAAATTTTACATGCATATTATAAAGCTTCTATTTCACTGACTCCACAAAAGTCATACTTCATTTTTTAATGGGGCTGAAATGAGGGTTGTCTTACTTATTTAATTCAAAGTAACACGAGGTGAGAAACACACACAACAACAAGCACAGCTTGGCAAGACTGCAAGAAAGCACCACACTGGGAGGTCCAAGCTTCAATTAGAACAATCACTATGTAATAGTCATTCAAAAAGAAGGTGAAAACCACAGGGCTTTTGCTGGAGATAGGCTGCATAGCATCGAAATGAATTGGAGTGGGAAATGAGGAATGTGGTCAGGAAAGAGTATAATCACATAGGTTTAGGCTTCAATGATGATCAGGCAATCTGAGATGAGAAGTGTTGAGATTGTCCTTAATCATCTCTTAGGAAGACTGTGGAGGAAGATAGTAGTGAGGAAGAAAAAGTGAGGGTTATGCCAGAATTTTGCCAAGATTCTGGGGTTCTTTGAAACTTTGATATCAGATTCACCACTTCCTTGGACCCAGGACAAGAGGCTCTCCCATCCAATCTTATGCTAGAAGAGTTGAGAACCAGTAACTAAGGCAACTTACCCATTTGTGAAGAAGTTTAAGTTCCTGAGGATAACACAAGATAAAATGACAAGCAGAAAAAGCAAACTATCTACATTCAAAGTGTGGGTTTCTGGTGCCAGAAAATTCTTACTCCTGCCTAAAGATGCAAGTACGGGCTTTATGCTTCATGGTTCAATTTAAAGGCTTAAAAACTTGAAAATCACTGGGGTAGAGCACTGCCTATTACCTGAAAAGTAGAATGCTTTAGGAAGCATCTTTCACTCATATCTGTGCAGCTATTTCTGCAGAGAACTTTCTTGGCATTAATAACAATAAAACACAAAAAGCAGCCCAAGGGGAAGTGCTCAATAATGCTTAAATAAATAAAATTTTACCTAAATGAGGGAAGTTCAGGTCAAGTTCATTGAGAACTAGCAAGATGAGTCAGAGGCTGAGAGCTGGAGAAGCCCTTAATGATTTTTACAATTGTTTCCTTAATAATGGGATCTTAATAAGCAGGTCAATGTTAAATTAATAACTGGGAAGTACTCTAAAAAGCATATTAAACCATGATTTTAGTCTATTCATCCAAGGCTTGAAGCCATATTCTTTTTGTTCTTCCTGATAGAGTATTATCTATCAGAAGGAAATATTTAAGCTAAGAGATGAAGTTCAAAATACAAAATTAACAAGGAGGAAAAATATTTTAACCACTATCCAACAAAGGCTGTGTAGGGACAGAGCTCCTCTCTGCCACTCCCTCCCTCTACACATGCTTCATTCACCTGATGATGACTCAGCCTAGGAAATACTCTTAGGCAATATTTTGATATCTCCTTGAGAGTCCAAGACAAATAATAATATAATGAATAATAAGAATGCACTTGCACACACATACAAACACACATAGAGAAACATACATGCATAATCACAAACACATAGATACATGCATGCATACACACAGACAAGCATACATACACAAGCATATACAAACACACACACACAAACATGTATACACACATGGTGGGGTATTTTCTGGCCAAGGACCATAAACACATGAGCAAACAAAGTACAATGTTGGTAATCTTTATCACATGTAGCAGAGAAGAGAAAATTTGAAGTTCTTTATTCAGTAATGTTAGTGATGCTGGAAATGAAGGCCAAGGGCCTCATGCGCTCGAGGCAAGGATTCTGACACTGAACTATATACCACCCCCTGATCTCGGTCTTAAAGGATGAGCAAAAGTTTGCTGGATAAAAAGGAAACGTGTATGACTCAGAAAGAAAAGCAAGTGAGAAGGCAGACAGGTATGACCTGTGCGGAGCCAAGAGTAGTTCTGCAGAGCAAGACTATGAGGAGCTAAAGGGAAGGAGGGAGATATCTCCAGACTCTGCCCAATGTCCTCTGGGCTTCAAAATAACCCCTGGCTGAGCACCTCTGTTCAGTGACTTGCCCTGGTTCCTCATAGTGAGAAATCGCTTCTTCTTATGTTATCCCACACCATTTGACATCTCTATCAAAATTCTTGCAATTAAAGGCACACAATATCGAGGAATCAATAAAAACATTTTGCTCCATCTCTCCTTTGTTCCCTGGATGCCAATCTCTTCCCACTGTGTGTGTAACCTGTTTGAGAGACTAGTCTTTCTAGGACTCAACACACTACCTTACCATTCTCAATAAGATATTCTTGCTACATTTAATTAATCAGGCTATTGTCTTGGTCTGTTTGTCTTCTGACTAAACATTTAATTGACTGTATAAATGGAAAGATCGAGGAGCTAAAAAAATGTTCTAATGCTGCTAAGATTTTTCCCTAAACCTGATAAGTTATAGGAAGCAAAAAATAGATCTGAAGGCATTTACTTCTTTGTTTTAATTTTCACGTTTGTTTCTTTGTCTTGAGACAATGTCTTGCCAAATAGCTCAGGCTAGCCTCATATTTCTAATTCTCCTGCACTAGCCTCTTAAGTACTCAGATTACAAGTGCATCACTAGGCCCAGCTGGAACGTTTGATTGTTGAATAATTAAATATTAACTTTCAAACTGGGTTAACACGGGTTTGCATGAATTTAGCGTGAGTTTGTTCGCAAACTAAATGACTTTGAAGTTTAAAGTATTTAGTAGTGTTTCATATCATCAGAGGAAGAAGCACCAAACCCATGGAGAGAAAGCATCCAAGATTCTCTCTTCTGCCCAAATGGATTTAAGTTCCTTGAGGACAGAACCCCTTCAGACAGTCCTCTCTCTTTCTGATCAGTGAATACTTTAGAGGTGACTGGTTGGAAACTTCAGTGAAGGGGGCTGGTAGGGAAGACTCAATTAAATGTTGATTGTTCTAAACACTGCATTTCAGGGCCTCATAAAGGCTGTGATAGGATGTGCAAATGCTCACTAGAGGTGGATAACAATTCTCGTGCCCCCTTGTTCCTTGGGTTCAGAATGGAGATTTTATAGCTGAGCTCCATGCCACGTAAAAGACTTTGTAACTGGGCATGTAGCTCAGTGTAGAGTGTGCACTCAACATGTACAAGATCCTGGGGTCAATCACCAAGATGAAAATGAGCAAACAGTCATGGTGTGAATGCAAAATATCACTCATGGGCTTATATGTTTGAATTATTGGTAACTAGCTGGTGGCACTTTGGGGGGAAGTTTGGAGACCTTTAGAAGTTGGGACCTAGGGGAAGAGTGTAAGTCATTGGGAGGCAGCCAGGCTTTACAGGTTATTTCCGGCCTAAGCTCTGTATCCTGGACTGTAAAGACATAAGAGTCCAACCACACAGTGAACTGCCATGAACTCTACTGTACTGTCAAACTGTGAGTATAAATAAATAAATAAATATAAATTTAAAAAACCCTTGCTTCCTTAAGTTGCTTCTGTCAGATATTTTGGCACATCACAAAGTAACATACTACCTACATACAAACACCCATACTAACTACATACAAATACACATACTAGCTACATACAAACATCCACACTAGCTACATACGAATACACATACTACCTATTCAAACATACATACAAATACACATAGACAAGCAAATGTATGACTATTTCTAGTTCCTTTGCAGTAGATAGAGGCATGTAACAAAGTTCTGATAAATGAAGAAAAGTTAAAGTATTATGTGGAATTTAAAAAAAAGATTCGTAAAACATGCTGGCTTCCAGTCAAGCATGGTGGTATGCAGCTGTAATTCTAGTGCAAGGAGGCTGAGGCAAGAGAATATCAAATTTGAGACTAGCATAGCCACACACATCAAGTTCTAGGCCAGACTGATCTGTGTAGTAAGACTCCCATCTCAACAAAGTAGAAAAACAAAACAAAAGGCTTTATTCAACTGGGAAGGTACTTTTTATTCATCTGTAACTTCTTCTTTGCTTTTCCATTGTATAATTCATATGTAATGGCTGGAACTCCAGTAGCTAGGCCAGATCATGAGTGAATTTGACTATGAAAACTGGGGCCCTAGGGCAGCTATACAAAATAATTGTAACTGGGATCCCCTCCTCAATGGCATGGTGGGGCTATCATAGGTGAACCAAAATACTTACATCTGGATTTGTTTCTCAAGATAAATGCATAATATTTTTCACTTTGGTGGTATGTATGAAGCTTTACATAATCCTGATCCACATATAAAACTGGAATTTGAAAACATTTATATATGTGTGTGTGTGTGTGTTTTAAATAAAAGTATATGTTCCCCAATTTTTAAAATTTTTTTTCATACTTTATTTACATTTCAAATGTTTCCCCCTTTCCAGATCTCCCCTTTGGAACCTCCCCATTTCCTCCCCCCTCCCCCTGCCACTATGGGGGATTCCCCCACCCACCCACTCTCGTCAGCCCTCCTGGGCATTCTCCTATACTGGGGGATCTAACACCCTCAGGCCCAAGGGCCTCTGCTCCCCCTGATGTCTAACAAGACCCTCCTCTGCCGCATATGTGGCCAGTACCATGGGTCCCTCCGTGTGTATTCTTTGGTTGGTGATTCAGTCTCTGGGAGTACTGAAGGGTCAGGCCAGTTGCCACTGTTCTCCAATTTTTTATAGGTTTGAAAAATACAAATGTTCATGCCATATTTAGTCATTTTTTTTTTAAGATTTTTTTTTTTATATATGTGAGTACACTGTTGCTGTGTTCAGACACACCAGAAGAGGGCATCAGATTCCCATTACAGATGGTTGTGAGCCACCATATGGTTGCTGGGAACTGAACTCAGGACCACTGGAAGAGCAGTCAATGCTTTTAACCGCTGAGCCATCTCTCCAGCCCCAAGTTTAATCATTTTTAAACAAACAAACAAAAATCTACATTGTAAGCCTGTGGTATGAATATTTAGAATTAGAATATATACATTTGTGCTATGTGAATGTCTGGAGAGAGACAGCAATGTTGAGCTTTCCTTTGTATTACTTTTTATTCCTATAGGTTGATAGTAATATAATGCCAACTGTTTTATTCCTAATTCTGGTATTCCTTTATTTCTTGTTCAGCCCTGCTAAATAATTTCCACTGAGGTGATCTTTTCAAGAAATCAAATCATGGAGATCAGGTGTGGGGGCAAAGGCCTTTAATATTAGCAACTGGGAGGCAGAGGCAGTTCTCCAACTTGATTCACATGAGTTCCAAGCCAGCCAGAGCTACATAGTGAGATTCTGTTTAGAAGAAGAAAAAAAAGAGAGGAGGAGGAGGAGGAGGAGGAGGAGGAGGAGGAGGAGGAGGAGGAGGAGGAGGAGGAGGAAAGAAAGAAAATTGAAGGAAGGAAGGGAGGGAGGAAAGGAGAGAGGAGGGAGGGAGGGAGGGAGGGAGGGAGGGAGGGAGGGAAAAAGAAGAGATTATATATAGGCTTCAGTTCTCCCATGACTTTGATTTCTGGTCCATGTTTTCTGTTCTGTGTTGTTGGTATTTACCTTTAAATGTGCTTGAGCCTTGGTCATCCTTTCTTTTCTTTAGTCTAGTTTTAGTATGTGCTTCTCAAACACCTTAAGATACGGATTGATACTATTGGCTCGAGATCTTTTGTTTTTGTTTTTTTAAATACAGGTACTTAAAGCTATCGTTTTCCCTCTAAGCACACTGTTAGCTGCATCATAAACATATTTTTAAAACACTTAATTGTTTTGATGTACCAACTTAGTGAGAAATATGCTGGGTTTTTTTTTTTTTTTTTAGGAAACAGTTTCTTTTTGCATTTTTCCATTTCCCAGCATGGGTGCTGATATTTTGAATAGAAAAAGCTTCTCTTATAAAACAAAATTCGTTGGCTTTTATTAGGTAACAGAGAAAGGCTCTATTTTGCAGCCGAAAGGTATTTTTTCATGGTCTAATCTAAAACTTAGTTTTGTTTCGTGTCCTTTGAAAAGAGAAGGTGCCCGATGAGATGGGCCCTTCTTTAAGGTTGTCCACTTCCTCTCCATCCTATACTTCTACTTAGTATGTCTTCAAAGCCTGGAAACAAAGCTTATGTTCTTTAAGTAGAAGTCAACTAACAGAGAAAGCTTTCCATGCTAAGTCCTTTCTCTTGTCATGCTTTTTACATAATTTAGCAGGATTGTCACCAACTCCACGTGACAAGTGACATCATTGCTATAATGAGAATTCTAAGCAGCACCACTGGATCAAAGCCCATCTGTGTGCCTGCTCCCACACTTGACAAAACAAATTCCAAATTCATTCAGCATGCCAGTGCCATTTAGTCACTGTGACATATCCCAAATTTTGGACTCTGTGCAAAAACCAGTCTGTGCCCACAAAATTAATCATGGAACATATTTTATGACGTTTGACAACAACTTAAAAGGTTCTCATCTCTGGCAGGTGGCTTTGCCAGTCTGCAAGTGTGTGTGCGATAAATTCTGAACAATATACACTGTGTAACTGGAAATACTTTGTGAGGACACACACCCTGGAGAGACCCTCAGTGTAAGTCCAAACAATCCTGAACTCTTACTCAGAGACATGTCAGTCAGACTTGTGAAGGAAGTATGATGGCCCCAGGTACTCAGGGAGAGCCAAAGAAAAGGCACCAGCTCACGTGCCAGGAGATGCTGAGAACATTGGCACATTTGCCAGTGTTGGCAGGATCAAGAGTTTGAGATGGCTAATTTAAGCGACAAGATCCTGGCAAACAGATTTATTTAGGGCAAGGGTGCGTCAGGAGGGTGCCAGAAAAATTCATCAAGCTGTGCCTTATATGTACTTCAGAGGAATGATGAAACAATTGACATTAAAAAGTGAACTCTTACACTTTAATATAATCGGAAACCCATCGAACAAGAGAAGCAGGGTTTACCTTTACCTCGATCTCTGGAACACTGAGGGAGAGTTGAGTTTGATGACAAAAATTTCCCTTCAAAAGGTGAAGAGAGGACTCCATATTCACAGGTTTTAGTTGATTAGACAAAGCAATGAAATATATTAATTACGTTTTCTGCTTGTTTAGAGACAAGGCCTCATGTAGTCCAAGGTGGCCTCAAACTCAATACATAGTCAAGAACAGCCAAGTTCTAACCATCCTGCTTCTAACCCCAAGTGTTGAGATTAAGGGAATGGAACAACACACTTGTTTTACGTAGTATTGCGAATCCAGGTCTTCTTGCCTGCTGGAGCAAATGGAGCTACATTACCAGCACACTTAATTCATTTGAAATGCCAACTATTTTACATTTGACCATGTCATTCGCATTATGTAAAGGAAGATATTTATTCAAGGTTTTACTTTTCTAAGGAATGAATACCATATAAACTCTGTTGGAGGAAAAAAAAAGTAAGCTGAAAATTTAATTGCACTATCAAAAACCCTCTTCAATTCGGCATTTATACAACAGTGCCTGTTTCTGCACAGATTAGAATCTCTTGTTTGCACTACTTTCCATCCTCCCTCTTTCCCCAGACATCCTCCTACCCCAGGTTGACCTACTGACTCCCCCTGGTTATATTGATGTGATTACAATCTCTTGAGGGAAAAAAAAAAAAAAAACATTTCATGGGCCTGGCAGTCTACTTAGGTCTCATTTGTTACACAAAACTAAATTTGCATAATTTAGCTTTCCCTAGATTTGCCTAGATGCAGACTTTCCATCTTTCTAATTTTAAGGTTCCCTTTCACCTCTAAGGCAGGAAGTGACAGGGAAAGGCAGCCAGAGAAGAGGATCCCTTCCACAGGAAGAAAATGTCTTGATTAGAAGGCATGCTGAGAGGCTTCACACCGGGCAGATGCATAAGAGTTAAGCCACTCTCATTCAGGCTGGGAATTGCTTCTGAGATACAGGACACTGACCCATGTCTTCTGTGGACCTGTACTCTCCAGGTCTCTCCCAACTCTGACAGCCTTGCCCATTACAGAAGGGATCTTTCTTTACACAATAGCATGTTCTCTTACTTTTTAAGTTGGGGACAAATGATCGGTTGGTTAGTCAGCTTGAATCACACCCATCCCTCTAAGAAGCAGTTCCTAAAACTCTTCTTTACCTATACCTCAAATACTTTAAAACTAATTTTAAAATCAGCTGGACATGCTGCCCTTTATACAAGAATATTCTTTTTATGATTATAGTAATTCTCTTGATAATTTGCCTCCGCTTTTGTAGAGGAAAATAATTTTAGTTGGAAGAGGCCCTAGAAATAATCTTGTGAACCTCAGATGGAGTTTACTGAGTCAGTCTGGCTGTGCTATAACCCCTGAGAGTTTTGAAAATGTTGATTCCAGCACTATTAGCACAAATAAGGAGTAGGTTCAATTCTCAGCACCGACACAATAATAAATACACATATAAGCAAAATGTATATTACTACAGACTTTCCTGGAGATTCTGATTTATTAAATTCCCAAAGTTTTAAGGAATATTTATTTAAATAAATGTTTATATTAGTTGCTATTCATTATGTATCAAATAATTTTCATTTATTATCATGTCTTCATCAATATTCTTTTCTTCCCTCAATATTCTTGATAACTGCAGAAACATATCAAAGACCACACAGAACCAGGCAGTGGTGGTGCACACCTTGAATCCCAGTACTTGGGAGGCGGAGGCAAGAGGATATCTGAGTTCAAGGCCAGCCTGGTCTACAGAGTTCCAGGAATGCCATGGCTACACAGAGAAACCCAGTCTCAAGAAACAAAACAAAACAAAACAAAAAACAAGACTTCACAATCCCATGATAGTCCAGCTTTGACTGGAAAACAGAGCTCTTGATATGTAGGCTGTTACTTTTCCATAATTTTGGGATGCTACATCTATAAAATTAGGACGTTTTCCCCAAGTATTATATGTAATGTTATTACTAGGTGTGCCAAATACATTGCTGCCGTGCACTGGTCATATCTATGAGATGTTCTGCCCACAGACTTAACCCTGTGTCATCAACCTCACCTGTGTCAGACACAGTTAACTGAAGTTCAAAGGTGGCAAATCCATTAACCTCCTATAGCTGAATGGGATTCAAACACCAAATAATGCAGTTTTTATAAATCTAACAAATGAAAATTATCTAATCTTTAAATCTTCCAAACCTCTGTATTTCTTTTCTTTTCTCATTTGTTTATTGGGGGGAGGGGGGGCTAGAGGATATGCCATAGCATATGTGTGGGGCTCAGAAATAACTTTAGGGAGTTAGTTCTTCCCTTAAACTGTACATTTCAGGGACTAAACCTAGGTCTTCAGATTTAGCAGCAAGCACGGTTGTGCTGCTTACCAACCACCATCCTACTGGCCCTATTGTCTGTGCTCATTAAACATTCAAATAGTGTTTGTAATGTAGGTCTTCTACACCTTTTCAAAAAATCTGTAACCAAGAGTTGATATTGCTCATTGAAAATATGAGACTAGCACAACTTAGATCCCAAAATAAAATATATTGTTTCACCTTGTTTAATATTACTGCCTTTGTCTTTCATTTTATTAAAATACATCTAGTAAGGTTTGTGGTGGTATGTGCCTGTGTTCCTAGCACTTTGAAGACTCAGACAAAGGGCTGTAACTTTGCTTTTTGAGGTTTGAAGATTTGTTTTATGTGTTGACTGCTCTGCCTGCTATGTATTCATACCATATGCATGCCTGGGGCCCACATATGTCAGAAGAGTCTCAGATTCCGTGGACTGGAAGAAAACTGTTACCTTGTGCTCCATTGTTCTGCCACATTATGTCTTAATGAGCCTTCATAAGCCAAATGCCATCCAGCTTCAGTGGATCCTCCTGCTCACAAATTCATTTGGGAAGGCTAAGTCCCCAAGGCTGCATCATGCACAGAAGTCAGGGTGCAGTTTCTGTATGATTTTATTGAGTTGACGTAGGTAGAACTACCCCATGAACAATAAGGAATACATTCTTACTGAACTTTTCTCCAGTTCACACACTAACTGAACTTGAATTTTCTGAAAACATTTCAGTTGAGAAACTGGAACAACAATTAGGATGGCTTTCCAAGCACCACCAAATTCAATTTCTCTGGCCACCTTGATTTTGAGCTCACAAAGCTTTGACTGAGGTCTGCTTTCATCTCTGCTCCAGTGATACCTGGGAATCACCCAACTTGAGCTTCCGGCAGTTGGGTTTCACGATCTTGACACTGTAATGACTATGGCTTCGTGGTGAAGGAAAATGGTGCTAGAGGTAAACTGAGATCCTGACCGATTCCACCTGAGCTATCTGCAATGTCAGACCAGGCAATCTGCTGCCTCCCTACGTTGGAGCAGGGCCTGCTGCCCATAGACGCCACGCCTATATCCTAAACTCAACAGAAAACGCCAATAGTTAATCTTAAGTATCCATTTAACTGGGCTAAAAGATGCTCAGATCCACCAGTGATATAGCACAGGGCTTTGATCCTAATAGTCTGGAGACAGAGGCAAGTGGGTCAGGTAAGGTGGAGGCCACCCGGGTCTACATAGCAAATTTCAGAACAGCCAGTGCTTCATCTAAAAACAACAACAAAAAGATGGCCAGATAGCTGATAAGACATTATTTTTGGATGGGCCAGGGTGTTTCTAAGCTTACATTTGCTTGATAAATCAAAGAAAGATCACCATCATCCGATCTATCCTTTGATGGCCTAGGCCTAGATACTACAGGAGAGCATACAAAAGCAGCCTTCCCTCTTGTTAAGCTGGGTCATAAACCTTCTGCCTTTAGACCAGTGGTTCTGATCATGGGATCTCCAAACACAGACTAGGACTAAGAGCATTAACTTTTCTCATTTTTTTTTAAACCTTTGACTTTATACTGAAACTATTACCATCTTGTTTCCCATGTTTCCATCTTGCAAGCTACAGATCATGAGACGCCTCATCTTTCATGATCACTTGAAGCAATCTTTCACAATAAGTCACATGCATGCACACACATGTGAGTGTGTACATTCTATTAGTTCTGTTTCTCTAGAGATACTAATAAAACAAGCATTCTAGAATCATCTTAACTTACATTAGTTCTGTTTTCTGAGGGTTGGACTCAAGGACCAGGTATATACAAGGCCAGGGCTCTGCCACTGAGCTACATCAGCAATTTAACTTCCTAATTCTGATGGGGCATGTTTTCTAGTTACTTTTGAGAAAGTATGTATGGAAAGTAATTTTTTTAAAAAAGATTGTATGATATGAGTACACCGTAGTTGTCTTCAGACACACCAGAAGAGGGCATTGGATCCCATTACAGATGGTTGTGAGCCACCATGTGATTGCTGGGATTTGAACGCAAGATCTCTGGAAAAGCAGTCGGTGCTCTTAACCAATGAGCCATATCTCTAGCCAGAAAGCAATTTTTTTTTTTTTAAGGAATTTATATGTTTAGTATGAAATTGTGGTGCTGGGGAGTCAGACATGCTAGACAAATGTTCAACCACTGAGCTTTACTCATGGCCCTAAAACATCTTTTAGTATGACTTCACTTCTGATAATTTCATCAGCTTAATAAGTTGGCGTCTTCCCTTTAAAAAACAAAACAAAAAATCGCATGTACCTGAGAATTGTAATGCAGTGGTAGTAGCACACTGCTGATGTAACTTAGGCTGAGGTCATATTGGAATAGAATAACATCGAGAACGCCATGTGACTAAGGAAACAAAGACTGAGTAACACAAGTCAGGAACATCAGAGACTTCCAGGAAACTGCTAGGAAACAAGGAAGAAACAAGGAAAGGTTCCTGTAGATTAGGAATGAACACAGTACTTTCATCACTGACTTCTAGCTTTCAGAAATGTGAGACAACTATCTGCTGTTTTAAGACATTCCACTTGTTATACTTTGCTATGGAAGCTCTAGCAAAGGAGAGAATTCTAGTTTGAGAATCAATTTTCTGTAACAATTTTATAGCTTGCAGAGTCCTTCCAGTTCTGTTATTGAAAAGAAAGTGCATCCTATTTCGATTCCTAGTCCTTAGAAGGTGATCTTTTAGTCTCTGAAAACCTTTATGGTCTTCTACTTAAGCCTGGAATTCTGAGATTTTATGATTATGTGTTCATCATCAAAAACATGGGGGGGAAAAAAAACTCCAAAAAAGCAGAGGATAGGAGATGTAGCTCAGTAGTAGAAGATTTGTGTAGCTTGTACAAGTTTGCAGGTTTGATTCTCTGGAAAAGTAATGTGTAACCTCAGCTCATAAGAATAGCTCCTGTCAGCCAAGAAAACCTATGTAATTTGTATGGAGCATGAGGAAGCTTGAAGACTTCTGCCCAGTGGTAGAATTCGGTTAACTCTACCCAATAATATGTAGAAAACTGCAGTTCAGTGGGAAGAGTAGATCACCTACAGCCTGTTATTAAAACAACCCTGTCAAGGAGGTGTTATCTTAACACAGACTACGGTCTTTCCTACCCAAATCCAAGTTTCACAAAAATTATTTCATTTAAATTAGTGACTAAAAAGATTTGGGTCCACAAAGATTTCAAGAATGGTCCTATGAGGATCTGGAGATGATACTGCTGTTAGGAGTACTGACTCCTCTTCTAGGGAATCTGGGGTTAGATTCCCAACACCCACAGGGCAGGTCACAACCATCTGTAACTCCAGCTCCAGGGGAATCAATGCCCTCTTGTGGCCTCTACAGGCACCAGGCATGTAATGGTGCAGATATACATGAGGGCAAAACACCCATACATTTAAAAATTCCTAAAAATTAGAAAATGTACCTATAAAACAAAACTTCATTCACAAACAGATTTTGAATTGGCTAATTAAAAGGGATACCTTGTGGCATATCAAAGCATCTTCTCTCCCAGTTGCTTTGTACTTTCCACCTTTCTGCTCAACAGTTTTGGGGAAAATTCGAATTGTAGATTTTTAAAAATTAGCTCAAGCTAGGATATTAAGGATTTATAAGAGCCTGGGACATGGGGAAACCAGCCTAGACGGTCAGTGTGCAAATCCAAGGTCAGAGGCTGCCATCGGTCAAGTAAGGCCTGGAACTAACGACATGACTTCCCCGAGTCAAGGGGCAGTCGGGACATCGGTTCTACTCAACCTCAGGTTGCTGGAAGTGGACGAGCACAGACCCACGAAGGGAGGTCACCCCTCGGCCACACAGCGTCCTCAACTACCGCTCGGAGTAGTTAACCGCATCCTTCTGGCTCTCGCGTTACTACCATCCTCGCCCTTCCGGTTTCTCGGCCCGGTCCACCGAGGCCCCTCTGTTGTCATTTCCTGTGGGTCTGCACCGCCGAAGAGAAGATGGCGGCGCTGGGAGAACCTGTCCGGCTGGAGAGGGGTGAGTGCGGCGGGTATCGCGGCCGCGGTGGGTGGGGCGGGTCGAGACTATGGACCGCTTTGCCTACCGGCCGGAGCGAAGTCAAGGTGACCGGGGCGCTGATACCCGGAACCCCTCCTCCCTCGGCCTTCGCTCTGGGTGGCGCTGATGGCGCTTGAAAGATCGCCAGACCCGGCCGTTCACTCTGACGGTGGGCACAGCTAGGTTCAGCGACCTGCCCACGGCTGTAGGCACAGGCACTCCCCGGGTGCGCACTACAGAAGCGGCTTTTCTGCTCCATAAACCCTGAAAGCGAGGGCCACACACGCTGTTCGGGACTGTCTACTGTCATTGCCTCTGTGCACGAACAGATTAGTGTGGCCTCTTGGCCTCGTAACACTTGGCGGACACAGGCACTTTCCCGCAGAAACTCCCTCGCCCCCATTTAAAACTAAGACTCCATCATTACTCGGACCACAACCTCCGAGCTTTGAGTTGCTATTTCTTAGCTTCGCACCCCTCCAGCCAAGGAGAGGATGATTTTTTAAAAATCCAATTGACTTGATCTTGGGAAGGAGATTACATAACTAGGTGGTTGGTTTGACTGTAAGTCACTATAAACTCTACAATTGGAAACCTGGTTGGTTGATTGCTTCTTATAGCAAACAGCCAAGAAAAGTAAACCCTATTAAAGAGAAGCCTGTGAAAATACTCTACCAGGGTCCAGTTGCAGATTTCCAATAGTGTACTCTGTTCTGCCCACGTTAAATTTCAGACAACTGGAACAAGCTTTTTACAATTAGTAGTCATAGCAATCAGGAAGTACCAGATAAGCATTTTCAGTGCTGTTGGCAAACAAATGGAATTTGACATTGCTTTGCGTATATTAGTATTCACAGTTATTGTCTCAATATTAATATTGTCCAAGAAGGAAATAATTTTAAATTTTGTGTATGTAATAGAACCTCTTTCTTCATGCCTCACACACCGTGCGGATTAATTTTGCTTTTTATTGTAGGGACTGTGGAAGTCTTTTTTTTTTTTTTTCTTTTTAGATAAAAAAGGGTAGCTTGGGAAGGCCTAAGGTAGGCTTACAGCTGTGTAATTTTCTCCTCGAGTACTACAGTGTCAATGTGCTTTGTAAATAGGAACAAATCTGTTGGTGTTAACTAGAAGAGTTGGAAGTTTCAAACAAGATGGCGTTCTTTTGTATTTTTATATGAAGCACAAAATGTGGGTCTTTACCCTCTGACATTTACTTTTTGCTCTTATGAAGTTTTTCAGTTAGACAGTAGAAAGTTCAAAGTATTGGTAGGAATGGAGTACTAGTTGGTTTTTGCCAGTTGGCAGGATAAGCAAGTCAGTTGGTGTCAAGTTTGATTCTTATTGAGAATTCTAACAGACCTAACATATTCTCAAGAGTTCCACAGTACAATTCCACAGTAAAATACCAGTACCTATGACCAAGTTCCTGTTTTGCTTCTCAATTGTCAAAGTATAATTCACTGGTGCACAAACTTACTGAGCATATGTTGGGTACAGAGTTTTGAACTCATTTCTAAGTGCTGACTGGCTGGTCTTCCTTCTGTCCACCCTCTCCTATTCTCGTGGCCTTTCCTTCTTTCTACCATGTTGTCATGAGTTGAGAGCCTCGTACTTACTGGGGGAGCACTCTACCACTGAGTCGTTTTACCAGCCCTGTGTGTAGAATTTTAATGTGGATAATGCAGTGTAACTTTGTAAATCGGCAACTGGTGAGACAACATTTGTTAGCCATTCTGGTGATGGGAAATCAGAGCAAAGGTGGTCTGTTTGATTTATAGCAGTTTAAACTTTTATTGTCTAAAACTGAATCAATTTTTTTGCTTCTCTACTAAGTTTATTTGGACTTTTTCATAAACAAATGCAAAGTCCTAACTAATTGGGTGAAGTAAATGTCTGGTTCTTTAACATAGCATGAAATAAAAAACTTCTTTCCCTTCAGTCAAAGTATGCAAGGATTAGAATATATAGGACAGTATATAGACTCCATATAGAACCCAAAGGTGTCCTAGCCTTTGGAGGTAAATGAACACAACTAGAATTTACTGAAATGTCTGTTAATTAGCAGTAGTAATATACTGAAGCTAGGGTTCAGAAAAACCTTAAGGAAAAAAATCAGAAGAGAGGTTGTGATTACTAGTGTTATGACATGAATCTGAGTTTTCTAAAGTTCTTGTTCACGGTTTTTTACATTCCCAGTGACAGCTATCTAATATGCTAAATGGGCAAGTGTGTGTGTACATGTAATTCTTTAATATTTTTTCTTTTTAAATTATATGTGTTGGGAGCCCGGGGGTGGAGTGAACAGAAGAGGGTGTCAGATCCCTAGAACAGGAGTTTTAAGTAATTGCGATGTGTCCAAGTGGATCCAGGAAGCGCTGAGCCATCTCTTTGGCCCCTAACACTTTAATATTTTTAAAAATTAATCCACATCTATGAGACCTAACATCTGTGCTTGTGAAGACTCTTTATTTTCCCCATATGAGAAGGGCACTAATGTTGCTGTTTTACAGAGAAAGCCCACAAGAACAGGCTGGGAAACTTGTCTGAGATCACCCACAAGTGTTAGGACTGGGTTGACACAGCTATTTTTCCCCCCTTTTCTTTCTGTTTGTAAACCCTATCTGGACATGACTGAATTAAAACACTGTTAGCAACCCTCTCAGCTGGATGCATTTCCATGTGTTACTGAACAATCTGCATGTTTCTCTTCAGGAAGTCAACAGTGATGTCACTAGTACATGGTCTCTGGTTTTTTTGTTTTTTTTGTTTTTGGTCTTTTTGTTTTTGTTTGGTTGGTTGGTTAGTTTTTTTGTTTTTTGTTTTTTTGGGTTTTTTTCCTTCTTTTTTTTTGGGCTGCTTTGGTTACAAATGAGATGATTAGGTAAAGTTTTATTGACTAAATAATTCTTGATAATACTGTCAGCTTTTCTTATCTAATCTAAAGATTTTCCCGTTCTACCATTTATTCATTTTTGGAGAATTTGGGTTTTTGTTTGTTTGTTTTTTGTTGTTTTGCTTTGGTTGGTTGGTTGGTTGGTTGGTTAGAGATAGTGATCACCCTGCCTCAGCCTCTGAAGGGAAGATTATTCACATTGGGGACCATACCTGACTTAGATGCTATAAAGCTCCAAAGGAATGGGGAGAATCTTCAGCAAGAATCATCACTTGTGTTTTGTTTCCCTGTAGATATCTGCAGAGCAATTGAATTGTTGGAGAAATTACAAAGGAGTGGAGAGGTGCCGCCACAGAAGCTTCAGGCTTTGCAAAGAGTCCTTCAGAGCGAGTTCTGCAATGCTGTGAGAGAGGTAAGTTAACATAATTAGAATTATCTCAAAGTTTGACTTACTCAGCTACAGAAATACACTGAGACTTGGATTCAGAAATATTGTAGAGAATGAACTAGCTCCAGACATGGAAGTACACGCCAGTAATCCCAATACTCAGGAAGGCAAAGCAGGAGAAATTCCATGAGTTACGTACAGGCCAGCTATGGGCTTGGGCTACATAGTTATCCACCAACTTGCCTGTAATAAAAAAGAAGAGATGTGAGGCAAGGAAGAAAGCATTAGAACTGGTACCCTTCCTCCCCCCACCCCCTTCCACTTATTTGTTTTTCTTTGGAATTTTTAGCTGGGGTTATAGCTTAGTGCTTGTCTAACATGTACAATCCTAGGTTCAACCCTCCCCCCCCCCAAAAAAAGAATTTTCTTTGAAATTTCTAATAGAAAACATTACATTTTATAAAGGCGAATAACTGTCTTTGGGAAATGTTAACATGTCCGTTAACTTTGTAGAGGACTCAAACATACTGTCCAAAATTAGAGTGCGATGAAACCCTTGTGTTTTGCAGGTATACGAACACGTTTATGAGACCGTGGACATCAGTAGCAGCCCTGAAGTGAGAGCCAATGCAACTGCAAAGGTAAAGGGATTGTCACTATCAAAAGTGGGGCTGACTCCAAAAACTAGGACTAAAAAAAGAAATAGGAGTGTTTGTTGGGTTTAGATGAGATATTTTGTGATACCATTTAGATAATACGTTGAATGCACAATAGTGTATATATAATGCCTCATATAATTTAGTGCACTATGGAGATTTGTGGCTATAGCATTAATTTCATAATTGATGAGAGTGACTTTCTTGTTGAAGAGGAAACATCAGAACCCAACTACTTTCCGTGCACCGCACAGTCATAAGTGATTCTAGGGACTGTGGGAGAAGCCCTCATGTTATTTGTGGTTTTCCCTTGACTTTGGCCCTGCACATATGGGACAGTGTTGGATCTAGGCCACCTCTTCAGGGCCGTAGATGGCATGTTTGCATGCTTTCTTGTACCAACTTAGTTTTCCTCAAATAACCTGAGACACTGAGCTAAAGATGTACCACATGTGCTTAAAAGTTATCATTTACTACTTAGTAGCAGCAGGCTATTACTGCTAGTTACTGTTCATGAAGAGAATGTCTAGAGTCTTCAGTAAATACAAGTACTTAAGTGTATAGGTTTCCTTTGTCAAAGTCTCTAAATCCATAGAAACTTTGGGTTTGGGCTGGTGTGTGGGTATAGTTCAGTTATAGAATGCTTGCCTAGCATGCACAAGGCTTTGCGTTCCATCCATCTATAGTGCCACATAAAACTGGGAGTGGTGGCATATGCCTGTAGTCTCATCATTTGGAAAGTAGAGGCGGAAGGGACAGACATTTAAGTTAACCCTTGCTCCTTAACATGTTTGGTGCCAGCCTGGACTAAATGAGACTCTTGTCTCCAGAAGGAAAAGAAAAACATTTTTTGAAGTTTTGGCAGCATCCCTGCAACCCCAGCACATGAGGCTAGGCACGAAGATGAAGCGTTTAAAGCTAGCCTATGGTACAGAACTGCTTGCTTGCTTTCACCCCACCCCACCCTGAAAGGAAATTTGTTTTTCTCTGACTTGTGTAGTTCTTTGAGTTTGCAAAGCTTGTGAGCCTTAGCTCTGTAAAGTGGGGCCTGTTTTCAGTACTTCGAGATAGTAGTTGGTGCTCGGTCTCTTCCCTCCCTTCTTATCATTTTTGTTTTTCCATCCAGCATCCATAATGAAAATGGGACCTTTAAAAGCAAAAGGAAACAATGTAACCCTGTGTTGGATATAATTAGACATAGCTGTCTCATCTTTGTCTTTTTCTTTTGAGTTGTAGCTAGATACTTAACTGAAGCAGCAAAAAGCATTTCTGTGGATTATATGCCTCCTTCCTTCTCATCCTTGAGTCATTTCTTGATATTTCGTTATTTACTACTTGGTACAAACAACATAGCAGCCAAAATTACTTGATATAGAAACACATTTATGTAGGTAGGTTGTGTCTTGCCCCTGAAGAAACCAGTCTGTCTGCTTTGAAGCTCAGGGCTGTTGGCATTCTCAGGAGAGCGCCCCTCTTAATATCTACACATGTCTGCTTGGCAAGCCTTGACCAGCCCTGTGCATGTACAGCAGCATATTCTGAGTTCTGGAGAAGCTAATAGTGATCTGAAGCTTACTTTCTATCTACATATTCTGAGTATTACTTTCAATTGTTATCTCCTACAAGCTGTTTGACTTAACCCAGTAAAGTAGTAGAAGCTCACACATGAAAAGCTATGTCCCTCGAAAAGGCTTTTGTAGGCTAGGAATATAGAGCAATGCACATCCTTAGCATACCTGAGTCTCTGGATTCAAACTCAGCATATTATGTATATATGTTGTGTTGTTTGACGTATGCATTTTTCTTTCAGGCTACTGTTGCTGCATTTGCTGCCAGTGAAGGACACTCTCATCCCCGAGTTGTTGAGCTACCCAAAACAGAAGAGGGCCTTGGATTCAATATCATGGGAGGCAAAGAACAAAACTCACCAATCTATATATCACGGATAATTCCAGGTGGAATTGCTGACAGACATGGGGGCCTCAAACGAGGAGATCAGCTACTTTCTGTTAATGGAGTGGTAAAGATAAATTGTATTTCTACTTGATATTTGCAGTAATGTGTTGTAGCCACTTGGGGGTGCACTGGAATAATCAAATCAGCAGATAGAGGAAAACTTTTGAGATTGATTTTTAAAATCCCTTGAGAGGAGCCCAGCTGGTACTGCTTGGCATAGCGCAGTGTGATTGCTTTGGGTTTTGTGATGACAGTGGAGCTTTTGTTGAGCAGAAGACTAAACTCAGAATCATGAGTGTACTGGGCAGCTTCTTACGTTGAGTCACATCCCCAGCCAGTGCTTTTTAAGGCAGTTTCAACCTGGCTGTAGGACACTCCAAGGTTAAGCCGCAGTGCTGTAAACCTGTGTATGAAGTCAGAAGTAGACTCTCTTTACTTGTTTACAACGGCAATTACTTGATTTACTCCTGCCCTGGTTGGATAAGGCGTGAGGATTGCTGTGTTTGTTACTCTTAGAGTGTACACAAATGTCTCCTAAGATTTCACATTGATTAAAGTGTAGACTAAGAACGTTATTCGTATAGGGCTGAAATGATGTAACATTGACAGTTTTTACTTAATTGTGTAGTAAACCTTACTTAGAAACCTAAATGTTAATTGTTTGGTTTATATGTGCGTTTTTTCAGAGTGTTGAAGGAGAGCACCATGAGAAAGCGGTAGAGCTACTGAAAGCAGCCCAAGGGAAGGTTAAATTAGTCGTACGATACACACCAAAAGTCTTGGAAGAAATGGAGTCCCGCTTTGAGAAAATGAGATCAGCAAAACGCAGACAACAGACCTAATCATTTAAAAACTTTATGTTCCCTTTGCTTTTAGCTAGGAAAGTTTTACTTGTGACCTCCTGATGGCCTCGATGCAGTGATTGGAACACCAGAAACCTCTGAACTCTTCTTGCCATTTTCTAAATGCCTGTCTTAGCATCACTTACGGTTGTAGGGAAGTGTACGCTGTTTTTCCTCACGAGAAAAGTCCTAGTTGAGGAGGGCAGTTCTGTCCTGCTGTTTCTACAGGCCTTTTTCACACACAGATTTTTGTCACAAAGTTGTTATAGATTTTTAATAATGCTTTTTTAATATTAAAATGTACTTTTACATTCTTAATCTTTTTTTAAAAAGAACTTTTCTTTATTTGGCAACTTATTTACAAATAACAGATCTCCAATATTTCCTTTTGCTTACTGCAATTTCTTTGTGAAATTTCTTTTCGTTTTTCCAAGAAATTAAACATAGCAGTCTTGCTTGTGGCAGTTTATCACATCATGAGTATTGGCATCTACTGCATTTTCTACTTGGAACATAACATATAATATCTATAATCAGTGGTAAATCAAAGCTATCATTTTTATTTAAACAGTGCATAATGTATTCATTTATACTGATTTATAAAAGTAAGTTTTTAAACACTGAAGCAATCATTGCTAAAATATGTATTTCATAATATTTAAGCAGTGAGGTGAGAGGATGTAATTTGATTATTAGCATTACTGATTAAATTCTTTATTTATATTTAACAGTATGTCATAAATTATACATGCAAACAAGCTCAGATTTCAACTTTTCAAATTTTTTATGCTATTCATTTGTATTTAAATATATTTCTCATATTTTGATTCTTTCATGCCTAGAGATGAGTCAGTCTGTGCTGGAGAGAATGGAAGTAAGACAAGGTTAATAACGTCAACTTCTGGAGCCTAAAGAGCCTTACTGTCTTAGCTGCAGTTCTGACTCAAGAGATGAAGGGCAGGAAGGATTTGTTTAAGATACAGAAACAGGTGGTTTCATAAGTCTCTCAGTGAGTGGGGCTCAGAAGGATTTGTATTTTGATTCAAGTAGTGCTGGGAATTTGGAACAATACTTTTTACCATTTGTCCACTGGATGTCACCGTTTTCCTAAAAGGCAGCTATTGATGCATGATTGTGACTGTGGTCTTCTAAAAGCTGAAATCAGAGTGATTAATTTTCAGTCACAGATTATAGGAACATTTGTCAAGAATTTTAAGTGATGATGATGTTAAAAAGAAACGAATGGGTTGGAAATGTAGGAAATTATCATAATTACGACTATTACCTTTATTTTTTAAAATGGGCATTTTGTAACATTCCTTCAGGAAGATTGGAAGTATGTTTGTTTTTCTGCATGTGTGTGAGCACTGTTGAGTCTTACAAGATTACTGCAGTTTTCAGTGATTTTCAGAGTAAAAGTCAATCAACGTGTTATTTATCATTTAGGGATTGAACACTGGATTGTGCATGGTTGAATGTCTTTAGTCCACTACAAAATGTGCTTGATATTGATAGGATCACGCTGAATTGTATATTTTCAAAATTAGCTCATGTGTTTATAAAATGTTGAGACCAAAGTAGTATAGAAGAGTATGATGTATTTTAATTTAACTGTAAAATTATCAGAGGTAATTGTTTTAAAACTCTATATTAAAGGAAAGGGGTCGGTGCACTAGAACTACCATTACTGTTACGCTCGTATCTCTTCATCCTGGGGCAAGTAAGCCCTGCGGTGGGACCCTTGTCTTAGTGGAGCTACTGTGGCTGCAGTTGCTCCATTATGATTACAGCTTCCCGGTTCGTGTTTCAGCTGTTGCAGAATTTCAGCCAGTTACCTTTTTTTTCTTAAGTACGTTGAGAAAGCTTTCTTTATTTCTTCAGTAACTCACAGTCTCTTCTTTGTGGGAGCCGACACCTATTTATAATTCCTAAAATAAAAACAACTGAAAGGAGCCAAATACATAGCTTGTCTCGGTACTCTTGAGCATGAGTAGCAATAGTTTGCTTTCATTGATACGATTCTCCTATCTCAGAATTTTAAATGTTGACCGTAAGAAAAGTCAGTGGCAAGTGTACAGTAGTCTTCTTGTGTACTAAGGAAGGAAGTGAACGAATTTTAATTAATAAATGGATGATTTGTGAATAAAATTTGGCAGTAAATACATAAAGAGTATTTGACTTGTAACTTACAAATGTAAATTTCCCATAGCACCAATTTTCCATTTATTTTCTTAAACATTTCAAAATGAGTTGGCTTGGTGATTCTTGACCTTAGCTGCATGATAGAATGCCCTGCAGATCTTAAAACTCACCTAGGTCCCTTCCCATAAAGCTAATTTAAGATCGTTTCTTCTATGATTGAAATTTCCTATGATGTGTTTATCGGGTCTACCCTCTATTGTCTTTAGAGGCTCATTATGCACACCCAGGCTTCAGAAGCACTAGCTCATGGACTCTCCAATCATACCGGATGCTTGGAAACACATTTAATCTGAAGCTACTTAACGATTGATTCTATTTCTTAGAACCTCTTTATGGATTGAAGAGGTATTTGACATTCCTTATTAACAAAATAATTGCAGTCTACTGTGTTTTTAGCTCTGGGTGTCCTGGAACTCTTTGTAACCCTTGCTGGCTTCCTTTTGTTTTTCCTTTTCTTGTTTTTTTAAAAAATAAGACTACCAGTAATTCATTTGTAAAATTTTAGTGTTTTCTCCTTCTGTCCCCTTTACCTTTTAAAAAAATAAAAGGTAAAGGTTAGTATTTGAAAGAGCATGTTTAAACATTGCAAATGTGAAAGCACCGATAGGAATGAGGCTGTGCCGTCTACATACGGCTCCTTCACCGTTCCTGTCCTACTGCATGGGTGTAGTCCTGTTCTTTAGGGTCTCACTTTTTAAGATCATCTTCCTGTTGTAAAGTTTAAGGCATTTTGCTCAAGTACTTTGTTTACAGTTAAAATGAATAGAATTTAATAGAAGATATGCTTATGGCTTCCCTGGAAAGCGTCAGCATGACTTGGTGTAGACTTAAGTGAGTACGTATGACTCTGTTGTGGAATGATAATCCATGTGTAAGGACTCGTGATTGTGCCTCCTGAATACTGTCTGTCTGCATTTCCTAACCTACAGCTCATTGTCTCTTCTGGCAACAGTCTTGTTTTATGATTTTTAATCTCCAAAATTTATGAGTAATGTTTCATCAAATGTTTGTTGAAGTAATAGTTCCATAGTGGGGGAAAGTCATTTGATTATTAATTTTAAGAAGTTTTAAACTAATTTGTAACGGGACATGGTTTTTAAAGATTTGATACACTTGTACTCTCTTTAGTTTGGGAAAATTATTTGGAATGTGAAACAGTGCTTTTTCAATAGATGAACCATTTAGAAATTAAATTCTGATTCTAAGGCTTATTTAAAATATATTTGTATGAGTCGTGCTTGTCCTTTGCATTTGTCAAAACTGATACAATAGATGTATTTCTGAACGCTGTGTATAGAATAATCTTTACATAGAGTAAAAAAGCAAAATCCCTGGTGGTTCCTGAAATGAAACTTCAGATTTCTGTATTTTGTTTGCCTTTCATAAAATATAACTAAACAAAACTTTTTCTTGTGTTATTTCAAGAGGTAATGTGACATGGTTGATGGCAGAGACTGATGCCCAGCTACCCTCTTTAAATCCTCTTTGCCATCCTTACTGTTAACCTTAGACAGTTGCTTCTCTGTCCTTGTCGACTGCCCTACAGGGCTTCGTTCCATCTGCCATCTGCAGTCAGTGTGCCTGTGCTGCTGCCTCTAAAGCTTTCTAGGCCGCCTGCAAGTACTGGTTGTGTAGTCCCCACATACTAAGAAGCTGTAGGACCCTGTTAGCAAAAGAAGTTGACACAACAAGACAAACGCCACCAGCTTGAAGACCTGAACTCAAGCCCCAGGGCTTAAAAGGAGAAAGCCACTCTTGCAAGTTGTACTGTGACCAATATGACTGGACAAATAAACATACAAAATGAAGCTTTTTAAGTAAACTGCCAACTTTTAAAATTAGTGACACTTTCGAGGGGTGAGGCCGTACTCAGAAATTTGTTGGGAAATAAGTTAGTCATAGCGCTTGCTAAGTGAGAAGGCAGATTGTAAGAAGAGTGACTTAGCTCCAGCTTTATAGACAGTTACATGGGTGGTAAAGACCTGGGGTAGGGGATGGCAGGATGAGGTAGGGTGCCTGCCTACCATACTTGAGATCCTGGATTTGATCCCCAGAAATCCACTCCCCAAAAAATTGTCTTGGAGAAGAAAATAGCCAGGATGCAACAAAAGCATCGGTGAGGTCTTTGGAAAAATGTATTAATAAATTATATATAAATTTTATATATGTATATTCAGGAAGCCTTGAGTTTAGATGTGACCTGAGATTTACCTTCATGTTTTACAGTGTAATCGGGGGGTCTTAAGTCCCTTCAAAAAAGTTCTGGAACCCTAATACCCAAACCTTATGTGGGGTTAGGCCTGTCCAAAAGTAATCAAGTTAATGGGGGAGATTCAAGGCAGCTCAAATCCTCATCGAGATTTGAACCCAGACACCGCAAAGGTGGGGATCCAGGAGCTTCTGCATGTTGCAGGAGGTGGAAGTTTGCCAGTAGACCCACAGTAGAGGCAAGCAAAGATGATCGTGTGCACAGCCACCCTTCAGCATGCAGAAACAGCTGGCCATTAACGTTTGTTCATGCATCCAGCTCATAATAGTTTGTACAGTACATGTTTAGTTAAAAGAATTCACACTCTGGTAACATCATTACCAGAATCCATCACTGAACTAGTGTGGCTTCTTCCATGTGCAATTCCAGTAGAAATCTTGTAAGAGGATTATCAGCATGGCTTAATCTTTCTCAGATAAAGGGTTAGAATTGGCGTTGTCTTTGGTTTGAAGGAAGGTTCTACATCTACAGCAGCCCTTTCTCTAGTTGGAATGATGAGTTTGTCTTTGGCCAGAGGTATGTTGATTATGCAGGTCCCCTGAGATCCATCTGCTTGTTGAAAAGCATCAGTTCAACCAGAAGTATATTGCATCCTCATGCTGAGAGTGAAGCTTTAGGAATCCTGCCTAATACTGAGTTGCAGTCCCCTACTGCTGCTACACACTCCACACTTTGGGCTGGATTGTTTGTTCTGAAGTAAGGTCTTGTTTTGTAGCCTCGGCTGACCCTTGGTTCATTGCAAGGAATTACTGCATGGGCCACCATGTCTGGCTGGA
The DNA here is from genome assembly GCA_019843965.1 of Rhynchomys soricoides. Taxonomy (NCBI): domain Eukaryota; kingdom Metazoa; phylum Chordata; class Mammalia; order Rodentia; family Muridae; genus Rhynchomys; species Rhynchomys soricoides. The sequence continues at coordinate 9,291,648 of JADRCH010000075.1, forward strand.
GTTCACATTTCTGTTACAGCATGGGCCTATATCTACTTGAAGCTTGAAAAGAAAAGGGCCTTCAAAATCAGCTAAGCTTCTGTGGACCACAGCTCTCATCATACAGAGACAAGGGCCTGTTCTTCCGAACTTGCCAGTTAGATCCTCACTCCAGGGAGTGCTCCCTGCAGAAGGAACACGGAGGTCACCACTAAGGTGGAATCCAAATCCAGCAGCTAGGTAAAGGAACACAGAAATGGTTTTGTTTGTTTTAGTAAAACATAGAACATCTAGAGACAAACTAGACACTTTCTGCAGAGTTAATTGAACTTTGCACATATTATTCAAATATTCTAGCACTGAGCTGAGTCCCCAGTAAAATATAGTGTCAAGTCTTTGTTATAGACATAGGTAGATACAGAACTTTAAAATATAATGATTATTTCATAATAAAAGTATTTCCTTTGAATCTGATGAGGATAAGGAGACAGTAACACATGTTTTTCTGGTTGGTTGGTTCTTATTTGTGAAATTGAGAGTAGTACCCACACATATGTGTAATTTTGTATGCAATTGAAAATACAGACATTTACTGGGAGTGGTGTTACTTTAAAAAGGTTCTATCATTTGAGCATTAGGACCCCTCAGACCCTTGCCATGTTAGAAAGATGGACAGAATAGTAGAAACCCTCCCCCATAATTTTTGGCCTGTTTTTAGTGAGCATGTATATCATGATTCATACATGCTATACCATGTGCTTCATTTCATCACTTTAAAATTCATGAGGCCAGAAGATTGAATAGATAAGGAAACTGAGGTACAGAAAGACTCATTTGATCCAAACCATGGTGATAGTCTTCTCTTCAAGTTAAATATTAACGTTTGTAACATCTGCAGCTGTACTTCCTACCAGTGTGGGTAGCCCTTACGAAAACATTGTAGAAGAAAGGATTCGGGAAAATTCTTTCCAAATCAAATTAAATCAGTGTAGTGTGTACCTTTTGATTTTCACCACCTTCTGTAAATGGGGATCTAGTCACCAACTTAGTCACAATGTAGGGATGGTGGTCTCTAATTTTACCACAAGGTGGCACCAAAACGCCACCTTCTATAAATAGGGAGCTAGTCACAATTTAGGGATGGTGGTTTCTGAAGTTACCACAAGGTGGCACTAAAGCGCCATTGTTTCTATTCTAGAATTTTAGTTCTTATAAACTAATGAAGTTTGTCCTTAGAAATGTGCTAAAATTGACAATGACTTTTTTAAAGACTAGAGATTTTTCAATGTAGACAAAGATCTCTTCCTAATAATACTCTAAAAGTGAGCAAACTTACAGGAAAATTCAATAGAGTTGAATATCTCTTGGTAGGAATGTACGAAGTAACAGTTTTGTAACTGAACAATGTCAATGGCAAAAACATTATCTTTGACTTTGAGTATCCTTACTCAAGTTCCAGGAAGATGGGAAGAATCATTTAGCGGCACACAGCATCTTCTCTTAAATAAGCCAAAGGCCATCTGGGTGGTTATGAGTAATTTGCTTTCATGACACTAAATTTGTCTTAACATCTTTTATTTCCTATAAAAATTAGAGATAAAAATGAAACCAGTCACAGAGGAGAAAGAACACTTGACCTGGACATTAACTGGCTGTCCTGGTGATGAAGTATGCTACTTTGAGTTATGTAGTTACCCTCTGGGGATTGTGTCTCACTGTGGTGAAAGGATTTTGTTTGTTCTTTAGGTGAGGGTCTCTCTGTGTTGCCCCCGTCTTGAATTAGTGGACTAAAATTGATGCTTCTGTCTCAGCCTTGAGCTTTGTGGTTCTGGGAATCAAACCCAAGTGCTCTACCAGTAAAGCGTACTGCCAGTGCCTAAAAACTATTGCTACTCAAAAGTGGGCTCTCCTACCTGCGCATGGGTGGAGATGCTGTTGGGTCCCCAAGCCTTAAGGAAAGGGTTGAACTAGTATTTAGGTTCCTTACACTCCTGAGTTCCCAGGTTCCATAAATAAAGTTAGATTGCAAGCAGTTTGATTAAATAGAGGGACTTCACGTCACACCTTAAATTCCAAGGCTGCCCAGAAAATGCAGCTCTTATTTCTGTGGGAATCATTCTAACAGTGACATTTGGTGGACTCTTTCCCCTCCAGGCCAGTCCAGGCTTTATGGACTGATCCCAGGACCAAGACATGAAAGGCAGACCTGTCACTGGATGAATTTGGGGCTGCTCTGAAGAAGGATTTTGTTTGGACACACAGATGTCCTTGCTTAGCTTTTATGGGGCTGCACTGCATTCCAAGACTCCTCTCTTAGTCTCAGTCTTTTTCACTCCATCGCTTCCTTGCCTGGGCCAGGCCTACCACTACCTCGACACCCAGACTTGGCCTGCCTCCATCCACTCCCTCCCCAGACCCTCACAAATGTTTCATTTAATTAATGTTTCACACACGTACCCTTATATTAGGGTCTGTGTCTCAGAAGACCCTGCTTGCGCCATTCTCTAGCAGGAGGCCATGATGTGGGAAAGAGGTCACATCAGAGTTAGGATTTTTTAAGTATAGACAATCCAGGCTCCTTCTCTGACCTACTCTGATGAAAACAATGGAGTTCTCAGTGAATTCTAGTTTCAAAATCTCCCCAGGTGATTTCTGTGTAGACAGAGCTGTATCAATCAAAACTCTTCTGTCCTTAGGAGAGTGGATCCTGAGGAGTAGATACTTAGTGGTGCATCCTAAAGGAAGGTAGAGCCAGAGAGAAGGTCAGAAGGTAAAGGGGCCTTCTTGCTAATATCTTGACCTAAGTTTGATCCCAAACTTACAAAGAGTCTAGTCAGCTGTCCTCAGTCTTCCACGCCACACATAGCACTAGTGGCCCATGTATGTACACACACACAGACACACACACACACACATCTATAAATACATAACTTAATAAAAACGTTAAAGGACTCTAAAATTATCCAGTAAATGATAACGTATTATTTTAGCCTCAAAGGAGTGAACACAGAAAGCTGTTGTAATGTTTCCCTACCAGCATCTCCCATTTTCCAGGTTCATAAGAATTTTAGCTTTCTCTGTTGTTCTTCAAAGTGACTTTTATATGGTTTAATATTAAGCATGACCTGGGAGGGGAAGGGCAGCAGGAAAGATAAATTGTATCATGTTTGGCCAGAGGGAATGGTCAGAGTCAGCCCTGGTCCAGAGAAGCCGATTAAAAAGAGGAACACGGAAGTACTTTTTAACAAACAAAAAATGTAAAAGGCTTAAAACTCTGAGGAACTGGGGAGCACATGCTGAGCCGTGGCTCCCAAGAAATCCATCCTGAAACATCCTAATATGCCATAGCATTGACTAAATCTTCCTGGTGTTTTGTTTGGTTGGTTGGTTTTGTTTGGTTTTGGACTGTGGGGAAGGGGAAGGTTTTGTTTTGTTTTATTGCTTTACCATTTTCCAAAGAGATGTATAGTTGGTAGTGTGCTTTTTAAAGACATTACCCTGGAGTGGAGAGTTGGGTCCGCAGTTAAAAGCTCTTTCTGCACTTGCTAAGGACCCATGTTCAGTTCCTAGCACCATCATGGTGGCTTACGACCATCTGTAACTCCAGTTCCCGGGGATCCAATGCATCCTTCTGACCACCAAGGGAACCAAACAAGCAAACTACACATACATAAAATAAATAAATCTCTAAGGAAAGTTTAAAACTGAACAAATTGCATCCAGATGTTTTATTTCAAAAGATAAAAACATGCTTAAAAACTTTAGGAGAAGGAGGAGGACAGTTATCATCATCATCATCGTCACTGTCATCATCATCCTCATCATCACCGTAGTTTGTTGTTGTCACAGTGTTAAGAACCAGGACTCAGACTTGCCTAGCACATACTCCACCTCTGAGCCACACACTCCAACTCTTGTGCATGTCTTTTTAAAAAAATTGAGTTTCCAGGTTAGAAAAGGGAAGACAATATGTGACATAGAATGTAACGTCCTCCCTCTAATTCCTGTCGAAATGTTCCCCCTTTTCTAGATTTTTTCCCATACATGCTCATGTAGACAAGAAAAGGCTTCAAAGGACACTTCTCTGCTTTACTATCAACACATCACCCCAAAGCCTGCTTTTTCTTGTGTATATGGTCTACATGCATGTCTATGAAATAATTGCCCTGTGCTAAGGCCTTTGTAAAGCATTGAAAGCTTTTCCAGAATTCTATCAAGATGGAGCCGCAGGTCAAGGTCCTTGCTAGTGAGGCTGAAGAGTTGAGTTCTGTCCCACGAGGTGGAAGGGAGAGACCTGACTCCTACAAGCTGGCTTCCACACACGCACAGTAGTGTAGCTCATGCATGTCACCCAATCATAACATTCAAGTTCTTTTAAAATTAAATAAAGTACTCTTTAAAAGGAGAAAAGCAAACATAAAGAAGAGGAGGAAAACAGTGGGGGGGAGGAAGAGGAGGAAGAAAAAGAGACCCCCCCCCAATTCAATGATAAAACAAAGTTGGTGTTTTGGTCTTAACAGGGCTTCATCATGACCAGGTGAGAATTGCCCTGGTTTCCTGTCTTGATTTCTCCCCCTTTTTGCTCATCTCTTAATGCCTAGGTTCTTAGGCACATAATCTTTGGTTTGTTTCTCACCACTAGCTTATATACTCTAGACTTGAGACCTAAGTGTGCTTCTTGTACAATTCAGCTGTTCCCTGGAGGCTCATTCTTCTCATGGGTTGGAACTGAAGGGAAAGGCGAGGGAAAGACCAGATTTACAAAGGTTTAGGGATATAGGTGTACATAGGGGGGTGTTTTTGACATCGATCTGAATGTTTTGGAATTTGGTGTCACCATAGGTCTTGGAAAGTGTAAAAGGCCATCTTACCTGGAGTTGTCCAACCAGGTGAGGACAGTAAGGGACTGATGGTTACAAAGAGGCTAGACTCCAAGAACGGCCTCCAGCCAGCCCTGCCTGAGCTTCACCACCAGTCTGCACATCCTAAGAAGGATGCCTCATGCAGGTAGCATTTACTGATACCAGCCAGCACCAGCCATTGCTCTACACCTGACAAGAGAGTCACGAGACCAGATTTAGCTACATGTGTAGTTCAAAAGACAATTTGTTCAATTTGTCAATAATCTCACATCATTGATCACTGTTTTAAATGATCTTCCCAAATTAGACACTATTTTCCATTCCTAGTAATAACATGCTATGGACACCAAAACATGGGAGGAAAGGATGAACATGCTAAAGCAAGTGACATCACAGCATGACTGTATGTCATGCTTTGGGACCCTGATGAGGGAGTGCTTCCACTCCAGAGCCCCACATGCAAACATGGAGAATCAGAGCACAGAAACTCCACTGCTATTAATGATGCAAATAGTAATTATCTTGTAGCTTTAACTGTTAGAGCTGGTACATATTAGCTATCTGCTCAGGAGAGACTAGACTTTATATCTTCTCTATTATCTTAATTGATTATGTCTTACCATGCCTTTGTGTGCATGTGCGTCTGGTATCTACAGATATACACATTCATATGTTTTAATATACATATTTAGTATCTAACCTCACATGATGTTTGATATCTATGCTTTGACTTCCACTCAATACCCATTTCTTACAGGCCATGGGGTTACATCAGGTAAAAATATTTGGGATACATTTTAAATAAAAGATAACACAAACTCTCAGTGTTCAGACTATCCCTGAGCAATTCATTCTAGAAAGAGGGACTTTTTGAAGCTTGTAGTGTGTTTCTTTTGGCCTTGTTTTCCAACATCATAATCTTTAGTACAAGCTTGCTTAGACATCACATTTTATTGTTTGATCTCAACTCACCAGAAAAGAAGGGCACCATTGAGGCAAAGCCTTCTAAATGTTACATTGTCTCCCGTAAGTCACCCATGAATCAGTTTCCAAAGATGAAAAGAGTTCAATAAGATTTGCACTTTCCTAAACTTCGTTGGGAACCCATTTGTGGCCTATGAGCCACACCTAACCCAAATCTTAATTTATATAATAATAATGATAATGATGATCTGAGTTGACTGATCTGAGACAACTTCTGGGTAAGACGACCCAATGAAGGAGAAGAATCAAAGAAAAAAGGCTCTCCATCCAGATAAGGCAGCCCACAGCCCACACCTATGAGCTAACTCTTGGAAAAGGAAGGTAGGAGGGTCAAGAGGTCAAGGTTCCCAGGGACAGTGGTTCACACCTTTAATTCCAGCACTCAGGGGCAAGGGCAGACAGATCCCCTCCCCCCATTCCCCACTGAGTTTAAAGCCAGTCTGGTCTACATAGCAACTTCCAGCCAGTGAGGATCACATAGAGAGACCTTGTCTGAGAGAGAGAGAGAGAGAGAGAGAGAGAGAGAGAGAGAGAAAATTAAATTCAAGGTAATTCTACACTACATAGTGAGTTTGAGACCAACCTAATCTCCACATAAAACTGGGAGGTAAACCCTATTCCAAAGAAAGACTGACCGTCAGAAAATCATCATGAAGAGAGAAAAAATATGAGCAGCTCACAGAAAAGCCAGTGAGGACAGCTGTAGCTATAGATTCCAGAGGTTAGGGTGGAAGGAACGATTGCTAATGGTAAGTCCACTGGCACTGGGAAATCTGGAAATCCCAACTTTGTGATAAGTTCAAAGCCTTCATAAACCTCAAATGCAGTGCAGGTTTTTATGAGACCATGGTTCGTTCCTCAAATGGAACACCCATGGATCGTTCCATAAGAGGGCAAGGGTCGGTGCTATCTTGAGAAAGAATTTAGTTAGTTACTAAGCAATTATTTAATTACTAAATAACTATAACTGAGCTCCTGTGGGCACCAGTGAATAAGAAAGAAACATAGGACAGGGAGCATGGACTTAATCTGCCACATTCCCAGCGTGATAAACAGCCCTGGGAGGCAGCTATGGACAGCAGGGGGCAGATAATGACAAGCAGAAAGTGTAGGCAGCAGGACACTCAGCTCAGGCAGTGAAGTGTCTAGGGAGAGGCAGTCCCACCCTCACTTGCCAGGCACAGATCATCAGCCCAGACTCATCTTGGAGTTCGGAAGCTCTGTGAGAGAGCTCAGCAGGTGAATCAACCTCCAGACCTACCTACCTACAATTCATTTCTGTTAAACCTGAAACCTCAGATGCTTCAATGGTCTACTAGACACCCACAACTGCATCCCTCCACCAAGGGGTATCAATAGGGTATGCAGATCAGTCTTCTGTCTGTACAGATCTTAGTGCTGTGCTTGCTTCTTACATCCCCAATGCAAGTGAGAGCCACCCTTCATTCCTAGTTAAGATGTCAGCCACATCAAGCAGTGGTGGCGCACGACTTTAATCCCAGCACATGGGAGGCAGAGACAGGCGGATTTCTGTGTTCAAGGCCAACCTGGTCTACAGAGTGAGTTCTAGGACAGCCAGGGCTACACAGAGAAATTGTGTCTCGAAAAAACAAAACAAAACAAAACAAACAAACAAAAAAAGAGAGAATGGACTGCTCAATGAGATCCTCAAAACAGGAAGAGACATAGCTAAGAACAACACACATAGTCAATCGAAATGTTGATTCCTTGAGAATACAAACAATACTGGCATGCCCCTACAAATGAAAATGAAAGAGAGAAAGAAGACCCAAATGAATATAATTTGAGATGAAAACCAGAGGTATTATAGACTCCAGACCCCAATGAAGTCCTCAGGATAATTAAAGGATACCTAGAAGACACATAGAAAATCTAGAAAGACAGGATAAATATCTAGACACATGTCATCTTTCAAAATTAAAACAAGAATGTGCAATCAATGTAAATAGATCCACAGCAAAGCATCAATATCGAAACGGTTATAAAAAGTATCCCCACAAAGAAAAGTCCAGGAGTGAGTGAATTTACCGAAGAATTTCCCAAACCTTGAAGGAAGAACTGTATTCCTCAAGCTGTTCCACAAAATAGCAAAGGAAGAGATACTACTGTATTCATTCTACGAAGCCAGTATTACCCTGACACCAAACCCAGTAAGGAGGTAATAGCAAAAATAAACGAATCTCCCATTTGAATACAGACACAAACTTATAAAATAGTATTCTTGCAAACATCAACACATGCTCATGACTAAGACAGTTTCATCTCTGGGTTGCAAGTTTAGTTCAACACTTCCAAGGTGATATATGTAACACTTAAAGACAGAGATCACACTATTGTCTCAATAGGTGCAAAAAAAGGTCTGTAACAATAGTAAACATTTGATCAATGATAAAATCCTAAAGGATCTAGGAATACAATAGACAAATCTCTTTCTCTCTCTCTCTCAATTTTTAGAATTATTTTATTTATTTTCTTTTTCTTTTTTTTTTACAGTCCAGTTGTTATCCTCCCCTCCGGTTCTGCCCTCCAACAGTTCCTCATCCCCCATTTCTCCTCCATCTCCAAGAAGATGTCCCCACACTCCTGTACCTCTCCTCCCTGGGCTAGGCCTCCCCATTCCCTGGGGCCTCAAGTCTCTCAAGGGTTAGGTGTCTTCTCTCACTGAGGCCAGACCAGGCAGCCCTGTGCTGTGTATGTGTTGGAGGCCTTGGACCAGCTCATGTATGCTGCCTGGTTGGTGGCTCAGTGTCTCAGAGATCTCAGGGGGATGGGTTGGTTGAGACTGCTGGTCTTCCTATGGAATAACCCTGTTCCTTAGCATCTTCCAGCCTTACCCTAATTCAACTACAGGGGTCCCCAACTTCAGACCATTGGTTGGGTGTAAATATCTGCATCTGTCTCAGTCAGCTGCTTGTTGGGTCTCTCAGAGGACAACCATGCTAGAATCCTGTCTGTAAGTACACCACAGCATCAGTAATAGTGTCAGGCCTTGGAGCCTCCCCTTGAACACATCTCATCTTAATAAAGGGTCTATACAGCACACCTCTAGACAAATTGTACCAAGTGGAGATAAACAAAAATGTTACCTATTTTCCTTTAAGATCGTGAATGAGGCAAAGGTTCTCATTCTTGATGCTCGTATACAACACAGGGTTTGAGATACTAACGAGAGCAGTAAGGCAAGAGAACAAAATAAAACAAGTTTAAAAATAAAAGAATAAATTATCTCTATTTGCACAAAATATGACCTTATAGTTACACAACCCTAACAGCTTCACAAAGCAATTCTTAAATCTGACAAATATTTTCAGCAAAGAAAAAGGCCACAGTAAACACACATAGATCAGTAGCCCTTTTTTAAAAAGTTATTTTATATTTGAACAATAGCTTTTATAAATAACAATAACGAGCTTGCCAAGAAAGAGCTCATAAAAATATTAAAAATCCTCAGTTTTGCTTTGAGAAAAACAAAATACCTAGGAGTAAAACTCACCAAGCAGATGTAAGATATCTACTGTGGAAACTTTAAGGAGTTAAAAATTCATTTTAAATCAAGACCTCCCATGATTATAGATGGCAGAATCCATATTGTAAAAATGACTAATTACTGGAAGTGACGTAGAAAATCGATGCAATCCCCATAAAAATTACAATTACATTCTTAATAAAAATAATAATGAAAGTGAGATTCATGGAGGTTACAATTCAAAAATTCATATGGATGCACAAAAGTCTCTGAGTAGCCAAAGCAATCTTAGACAGGAAAAGAAATGCTAGAGGCAGCACAAACTCAAACTATATCGCAGAGCTATAGTTACAAAACCTGCATGACACGTAGTTCGATGGAATAAAACATGGGGTCCAGACCTAAATCTCAAACAGCTACAGCTACTTGATTTTTGACAAAGATGTTTAAACATAGTATGGAAAGGAGAGGCCCCTCAACAAATGGTGTTAGGGAAAGTTTACATACTCCTTTGGAAGAATCAAACTCCATATTTGTCACCCTACTCGATGGATCAAAGACAATAATGGAACATCTGAACTCACTAGAGGAAACTTAGGTAAAATAGCAGCACAGGAAATAATCCCAAGATTAAACAAATTGAGTTGTGCGAAACTGAAAAGGTTCTGCACAATAAAGAAATAATTCCCAGAGTGAAGAGACTACCTAGGGGAGAAAGCTATGACTACCACACATCCTACAGGATTTGCTGGTCTTCACTCTTTTGTGAGTTCTTCTTTTCCCACCCTTTATCCCCGCCCCAACCTCTACCCCATTTACTTCCTTTTATTAGATAGGAGAGAAAAACGAGAGAGAGATCCATGAAACTAGTTTCTCTCTTTTTGTTTCTTCTTTAAGCATAATTACTATGACTACTAAGAAACTGCAACCACCCCCACCCCCACCCCACCCCCCAAAACGAACACCAACTTTGTCTATTGGGGCTCTAGTATTTATATACCCTCTGAAAAGTTCCGAGAATCCCAAACATAACACAAACGCAGAAACTATCTGCAGCCGGCAAAAACATGCCTCTGCTAGAGCACGAGGCAAATCATAGTCAGCTGCTACAGACAGCCTGAAGCAGCCTGTATCCTCATACCTGGTGTTAAAACGAAAGCACATTCTTATATGAAACTCCAAAATTGTCACTACAAATGAACATCCAGACCACAGGAGGAGCTGTGAAAATGGAACACTGAAAGAACGAACAGTCAACAAATGGGCTGATGAAACCAGACACGCAGTCCTCCTCGGGAGAAAAATGCAAATGCTCAATTAACACGTAAGTGTTCACCATGCTCACCCATCCTGAAATTACAAGTGAGGAGAGTCCATCTCATCCCAGTCACTAAAGCTATCCACAAACAACAATAAATGCTGATCAGCATGTAGAGAAAGAGGAACCCTTCTATAATGGGAGAGAGACTGTGAACCAGTGCAGCCATGATGGAAGTTAGTGTGCAGGTGTCTCAAAAAATCCTGAAGGCAGAGGCTGGCAAGACAGCTAAGCAGGTAAAGCTGTATGCCATGCAAGGTTGGAGACCTGAATCAGATCCCTAGAACCCATGTAAAGATGGATGGAGAGAACTGGCTCCACAAACTTGTCCTTTGGCCTACACATGCACAGCTTCCCCCAACCATGAACATACAGGCACACCAATAGTAATCAATTGAATTTAAGAAATGAAAACAGAACTACTCCCCATGGATCCTTAGCACTCTTGAAGACATTCCTGAAGGAGGAAGTCAGCATACCACAGGAATATTTGCACTTCATGCCTAGGGCTTCACAATAGCATAAAAACAAAAAACAAAAACAAACAAATAATAAAAAAAACAAAACAGGAACCGTTCAACAGGTGGATGGATAGAGAAAATGTGGTCCATGTGCAAATGGAATTTTATTCTGTCCTAGAGGAAACCACAACATTTACAGGAGCTGGAAATCATTGTTAAGCAAAAGAAGCCAGACTCAGAAAGACCAATTCCCCAGTTTCCTCTCAAATGTAAACTACAGATTTAAAGTGGAGCAGGGCCGCTGGAAGTAGGAAGCAGACTGTGAAAAGGAAGGAAGAGATCTTAAATGAGAGTGGAGGCAGGAAAAAAAGAGGCAGGAAAAGACTACAAGACAAATACACTTGACAGGAAATCAGAAGGGGCTTCTGAGGGAGAAAGGGGAACAGTAGGAGGGCACCAGGAAGCTATGAGAGAGGACAGAGAGGGACCATCAGGGCAGTGGGGTAATGATGAACTAGAACAGTACAGTGAGATCTAGGCCTGAAAACGCCATAAAACCCCACTACTTTGTATATTAAAAAGGAAAGCCAGCTGGGTATGGGGGCACATGGAAGGCAGGGACAGGAGGATCTCTCTAAATTGGAAGCCAACCTGGTCTCCATAGTGAGCTCCAGGACAGACAGGACTACATAGACTCTGACTCAAAAAACAAACACAACAAAAACAACCAACAAACAGACCCATAAGCATAAACACAAAGAAAGTCTTATTGGAATAAACAGTCCTAACTGCTTGCGTATGTGTTTTATGTGATTACCTTTGAGGTGCAATAGTGACTTGAAGAACTGTGATAGAGATACCTTAAAAAATAAACACCTAAAATACTTACTTAGTATTGGACCTTAACAGAACTCTATTGTTTACTATAAACTTCTACTTAAACACCGAGCTAAATTCTCAGTCCCCTGGGGGAAATTCTTTCAATGGAACATAATGTAACAATGAAAATTAATTAAGAATAGCCATTAACATCCCAAACGTGGGGGAAACTCATAAGTATAATGCAAAACAAAGCAAGTTGCAGAAAAGTATTGAATGTTACTTTTCTAAGCAATACTGTACATTGTTTAGGGACACAATGAAGCCATGTAGCTACGCATGGGAACCAACTATGACATTTACAAAATGCTTACTTTGCAGGGAATGGAAGAAATAAAGAATGGGGAGAAGGACAAAGAGAAATTCAACGTATTTGTAACATTTTATTTCATAAGCAGCTTGCTGTAAATTCACCCTTGTTAAGT
>JADRCH010000075.1:9304442-9399321 GCA_019843965.1 Rhynchomys soricoides
TGTATGTATTTCAGGTTCTTTTTATAAAAGTGGTGGGGCAATGTGGCCAAAGTCCAGCTTGTCTGCCCATCAGTCCTGTGCCCTTTGCACAGGGGCACCAAAGTGAGCATCCCCAGATGGGGCTTTCCTTTACTTCCAATGCTCCACAAAGCACCCAAGGGTGCATCAATGGCGCCACACTTTATTTTCTCTTTCCTTTTAAAACAGTCTCCCTGTGTAGCCCAAGCTGGAATTGACTTTATGATTCTCCAACTTCAGCGTCTATAGCTCTGGAGTTCCAGTTTGTACCAACATAGCCACTTCTCAGGCTGCAGCCCTAACCTCCCTGGCTACAAGTATATCCATTCCGTGGTGCTGAGAGAAGCAGCTCTTGTCAGCCGACTAGTATGGTGGCTCTTTTTGTTTTTCACCAAGAATGTACTTGAGTTATCGTGATGTCTTCCCTGAGCTTAGGTGAGAGCTATAGTTACTAGGGACAGTGCACTGGACATTGTGTTTCTTCATTTCATTCTGGTTTTATGCTCGAGCAGGACAACTTGTCAAAGAGGTAAATAAATTCATTCTTAGGGCGGCTCACTGCTGAGTAACTATAGGGTTGGGGTTAGGGTTAGGGATAAGAACCTTTTTCTTTTCTGTTTTGTTGTTATTGCTATTTTGTTTTTTTAAGACCGAATGTCTCTGTGTAACAAGCCCTGACTGTCTTCAAACACACAGAGTTCTGTTTTTGAATTACACCGTACATGTGATTCTTATAAGTAATGAAATTTGGAAACATTTGATGTATATATGTGTTTTGGCTGCATGCATATGTGTTTACCATATACACATGCATGCCTGATGCTCATGGAGGCCAGGAGCATGTCAGATGTTAGACGCCCTGGACTTGGAGTCACAGACAGTTGTGAGCCACCAGGAGGGGGCTAGAAACAGAACCTCTATCTTCTGCAAGAGGAGCCAGTGCTCTTAGCCATTGAGCTATCTCTTCAGTCACTTTGAAACACTTCTTTACTAAGGAGAGGGAAAGAGAGAGAGAGAGAGAGAGAGAGAGAGAGAGAGAGAGAGAGAAATGAGTCTGGACATGGTGATTCATACTATTATTCCAGTATTCATGAAGCTGAGGCAGGAGGATGGTGAGTTGAGCTCAGTCAGGGTTACATAGCAAGACTTTGTCAACATAAATATTTGTCAGAAATGAAAGCAACCATAAAGCCTATAGTTACCTTAATATAGCAAAAAGTGTAGCCTAGGAGGAGAAATGACGTTTTTAAGAAAGAAGACTTTAAGGTATCAGTTAGAGTTAGACTTTTCCTCACTTTATTTCCTCATGAAATTTGCTGAAAAGTAATAGAAATGGAAAAACAAAAACAAAAAACAAGTTGAGGAAGCTTCTGAAATAGCAACCAGACCAGGAGTCAGATGATCTTAGGCAGAAGGCAGAACATTGTAAACAAGAGATTCTGACACCTTGTCTATAAAGTCAGAGTGCCACTAATCTTTCTTTTTAGAGCTCTTTTTCAATCTTATAGTGAGGAAATACATCATTCTTAAGAACTTGTTTGTATTTACTGATTCATTAGCATAAGTTTATAGTATACGAATCAAACCTGGGATTATTATTATTTAGCATAAATTCTTTGATGTAGAGATAGTGGAATTTTTTTTAGTTAGGAAATCGTCTAGCTCTTCGTTAATTTATTTACATTTTCTTCTTTTTATTTGCATGAGGTGGCTAGTTAACTTTATACAATATAGATAGTTTAATGCCCTTCTTGCTATAACTTAGTGGGTTCATTAAAAATGTGTACAATCTAAAGTTAAACAACCCAAAGGCATAGCAGAAAGCAAGAAAAAAGGCACCGAGAAAGCTGTATTTTTTTTTCCTATAAAGATTATGTGGGTCTTAGGCCACAGGGAAAACAAAAGCCCAGAAAAAGGAAGGAATGCTGATAGTTAACACACAAGTTGTTTCTGGTGTCTCAAGGGCAGTCAACTGGACTCAAATGTTCTCTTCTAGTGCTGGCTAACGTCACCTCCTTGGACTTTTCAACATCCTTGTGTTTAGGATTTTTAAAGGGAGAAAGAAGTCTGATTTGTGTCATGGATGATTAACCGCTAATTTAGCTCCCAAGTGTGAATGAAAACGAGTACTAAGATCACAGAGATGAAGTGAGATACGGGAGGGGTCACACTGTTTTAATTTAGTGCAAGGCTGAACTCAAAAATTTGGATCAGATAGAAAGAAATGTTTTCCCCTTCTTTTCGAACCCCCCTCCCTCTTCTTTCTTTCCTCTGTTTGCAAAGTTCTCAATGCCCTTGCCCTTAGTGAAGAGTCATTTGAAACGTCTGAAAGCTGGAGGCGAGTTTTACTTTTCAGGTCATCCAATTTAGGAGATCCAATTTCTGCGCAGGGAAGAAAAAGTCTGGGTGGGGGAGGGAAACAGCAGACTCCTCGTCTTCCGATCTGTCTACCTTCAATACATAACCTGACACGCAGATCCAGCCAAGTCAGGGCTTTTACTTGAACCTCCAGCAGCAGCAGCAGCAGCAGCAGCAGCAGCAGCAGCAGCAGCAGCAGGAGTAGCAGCAGCACAACCTTGTCACTCACTCCAGAGAAACACGCCCCTTTCCTCTTGACCAATAATGGCTCCCCTGCCTGCATAGTAATGAGCTCGAGACATCCCCTGACCAATGGCGCTCCCGGAGCAGGGTTAGTTTTGCATGTACCTAAGTGATTTGCATAACCCGGCGGCCAGGGGCTCCCGAGGCGAGCGTGCAACCCTAGAAGGGAAAAGGACGCGCGGAGCGGGAGCCGCCGCGGGGAGAGCGCGGACAACCAGGGTGTTTGTGAGAACCGGGGCGGGGGTTGGGACGCCGGGCCGTCATGGCTGGAGGCTGCGCTCCTCAACCTTGAGGAGCCGTGCGGCTGGAGGAGGCCGGGGACAGAAGGCGCCGGCGATGGCAGCGCGCGGCCCGAGCAGCGGCTCTGGGCCGGGTCGGCTGGCCTGAGCCACTGAGCCGCGGGGTTGCCGGTGCGCGTCCATGGAGCAGCGGGAAGGGAGAAACTGCGGAGCGCCGCGTCCTAACGCTCCGGCGGCGGACTGCTGAAGGAAGCGAGCGCACGCGGACCGCCGAGGGACGGCGCCCGGGCCCCGAGCCCCGCAGGCCAGCTGCCCCTGGGGCGGCGCGGGGCGGCGGAGGGCATCAGAGGCGAGCCGAGCGAGAGGAGCGGCGGGAGAGGCGGGCGGCGGCCGTAGCAATGCCGGGCCCGCTGCGGCTGCTCTGCTTCTTCGCCCTGGGGCTGCTAGGCTCGGCCGGGCCCAGCGGCGCGGCGCCGCCTCTCTGCGCTGCGCCTTGTAGCTGCGACGGCGACCGTCGGGTGGACTGCTCCGGGAAGGGGTTGACGGCCGTACCGGAGGGGCTCAGCGCCTTCACCCAAGCACTGTGAGTGCGGGCGACCGGGCTGCGGGTTGAGGGACCCGCGGGGAGCCGCGGGGCGGAGCCAGGGCTCGACCCCAGCCCCCAACCCCAGCGCCCTGTGGGTGCACGAATCACCTGTGTGTGTGTGTGTGTGTGTGTGTGTGTGTGTGTGTGTGTGTTGGAGGGTCAGGGGGCATTGGCCCCCATTCCCGTACCCTGGTCTCTCCAGACTTAGCCACCCTGGATCTGAACTTCGAGGAACTTTTTCTTTCGCAGACTTTTTGGGTGCAATTACTACCTCTTCCCACCCCCATCACAAATCTCAAGTGTATTTAGGGCTAGGAAGGAGAGAGGATGCTGGAAACGCTTGTCCTTGGCAGCCTTTCACGCGACCTCTTCCCCCATGCGGCCCCCTGTTCGGCTGGCAAAACTTTGGCCACGGATGAGGGCGCCTAGAACTTGGCCTGCGTTTGCCGACCAGGCACGTTCCATGGGTTCCATGGGGAAGCACCTGGATACCCCCAGGGTTCCCGCAGGCGGTGTGAAGAAACACCTGTACCTTAGAAGGTGAATCGCTTTCCAGTTAGGCCCCGTCCTGCCTGTGCTGTGTGACACGCTAGCCCAGACCCACTCGGGGGACTCATTACCACAAGCAGAGCACAAGGGAGGAGGAGGAGGAGGAGGAGGAGGAGGAGGAGGAGGAGGAGGAGGAGAAGAAGAAGAAGGAGAAGGAGGAGAAGGAGAATAATTCGGCCTACTCTGGGCGGAGATCCTTAGTGAATAAGGCATTTTAAAGAAGGAATGCTGACCTGAGGTAGGTAGAGAATGTTGGGAAAGAAAGTTCTAGAGCATGCGTTCAGGGCAGTCTATAAGGTGGGCAACCGTTTTCCGCCTGTACTCACCAGCAGAACCTTTCATTTGAGCTGCCTGTGGTCAGGAAGAGTAGCACAGATGGTTCTTCTGACCCTCCCCACCTCCTTCCTCAGAGACCCTGAGAGCTTTCAACATCGCAGGGAAGAGGGGGGATCTGAAATATGTGTTGGAGGTGATGTTGGCAAATGCCACCCGTAGAAAAAGAATGGGGTAATTGAGCGGAGGGCAGCTTGTACGCCCTTTCAGCCTTCTCGTGTTGTGTGGCCTATTGCATGATTAAATCAGGAGCAGTGAAAGACCTGTTAGAGTGGAAGGGGCCCAAGAGGCCCTCCAGCAAAGGAAACTTCCTTTTTCCCTTCAAGCTATCAAAAGAGACTTCATAGACCTAGCTTTAAAGAAATAACAGATCTTGTGAAGGGAAAACTCCCTTTTAGACAAGCTGGGGCATTGCTGTATTTCCAGGTGGGTGGTGCCGAGGCATTCAGCAGGCCCTCTCAGGTTGGGGATGAGGAGACTGAGACCCATGGCTTTGCACCCTAGTTTCTGTTTTTGTCCCGGCCTTCGGTTTTATTGATGCCTGAAAAGACCCTTTCTTTAAAAAATGATATTTGACTTTTCACCAAAAAAGTGAAACTTTGAAGTGTGAATCGGTTTGCTCACACCAGGTATATTAAGTGGCAAAATCTGAGCAGGGTTGACAAGTGAGGAGCTAGGGTTCTACTGTTTCTCAAAACTCTTTGGAAATAGAGAATTCAGGCAGAAAGAGAGGTGACTTTACCTGAACCATTTAGAATTATGGTTATTATTATTTGTAAGACTATTTGTTAAAGTTTGAGGAATGTGCTAACCAAAGTCTTTTCAGATGAGCTAAATTATTAGTTTAAAAAGTAGGATTTCACTATTTAGTTGATTTGTAAAGACTTTCGTTAGCACATTCCTTAAACTTTAACAAATAGTCTTGTCCCATAAGGAAAAGGGCCTGTTTTGCACACTACCTAATGTCATGTTTTTATGGGAACATGCTCCTCTAGAGAGAGAGCATCACACAACCTGTACATCTCACTGGAGACAATGAAACACCCTATCTTCAAGGTCCAGCCTTAGGGGAACTGCTGTGTATAGCTTGTGGGATGGATAGATAACATTTTCCTGAACTGTGGTGGTCAAATGTGAGCTGTTTCTTTGTGATCAATAGGTAGAGTGCACATTCTGAGACCTCGGTTTCCCCCATTCCTGGATTTCACCCTCAGAAGTGTAGTGTTATATATAGGACCACTCCATCTTTAAGGGGTTTCAAGGACAGTGTATTCTCACTTACCACATGAGGAAACCTGCTGACTCTAGAGCTTTGTCTGAGGAGGGGCAGGTTCCTCAGGCATGCACTATCTGCTCTCATAGTGTAACTTAGAATCACCAAGGGATTCCATTCTGAGGCACCATTGCAGCGTTCATGAGCCACAATTTACACTGCGAGTGAGTCCAAAAGTCTCTAGGCCCTTATTTACATCTTAATTTCTGGATCTTGCCATTTGTGAGATTACAAAAGCAAAACCAGAAGCTTTAAGATGAGACTGTAGTGTTCAGAGTTCTTTCTCATTGCTCAGTGACTTGTCCAGTGATGGGAATTTCTCCAGCCTCTGAGGTGTGTACACATTTCTCCTTGGAGACCACAGGGCCAACAGAGAACAGGGATTTTATTTGACTCAGTGCATAGAGCCTGGTATGCTGGAGAAACTTAAACCTTCTAGAGTGAATAAATAAGCTCATAGGAGTACACTAATACATAAGCTCTTAGGGGCACACTAAAGAGCTTCCAATCTAGACACCATTCCCATGAGGGTTTGCCAAACTGGGCCTCTCCAAATTTAGCCTTTTGTCCAGAATTGAGAAGGCCCCTGAGAGAACACTCTTGCTGTTCCCACTTTAGGCTGGTTTAAACTTGTTCAGCCAAACTGTCTATTTCCTGCTGATTGCTACCTTATCAGACTTGGGGGACAGAAGCTGTTGTAACCCCCAGGATCTTTCATGAGGCTTCTGTAGTCATAGCACTAGCAGTGATTGCGTTTTGGAATAGCTGTTTTGAATCCTATGCCACAATGTTTACAGGCCTATCATAGTTAAATAATCTTATTCATCTTAATTTCATTCAATCTTATTTCATTTTATGTTGTCAAAAAGGTTCAAGGTTATCCCTACGTTAGTGGTGATAGAGAAATTAACCACACCCATTCCAAGGTTGGGGACAAAGATAAAGTGACAGTGAGGCTGTATAGGTCATTTTTTTTTGTTGTGTGTGTTTTCTGTTTTCTGGGATTCTGCAATGTAGTTTGAGAGCTATAGATTTGAGACACAAATTTTCGTTTCCATAAAAGGTTTAAGATGATAAAGTCTGTTTTTGTGGCTTCGTGAAAGAGAGGTAGATCTGAGCCTTTGATCATCCTTACCTCAGCTCTGAGTAATTGTGTGGCCTTGGGCAAGTCATTCCACATTGTTTCGGAGTGTGTGATGATGGATTTCCTTATCTGAAAAAAAATAAAGTAATTGCATCCCCCATTTTAACCGCTAGCTTCGTCTTCCCCCAAAGTCGGGTGATTTTATAGATCTTCCTGGACCTGAGGATGGAGAGATGACAGCCATGCTAGAAGGACCTCTCGAGAAGCTCTTGGGAGCAGCAGGACTGTCTTCCAATTGAAGCTGCCTTAGCCTTTTTTTTTACCACTCACCTAGAGGAGTTCTCGTCTGTGTTTAGAAGTGTGTGTTAGGAAATTTTCCATGGCGACCTGTTGCAGGATTCATGAGTAGCAAGAGCACTTTGCTAGGGTAGAATAGCCCTGATTGTTTCCTGTGGGTATGGCTTAACACTTGGAAAAAAATCACTCTGTTTCACTAATTTGGACACAGTACAAAAAGTTACTCAGTGTCCTCCCTTCCACATAGTTAGTCATAACTCAAACCATCACTGTGGATGTTCTGTACCTGAGCAGATTCTCAAGTCTTTCTTATGGAACTGATGGTTACCTGAGGGGCTTTGAAGTACTATTTAACGAGCCGGGTGCTTTTTCTTCCTCTTCTCTAGTATCGTCTTGGCTTCTTCTCCAGGGTGCCTTTTCTTTGGTATACCACCACACATGTTCTCTTACAGATATCAGCTGAAAATAATGCCTTTTCTACCTTCCAGAATCTACTGTGTATTCCATAACAGGTCAGGTCAGTAATCAGTGCCTGGGTGTTAATACTTTATCTTTTTATCCCCTGGTTCTAGGTACATTTCACTATTATAGTAAGTTTGTCTAGGATGCTTGTTTTCTACAGCTGTGCACTTTAAAGCAAGGTTAATATATGAACATCTTTCAGTTTGGATCCTTTATTTTTCAAACTAGTGAATGACTGTTCTCTAACTGCTCCAGAGGAAAGAGCATTCTGTGGGAAGTGTGGGGAGCTGGGTTCCAGATCTCAGTACTTCACTGGCCTAGCCTGGAGTGAGTCATATGCCTAGTCCTTCAGGGCCCTTGTTTCTACAGTCTGGAAAACAGCCGTGTCAACAACTCTTATTGACAAGAGGGTTTTTTTTTTTTTCTACTTCATTTAAGTAATTTTCAATGAATTGGGGCTCCAGGGTCTTGTATCTGCTAGGTAAGCACTCTACCACAAAGCTATACACATTAGCTTTAGATTTTAATTGTTATGCATTTCTTGAGTCAATTCTGTGAAGAGATGTGATAGGGATTTTCTCACCAGCCCAGTAGATCCTACAGATGTCCAGTTCAACTGGACTTCTATGGAATAGGGCATCCATGTCTCCCCAGGCAGTGATGTCTTAGATATTGCCTGAACAGTGCTGAGAATTTATACCAGGGATTTACTTATTCTGCCCTTCTTAAGACTTGCTGTAACCGGTAATAGTTGACGATTTCCAGTTTAGCTGAATACTGTGCCAGTTTTGGTGTCACAGGTATTCACTGTCCAAGTACTTGGCTCCTAGCATTAGAATTGTAAGGTAACATTTGACAGCTTAATCTCTCAGGAAAGATCAAAGATCTGTCTTAGTAGGTGGATCCAGGCAAGTTTAGGCATTTTCTCAGCCTCTGCCTTTGTCAGTCTGTCTCTCAGATTTTTATTTTAGTCATCTTTATAATAGTAGAAAGCCTGCCAGTTTGGATTTTTAGTTTCTGGTCTCCTTGATTGTGCTTATTCTATTTGTGTGTGTGTGTGTGTGTGTTTGTGTGTGTGTGCGTGTGTGCGTGTGTCTGTCTTTGTGTCTGTGTGTGTAATGGGTGTTAGAGTAGATGGTAGCTTCTGCCTCTACTTAGGGTTTCTTTGAATCCTTGTAGAACATAAAGTCTAAGAATCTAAGAATCATTTGGTGAATTGTAGAATCTGAGACCAACTCACTTTCATCTCCATAAACATGTAGTGCAGGGTATTAAAAAAGCAAGGTATTGGTCCCTACACTAGGGAACAAATTCGTGTTAACAAAAACACTTTATTGCATTGTTGATATAATAGTTTAAAAGTTAAATCCCACCAAATATGCCTTCAACTTTGAAAAATGACAGTAAGCCAACATAAGTCTTCATGATAGGACATCATTGCTCTTTCTATTTGTAAAAGTAGATATTAAAGTTTTAGGTTTATAAATATATTATCTGGGTTGCTTTTTAAAATTCATGGATGGTCCAATTTTGGCAATGTCAGAGCTTGTTTTCAATACATAAAAAAAAAAAAATAAGGTTTTGTTTTTGTATTTCTGCTCAGTGAATTATGGTTTTTGTAAAACCTTGACTGAAGGTGATAAAATGCTTCACTTTTAAATACTGGCAGTGAAGAGGAAACATCTAGGGCACGTACCCAATCACTGCTCTTACACAATGACTAATTTGTCTGCCTTCTTGACATTTCTTTTGTGTCTTTAAACACTTGATGGTCAGACTGCAAGTCAGATATCAGCCTATTGTTTGAAAGTGAGCAGGTTCCAAAAGTGAGTTAAAAACTAGTCTAAGAGAGAGAGAGAGAGAGAGAGAGAGAGAGAGAGAGAGCAAGCAAGTGAGCATGATTTTAGTTCGTAGATGGTTAATGGTATTTCAACCTTCTAAAGACTGTAGCGAGATAGTTTCAAATACTATTATAAAGTAGTGTTGTGAATAGCAGTGTGCTGTGTGTTCCTTCGGGTCAAAGGTTACTAAGCTTTGAATGTGGCTTAGCAATTTAAAATGTCTAGTGTTTGGGTTGTTACTATTAGTTTTGTGAAACATGTTTTTGTATTATGATATTTTTAATTGTCAAAGACACACAATAACCAGTTCCCCCCCCAAAACCATCATATTTGGCATTAAGTCCTTTATTTGTTTATTTACTTATTTACTTATTTATTTTTCAGATATTGTTTTCTTTTCCCCCCCTCTTTTAGGTGCAAGTAGTTAAAGGTTTTTTGTTTGTTTGCTTGTTTTTGGTTTTTGTTTTCCTTTTCCATTCTGGACCCAAGAAATGAATGCTTAAATATTTTAAGTATTTGTGTATATGCATTTCTTAGCTTTTTGTATGGAAAGCTCTTATGAGCAAACAAAACACTGAATCATGCCCTGTGTTAGAATATTGTCCCATAGAATAGGAAACTATCTCCTAAGGGAATGTAAGCCATAGAGATTTTAGGAGGCAGCTGTGTGTACAGTTAGATTCTGAGCTAGTGTTGTGTCAGCTAGTCATGGAACATGAGGAGAGGCAAATTTAATATATTGCAAAATATATTAGTGACTCTTCATCCTTAATATGTGATGTGTGTATATTTACATATTCTGAATCAAGATATGCAAAGGTATGATTGCTTTGTTTGTTTGTTTTTTGTTTTTTTTTTTGAGACAAAGTTAAGATCTTGCAGTGTAGCTCAAGTTGGCCTTGAACTTGTGATCCTCTTGCTTCGGCTTTCTGAATGATTTATTTTACATTAGAAAAGTGTAATATAGTTTTTTGGTTTATATTATTTTAGTTTTTAATATTGACTGTTGAAAGAATGGCATCTCATTATGCTCTTACTACAAAGCATTTTTGATACACTGTTTGAATCATAATATAGAATCCATAGGAAAAAGGTGATTTATACATCTCTCCTATCATCCAATTCCTTCTTCAGAAAATAAACAAATTTGGTAAGCACATAGCTCCTTCACCTTGTAGTGCTTCTAGGCATGGCTAAGGGATGTGTCTAGAATTCAAATCTGACTTTTCCACTCTGTCTGCACATTTGGTTTCCTGGGATAGTGCTCAGCATGAACCACAGAATACTTTAGTACAAGTGATGACATCCAGACTTCCTTCAAAGAACTTGATTAGAGCCCTTTTCAAGAGGAGGGGGAGGGATTTCAACATCCTCGATCTCTTCAGGGTTTTGCTTCTGAAGGTGCAGAGTGGGAGGCACATTTCCGTGAAGCTCGAAGGACTGGGCTATGACTTTGATTAACTTCTTGGTTTTTCCTGTTTCCCCTAGGGATATTCTTTCTGTGCAGAAGCTTTTGAAGAAAGTCTATACCTCATGAAGGGCTTGGCCCACCACAGACTTTAGGAGTGTGGAAGCGCATAGTTACTCTTAGATTCTAGATTGTCACTCTGCCCATGTCTGCAGACTATCTGAGAGGTACTTCCTTACAGGAGAATTCTCCACAGAATGAGCGCAGCATCTCTGGAACCATGCATATACCTCAGTGAGCCTGCTCTACTGTGTCTGTCAGCTTCAGTTCAGTCATTGGGAGAGAGAAGAGAGAAGCAATGCCAGCTCTGGCTGTGAGGCTAGTGTCCTGTGCTCTTCAGCATCTGGTCTTACTTGCCCAATGTGTTTATAGTGTTTGTATTTTCTAAATGTCATAATTGCCCTTCGCATCTTAATCGAGCCCCCCTTACCTCACATAAGTGGAAATGTTCACAGGCTTATTAATACCATGAGGGCAGTGTTCACAGGAAGGAAATATTACATGAATTGGGTTTATTTGACATATGTTGGTACCATGGTTTTAATAAAACACATTTGGGATTTTCTGACACTTAGCAGCCTGTCATAAACCCGTTTTTCATTCGTTTTTTTTTATTTTTTTATTTTTTTATTTTTTATGGTTTTTCGAGACAGGGTTTCTCTGTGTAGCCCTGGCTGTCCTGGAACTCACTCTGTAGACCAGGCTGGCCTCGAATTTAGAAATCCACCTGCCTCTGCCTCCCGAGTGCTGGGATTAAAGGCATGCTCCACCACTGCCCGGCCAATCGTTTTATGATACTTCTGCTCACTTACTTTGATTAATTTTTTCTAATTTTAATTTTTTGTGTGTATGGTGTGTGTGTGGTGTATATGTATGTACATACATGAATGCACACATGGCATGGCATGTATGTGGGGGTAGAAAACAACCTCAGCTGTTCATCCCTGCCTTCTACCTTGCTTGAGTCAGAATCTCTTGGGTTTTTGCTATGTATACCAGGCAGCCTGGCCTGTGAGCTTCTCCAGGGGTTCCCTGGTCTCTGCCTCATAGCTCATGTTTGCAGCCCAAGCATTTATCTGTTAAACTGTCTCCTCCATCCCCAGTATTTCTTTTTCCTTCTCCCTTTCCTTTTTGAGACAGGCTCTTGTGTAGCTGTCATCTAACTAGCCTGGGCTGCCTGGAAATCACTGTGTACACCAGGCTGAACTTGGCCTCACAGAGGTCTGTTTGCCTGTTTCTCAAGCGGTTGGACTAAAGGTGTATGCCATCATATCTGACTCCAGTATTTCCTTAAAAAAGAAATTTCTCCTTGTTGGTTTTCAGCCCTCCAAGGTCATTTTGAGTCCGTGGTTGTATCATCTGTCTTTTTATGTCCTGTTGGTTCCCAGTCTTCTCTGAGAGGCGTGCTCTCATGAACAGACTTCCGAACATGATTTTCACCTTTTAATATTTTGAGTTGCATAAAGAATCCAGAGGTCAAGCAAGTCAGTTAATCACTCTGGGCCTCAGGCTCCCCATCTGGAAAAAGAGAGAAGTTGCTTGACTGTCAAGGTTCATGTAGGACCGCTTCAGCATGGCCTGGATGACACAGCTGAGGACCATGTGTATCACCATTGCTCTGGGGAGTTAATAGGTAGCTTCGTATGTGTGTCATTAGCTTGTGATTTAAAACTCACTATTTCCTGTCCTTTGGTTCTTTAAGTGTGTATCAGATTGAAGGTTGGATCTGGATTTCACAGGTGAGCCACTGGCTGATGGAAAAGTCTGCCTAACTACCGCATGTTTCAAATAATATTCCAGAGAAAAACCATCTGTACATGTGTTCTTATAATGATGCTGCTGTCTTATAGGTAGGCCTTCTCACTTGCTAACAGAAAGGTCTGTGATGGTAGGGAGTTGTGTTTCTTCGGAGGGAGCCCAGATGAAATCAGATTTTTTAACCTTTTAACATTGGTCTCTGGGACTTGGCGCTCCTTTCCTGAGACAGTTGATTAAGTATCAGGGTGCTGTCTCACTAGGGGAACGAAGTATCCACAGAGTGCCACCTGGCTCAATACTGCCAGACTTGCAACACCAAGGATTTTCACTGAACAAACTCAATTCTTTGAGAATTCTCTTAACTGTAGTTTCTCAGATTC
Source organism: Rhynchomys soricoides (assembly GCA_019843965.1). NCBI lineage: Eukaryota > Metazoa > Chordata > Mammalia > Rodentia > Muridae > Rhynchomys > Rhynchomys soricoides. The sequence goes on from JADRCH010000075.1 coordinate 9,317,332, forward strand.
ACCAGGGCACTTCTTGTTAGATATGGCTAAAACTAACTCAAGAGTTAAAAATTTAGCTACACTCTTATTCCTTTATCTCACTTTGTTTCTAGAATCATTCAGATTGCTAGTTTCCCTTATAAATATTCTCAAAAGGTATTTCTTACTGGTTACTGGATACACACACACACACACACACACACAAAATATATGTATTTACTAGAATGTTCATGCTTTGCGGATAAAGGTACACTTATTCTCTTTAGTAATTTTAGAACTAAACTTCTTTCTAAAGATATATCGTTTCTAAAATGTTATATAGCTTTCTTACTTCTTTTTGGTGCTGGGATTTAAACTCAGGACTGTGTATGTGCTCAGCACATGCTGCGCTGCTCCACTGTGGTTTTTGTCCTTGGTGGTGTTCTTGTTTACTTTTTATTTTATTTTCTCAGAAAATTTAAAAACTTTTGGAGTTTTGATTAAGCCCTGATTTTTAGGGACTTATAAGCCAGGACGGCAGCTAACAGTTGCTGCGGTGCCCACGATCTGTTTAGATTGCCTGAGTGGTTCAAGTACAGTTTGCATATTCTACCCTGGGTCACTCTTTTTTTTTAAAAAAAAAAAAAAAATGGTTGAGAAATTTTTTGTTATTGCCATCTTGACATTTGCTTGACACATGAATAGCCTGATCCAATCCCTCAGCAAGGAGACTACCATGGTCTGGCTTTCAATAGCCTTGTCACTGACAAAGAAAACATATGGAATATTTCATTCTTGCGCTTTACAAACAGTCTGGGCCTGTGAGGGCATGCAGCAGAACACTTCCTTCTTCATGGTTAGGTTGGTATATTTGTGTCCTAGTGATGGGCTCAACAACAGTGAAGCAAGCCACCCTTCCAAAGCCTGGACACCTTTTGTGTAAAAGAAATCCCATGTTTTGGTCAAGTCAGTTTCTAGTATCAGCTTGAATGTAGTTGTATTGTCTGCTTGATGGATGCGTACTAAAGAGAGTGCAAATGCACACATGCATACACACACAGACACACACATACCCACGACAGCATTTGGGTGCTGTCTTTCCAGATTTGATAGCTGACATATACGGGGAATGCAGATGCTTAATTCCCCATAGAACATGCCTGGAGGGCTATCTTTGTGTATGTTTATCTCCTTGTCAGTCCAAAGAAAGAGATCAGTTTATCATCTTTGTGCTAGCCAAGCACTGCATAATTAGCCATTAAGGGTTTTCTTCATCACTGTACCAACCTTCTGCCGACCTTCTGTAAATCCTGCTGCCTGGATTTACAGGCAGCAGGGGTTGTTGGCTGGCTTAACAGGAGATAAGCAAGACGATGGAAAGAAGGGGTAGGCTAAGTTCTGTCTTTACTAGGCCTTATCCGTCTTGCTCTTGGTACCACCCTGCTTGGGATGACACTCAGTAAAAGAATTACAAACAAATAAGTAGAAAAGAAAATTCACCAATGAGATGATCCATAGCTTTGGTGAAGGAAATAATGATGCCCATATCTTCATGTCTTTTCCAGTCCCTAAGTTACCCTAGCTTGAAGTTCTAGTTTCATTGTTTCTCATACTTGTGACCTTGCTTTGACAAATGGTCATGATTTATCTAAGGGATGTGGTCTTCTGTTGCTGGCTTAATCCCACAGAAAACCAAATATTTAAATTTATATATACATCTTATCTAAAAGTTATTTCTGGTGGTCTTAGTGTCATAACTGAGCATAAGCTGCATAACGAATTAGCGTATAGAAATTAATATCTTTCTTTGAGACAGGTTTTTGTGTGTGTGTGTGTGTAATAGAGCCCTGGCTGGCCCGAACTGTCTTTGTTGTCCTGGTTGGCCTGGAACTCACAGAGATTCTCCTGCTTCTGCCTCCTGAGTGCAAGGATTAACTTGTGGTTCACCTTGCCAGCTGGCCTTCCTTTCTTACAGGAGAGTCATCCCTTTTGTAGTACTTAACCCCAAGGCCCTGTGCCTGCTCAGCAAGTGCTCCACTACTGAGCCACACTGCAGCCCTTTGTAGTTCTTGATAAGCTTTTCTCTAAATTTGTTGATCGCTAGGGGTTAAATTTAAATTAAAATATTTATTAATTAATTTAATGTATATGGGTGTTTTGCCTAAATGGATATATGCACACTACCTGCCACCCTGCCTGGTACCCAGGGAGACCAGAAGAGGGTGTTGGATCCCCTGGATCTGTAGTTAGAGATGCTTGTAAGTCACCATGTAGGTGCTGGGAACTGAACCCAAGTCCTCTGCAAGAGCAACTAGTGCTCTAAACTGCTGAGTATCTCTTCAGCCCCAGATAAGTAGATTTTTAAAAACCTTTTATTTTCTGTTCTTCACAAATGAGTCTACTCTATTTCTCTTTTAGTTGTATAATTATGAATTCATTAAGAAAAAACCCTTAACCCTGTATTAAATTGACCCTCACTGTTGGTGCTCACTTGGTGTATTTAGGACACAGGATTTTGAGAGAGTCTTGATATTTAGCTCTGATTGGCCTGGAGCTCATGTAACCCAGGCTGGCCTTGAATTTGTACAAAGCCTCCAACCTCAGAGTCCTGAGTCCTGAGATCACAGGCTTGACACTCCCCCTACAGGCTGCCAGCAGCACATAGTCTTGACTCATGGGGTAAGTGCCCGTTGTAAGAGCATTTTATTTTCGATTCCGATTCGAATGCCTGGAAACTGTGGCCAGGTTTGTTTTTACCGGTTATTTGCAGCCTAGTTAGTTTAGTACCCAACATGCCGAACTTGTTAAAAACTGATTCTGTTTAAGAGTTTGTACTTTTAGAAGAACATTTTGTAGCATCCCTCTGATCCGTGGCATTTACTCTGATAGCCTGAAGACAGGTGCAGAAATGACCATTGTAAAACGTTTCGCCAGCAGTGAAGTCTTTGGATTATTTGGGTATCTGTGTTTGAAAAGCATTGTTTTTGAGAGAATGGAATTTTGATGAGGAATTGCTGCGTTTGCCTTCTGTATCAGGCATATTTTATGTGCTAACTATAATTCCTAAAGTAGGCATTTAGGTCCATCTAAAGGGTTCCCATTTTATGGCTAAGCAAAGCCAGATTTGCAAGGATTAGGTAATTTGCTCAAACATCCGTACTTAGTGAGTGTTGGTTTGGAAATTCAGGTGCTCTGTACTCACTTGCTCATCTGTGCTGTTTGCTTGGGTGTTTGATAGTTTATCATAAGAGAAAAGAGTGGGGAAAAAATCCCAAAAAACAAAAAACCAAGGCTAGTGAGATGGCTTAGTGGTAAGGGCACATGCCACCAGACCTTACATACAGCCCGAGTTCCATCCATGGAACCCACACGTTGGAAGGAAAGAAATTACTCCTTCCTGCAAGTTGTCCCTGAATGTCACATGTGAGCCATGGCACATGGCATGCACATGTACACACACAAGCACACACACACACACAAAAGAAATGTTTGAAAAAAAAAACGGTGAAAAGTTTTAGGTTATTACAGGAAAAAAGAGCATTCTATAAAGCCCGGAAAACAGGCGTACATCTACACATCCGGATGTGTGGGAGACTGGTTGGATTAGAGCACCTAGTGTTAAAATCTTTGCACTTGTGTAGAATGCACATTTTTATTTGTAGAGTTTTGTTTTGTTTTTTTTAAAGTATCAGCCTCTCATTTTTGCCCCCTCTCACTATATCTCCTGGTTTGCATTCAAAAGACTTTACCTCAGAGGGAAGAGATGGGAGGGACTTGGGGATGGGGAAGATCAAGGTACAGTAAGATACAATGTGTGTGTGTATGGACATGTCATAATGAAGTCTGTTCTTTTGTACAGAGGATGTCTGCTAGTAAACGTTTAAAAGAACCAAAACCTGAAGATCATGCGGAACTCTGATGTGAGCACCAGCAGAAAGCCCCACCTCACTGGACATTTTGACTGGCTTTCTCTCTTACAGTGTGTAGATGGTAAACGAGGGTCTGGTCTGCTAGCAGACTCACTTTTCTGTTTCTCAAGGAGCAGGTCTCTCAGTGGGCTTCTTTCAAGCAAAGCCTTGAGAAAGATGAAAAACCCGAGTGTGCGGTGTGATGGTTTCCCTGTAGCTGCCCCTTTTCACTCACTGGAATTTCCTGCCTCTCCTGTGGAAGATGTTTTTATAGGGAAGTCAGCATAAAAGTGAATCACCCATGAGCCGTTTTTCCCCCCAAGGCATTTCATTTACTCAGCTTGGTATTAATTTAGTTGGTACTCTTTAGTTGACTTGAGCACTGTGTTTGTTGATAGTGTGAGCTGATGTTTATTAAGCTGTTAATATTTTACAGACTTCATGAGTTCCGCTTGGGTCTACGCACACTTTCTCCTTTAGCAGCAGGTCTATTCATGGCTGGGTCTGTGCCCATAATTTTAGAGTTTTGGTGATTGCCAGCATCATCCTGGAGAGCCGTTTGCTTGCTGATTCTAAAGGTGGTTTTTTTTTCCTCTCCTGGAAATGTTTCCTTTTTTTTTTTTTTTTTCTTACATTACATTATCGTGAAGAGGTCTGCAGTCTCTCTGGCTTTTCAGAGAAATCCTCCTCATCTTCTTGCTGCTAACTTGCTTGTTATGAATGCCACCAATGTTTCCCATGTGGTGTCAGTGACTCTCCCAGTGGCACTCTCTGGCACATGTTCTTCTCTTGACCATTTAAAAAAAGCAGAAGCCTAATGGGGGTGTGCTTGTGTGAGGGCTGTCAGCACAGGTGAGGAGTGCAGCCTTGCAGGGGACATGTTGGGTTTGGCTTTCAAGATCAGAGTATAGCCAGGCATGGGGCTTCATACCTGCAATATCAGCACTTGGTAGGTGACTCTGAAGATCACCTGCAGTACTAAAGCCAGAAAGGCTACCGAGACTCAGTCCTTCCCTCAAAGAAAAGAAAAGCCAGGGTTATTTGGTTGAGTGAGTTTTACACCGATGTCCTTCAGTGCTTTCCTGCAGAAGAACAGTTCCCTACCTCACGTGCCTTAGATATTTTGAAGCGTTCGTTTCGTAGAACAGTAGTTACTTCTGGAGAGGTTTTTGTTTGGTCCACTGCTTGACATATCCTGAGCCACGTAGACTGTGGATTCCAAAGGGGCCGGAAAGATCACATAGTGCAGTGAATGTAAAATTTCCATTTGTTACAAGTTCTACTCTTCCCAGATGAAGACATTCCATGAGAAAAAATAAGTCGTCCCCCCCCCCACATACACACACACACACACACACACACACACACACACACACACACGAGCACACATGCACGAACAATGCCCTAACGGGCATATAGTCACATCTACCTGTTTGTAGACTTGATATTTTTTTCTGTAGTAAAACTTACATAAATCATAATGACCCTTTTGTTAGTGTTCTTCCTTCCTTCAGAATTTCCAGTCCTTCTCAGTGTATGTCTGAAGAACTGGAGAACCTGAACTGGGAGCTGGGCCTGGGGGATTATAAATTCAAGCACTTGGGAAGCAGAGGCAGCAGGCTGTGGGTTCAAGGCGAGTTGGACCATAGAAGTGTAGAAAGACACTATCTCAGAAAAAAATGAAAAGGAAGGGCGTGATGGAGGGAGGAGAAGGAGAAGGGTGGGCGGGGGAAGAAAGAAGATGGTTTATCTGGCTCTCATTCCCGTTCACAGGGGAGAAAGGATTTTCTGTAAGTTTCCCAGGACCATTCCTAACCCTCAGAGTAAGGCAAGGGCAGGAGTGCAGATCATCAGAAAGGGTGTCCTCTTTAGATCTGGTAAATCTTGAGCCTCTAGTAAGACTTTCTGACTCATGTTGATACAGCTTGTGCTGCCACATGGTAAATGCGTTTCCCTTGTCTGTCCAGTCTCTATGGGCCTGGTCCTTCTGGACCCATAGGCAGCAGCTGATTTAACCGTGAGAGTGAATAAGATCATTAAGTTTTGAGAACTAGCAACTTATGTAGTGGCATTGGTAGTCTAATGTTAGTATTTAAAAGGGTGATTTCCTCACATGTTTATTGTATGTCTGTTGTGTTTGTTGCAGAGGACACAGAATTGGAGTGATGTCTGATAAGGAAGGAGATAGTTAATTAGACAAAAGCAATTAAGCCCAGTGAACTGTATGTGATCTGATAGTATGGAATACTGTCAAAAATAAAGCAGGATGCAGGAAGCTGTTTAGGTTGGTCAAGGAGGGCTTGCAGAAAGTAAAGATGATCAGTCAACTTCTCTGGGAACGTGAATGCATCTTAGGCATATTTTATGAAGTTTCTCCCTAAATGTCTTCAGGAATCTAACAGTGAGTAAAGAAAAAGGCTGAGGCCTCCTGCCAGCCTGAAGGTGAACTTCTCTCCCAGAAGAGGATTTAACAACTTGCCAGACCACCTGGCAGGAGAGTCTGAACCTGAGGATCATATTGGGTCCTTTGACTAGAACTGCCTTAGCTGTGCCCCCTATGGAAACCTCAACCTTGTGTTCTGGCACCAGAGTCGTGTTTGTGAGGTCCCGGGACCTCTGAGTCCTTCCTCCAATGTTGTCACATTGGACAATTCTCCTTTTTCTGCTTTAAGGGGTGGGGGTGGGGGAAGTATTATCCATGCTCTAATGACAGTGTAACAGAAAAAGGTAGTGTCGTGGAGCAGCAGACAGGTAAAGGGGCAGTCTACTGAGAGATGGAAGCACATAGGTAGATCTCTGTAGTAAGGTGTTAGATGTTATAGTGTTTTAGATAGAAAAATTATAGTGATGGAGAGCAGATCTGTAGCAGGTATAGTTAGGGCAAAGATGGTGTGATTGTACAGGGTGTGTGCCTTGGGGGATTCCCTTGTGATGACAGACGACAGCTCCTTGTGATTGCAGTGTTGTGAGTGTGCATGTGATTTAAGAAATGAGTGCTGCTACCTTTGGTGTGGTGCAGACTCATTACTCCAGCTACCCAAGTGCTAACATGAAAGATGGCAGGTCTGATGCCTGCTGTGCAACATCAGTTATACATGAGTTCAAGGCCAGCCTGGTCTACAGAACAGTTCAGGACAGCCAGGGGTACACAGAGAAACCCTGTTTTAAAAAGAACAAGCAATGTAATAATTTAGAAAGGACTTGGGGTATAGATCAGGGTTAAAACATGTGCTTAGCATGTGTGACGGAGGCACATGTGATCTCCTGTACTGCAAAAAGGAAAACATTGCATGGAAAACTAGTCAAACCTTGCTAGGCACCTAGTTTAGTAAATATATTATACCAAAGTAAACTTATCAGTTTAGCTACTATTTTATGTATGTATAAAACTCTCATTGGCAAAAGCAAGGCAAAAGGTTTATAGGTACTCACTGTAGTATTTTTGTAGCTTTAGTGCACCTTAAATTATTTCAAACAAGAATGCTAATGAACATACCACATGAGTTTAGGGTCTTGCAAAGTCTTAGTCTTGACTTTTTCTAAGGGAAACTGTGAAACAGACTCTGAAGTGATGCAACAAATGCATCTCTGTGAAGCCTAGGGCTCTGTCTGCACGTTTGGCTTCAGGGTTAGCCATGTCTACTCACCCTGAAAATGGCTTCCACCTTTCTCCCCAAAGCTGCCTTTCTATTGCCTCTGAGTCTCTCTTTTTTGTCTTTGTCTGTCTCCCTCCCTCCCTCCCTCCGTGTGTGTGTGTGTGTGTGTGTGTGTGTGTGTGTGTATGCGTATGCATGTATGTGCGCGCACACATGAATAACAAAGGAAGTACAACATCCAGAGTCCACATTAGGTCTACAATGTAAACGTTTGCAGTCATGGTTTTGGATTGAGCACCGGTGCACTTCCTGTTAGTGGCAGTGTTTCATGACTGAGCACCCATACAGTCTAAGCAGTGTGGGGCATAGGGTTGGGTCTTTGCTTGTGAATTAGTAGCAGTTTTACTTCTGATGACTCAGTATATTTGCCTTAATTGCTAGATTAACCAATTTTTCCTTCCCACAAAAGGGGCACACATTTGTAAAAAAAGAGGATGAATGAATGAAGTTTTAAGGACTAATTTTTGTGGTATTTAAGCAACAATAGTCCAGATTACCCACAACCTTAGTTTCCTTTCATGAGTCCTATGGATGGGCTTTGTCACTGTTTACACTTGATTACTTCATTGTTAACCCCAGTGATGTGATTTAGCATGCAAAGACTTAATTATTCCTTTCTGGCTTAGTTAGAAATTTCCTTCCAATAATTGCCTCCACTGCCATCGAGCCTCTTAAATGTTTAGTTTGTTTAGAAGAACGTGGCTGCTCAGTAAGCAGTTGTAAGCCCAGCAGTGTCCAGAGCTGTCTTTATCATAATTTATACCCTCGACACAGTGACTGAGGCCCTGGTTCTTGAGTGATGGCTGGTGGGTGTTCCTTAGAGTACCTGCAGTCACGCATTTGTCTCTCGTTGCTGTTCATGGCTAAATGGCACTAAACATTTCCCTAAGGTCTCAGTTTTAAAATGTGATATTTCCTAATTTTAAGTGAGAAATTATGCCAACTCTGGAAATAAAACTACCTTCTTAAAACCTTAGCATTTAGACTTACAAAACAACTATAGTTTTGAATGTGAAAACTTTTAGTATTTGAGAGAGCTATTTTTGTAAGGCCGTAACATGCAATTGTAGTTATATGGTAGAGACAAGATCATTACATGTTATCCCATTGGATATTATTTTATGAACAGCGAAGAGGTTTATATTTAGGGTTATATTTAAGGGTTAGCAAAGAGATGATTTTCATTCTGCCTAGTTCTAAAATATAGTTGTTACAGTTATGGCCTGAAAGCAGGGGATGGAGAGGAGAGAATTTGTTCTCTGAATATAATTCTGTATGGCAGCGCCCTTAATGGAAAATTCTGTTTGATTTTTTTCAAAGTTGAAGTTTGTGGATTGCAAATGTATTTCCTGCCAGGAGGAAAGTGCCCCACCTGGATGAATTAACAATGATAGTTCTACCCAAGACTTTGTTTCAAGTAGTTACAGCCAGGTCTCTGTAGACAGGTTGTAAGGTTTGTCAAATACTACTTTTTAGGTTTTATTTTCGCAGCATAACTTTGGTTACAAAGGCCTGGCTTTCTCCAGTACCCTTTTTGTCTCAATCCCTTCTGTAATAGCAAGCAGTCTGTATCTGTGAGCTGATTAGGTGTGGAACTGAGGGAGCAAAAACAATGCAAAGTGCTTTGTTTAAACAAAAAGCTAAAGGTTTGGATTTAATAACAAAAAACAATGTACTGAGGACACTGACATCTGTAAGAATGGATCTTCCATTTGTGAAATTGTTAAGAAAAAAAAAGACTGTTCATTTTGATGGTTGAGTTATAGCAACTCCATTATAAAGCTGGATATTGAATTTATCACACTTAAATGAGGGGTGTTTGAAGATGTTTTATGTAGCAAGATTATGTTCAATTTCTATGTATACGAGGTAGCATCGCCAGTTATAACCAGCTTATTTTGTTAACTTGAGAAATGTCAGAAACATGTACTTAAAGAGATGTATATAATAAAGCAGCTCCAACCATTGAAGGATTGAGGAAGATACAGTAGCACACACACACACACACACACACATACACACACAGAGTCCTGTGTTAACACACACAAAACTAATACCGTTGTACTTTAGCTAGGCCCTTGTCCTGGCACTAAGGCCTTTTTTTTTTTTTTTTTTAATGATTTATGTGAGCACACTGTCTTCAGACACACTAGAAGAGGGCATCAGATCCCATTACAGATGGTTGTGAGCCACCTTGTGGTTGCTGGGAATTGAACTCAGGACCTCTAGAAAAGCAGTCAGTGCTCTTAACCACTAAGCCATCCCTTCAGCCCCGAGACCTTTACTTTTGACATTGGGTGTTTGATAGCAAAAAGTTGAGTGAAGGTCTTTTGGGTTTATTACAGTTTCACAGATAGAAAATTCAGTCTTACCACAGCACATGATTGTTTCCCCCCACCCATATTAAATGAGGACTTTTAGCTTTTCACATAGACTAAGTACTTGGCTGGGGAGGAGTAGACATCAGAATGGATGCATCACCCATTATTTAGTAGAAGCTGGATTACCTGAACACATATACTTGTGCCAAAATGATTATTCCCTAACCTATCTACTGTGGGACCAAAAGTAGTCCATGTGAGTCCTGCAGGCAGTGAGTGTCATGATCCATGTATCCTAGGTAGGATGGAGTGTGATGACAGGAACCGTTACTGTACTGCTCAGAATGGCCCTCCAATCTAAAACTTCAAGGATGAGTTGGTTACTTTTAGAATTGTCCATTTAATAATTTTGGATCATGGTTAATCATGGATAACTGAAATCATACAAACGAACCTGGGAATAACAGAGTAATGAGACCTTTCAAAAGTAATTTTAATGTGCTTGAAGTAACCAGCCTACAGATACTGGTTGTTTGAATTACATCTTTCTTGTTATAGATGTACACACACACACACACACACACACACGAATGATTGCCTGTGATGTGCTACAACACATGCAGAAGGCAGAGAGCGGCTTGTAGTTGTTGATTCTCCTTCCAGCTTTCGAGGCCCAGGGACTGAACCCAGGTTACCTTTTCAGCTGAACCATCTGGCCAGCCCTGGGTTCTTTTCAGTAGTGTGGCAACTAGCAATCCCCTCGTTGTCGAGACACCTCTTACCAGTAGTTGTTGACATAGCTCATTCTAAGGCAGTCATGAGTATTTTGGGCTTGTTTGTTTGTTGCTTTTACATTTTTTTTATTATTTATTTACTTTTAAAAGAAAGCACTTATTATTTGACAGCTAGCCAGAACTGTCTGGACAGTGTTGAGAAGGCAGTCACCTTTCTTAGCAGTACATGGTGAGAGTAAACAGTTTGGCTTGTTGTTACAACTTAATTCCGTATGTTGGTCAGACATCACCAACTAGGTGGATTCCTTTCCTTATTATCCACAGACGATTGAGGAAGGAAAACATTTACAGCAGTGATGGGCTTTCCTTTTATTTGAATTTGAGTGAGAAAAGTCATATGTTTGTCTCTGACTTGTTTAGAGTAGAGAGGAAAAGAAAGCACCCCTCCCTCAGGGGCCTTGCTAGAAAATCACCAGCAGTTGGGGGGCCTTGCTAGAAAATCACCAGCAGTTGGTTTTCTATTACTTTGTTAGTTTCCAGAAGAAACTTGGGATGCTTGAGTTTTCAAATGCAAATATGTATTTGTGCCTTTAAAACTTGCGTCATACTTGTGAAGTTAGTGTTGTATCTTAAAATGAGTCGGACGGTGAAAAAACATACAAGTTCATTCTGCTTCTGTAATATCTTTTTAACAAAACTCCAGATGATTTCTTTCAATTTAGTAATGTCTTTAGCTTAGTAATGATTTCATTCAATAAGGGCTTAGTGGAATTGCTACATATGATCAAATGTATTTGATTTCTGTATTCCTGTATTTAATGCTAAGGTCTTAGAAAGGCACATGAAGAAGACAATGATTTTTGTTATACTTTTTAATCCATGACCTAGACTTCCTTAACCATTGGCTTTGACTCTCACCAGCACTACAGGGATGGTGACTGTAATCACAGCACCACAGGTCTGGAGCACATGTGTGTGTAATGCCAGTGGGGAAGACTAGTGAGAAAGATAAGTCCATTGAAATACATTAAATATAACATTAGTGCCTGGGTGTGGGAAGCTCCTCTTCACCTTGCATGAAGCCTTAGGTTAGAGCCTCACCATTGCAAAAAAAAAGGAGGCGCCCTGGATATTTATTTATTATTTCACAAAGATTTAGTGCACCATTGAAGAAATACACAAGTGAAATATACAGTAAACGTTTGGCCAAGTCCTTTCTTAGACTTATTAGTGAGCATTCGGAGGGTTAGAGTCAGGTCTTGGAGACTCCAGCTCTTCCTTCCTTCCCGACTTCAGCTCTTCTCTCGCTGTCCCTTTTCTCTCACATGTAACATATATACTCGTCTACGTTGAAGAAATTGAAGGCCATGGAAAAACTGCATTGGAAATTGTCTTTTACTTGTGAGATTTTATAAATTAACCTGCTTAGCAAAAGTTTATGCCATCAGCAGAGTACGTGCTTATGGTACTTCCTGGTGTATTGCAGTATTCAAGGGTAAAAGGGGGGGGGGCATGACTTCCTGCTCAACGTGTACCGAGTCTTCATATGAGCCAGGCATTGTACTCAGCTTTATATTTGTCTGGTCACTCGATCGCCATTGCTCTATTGGAGAGGTCTTTATTCGCTTTTAAAATGTGGCACTGTTATAAAACATTTAATTTGCTTAACACGTTAGGAATGTACGTTCAAGGTCATGGTTTATAGTCTCTAGCCAGGGTTGGACCCCTGCTCTCTGATTCTGGGGATGTGCCCTTTTCCCTAGGGCTCATAGGTGTCCACAGATGATGTGGTTTGGTAGAGAAGACAAAAATACAAAGTACAAGAAGAGTCAGTGTGAGAGCCGTATGGAAACTACAGACTGAGGTCTGTGGGAATGAGAGGGGGCCTAGGAGCTTACTCTGCTTTGGGAGTGGGAAGCCTTCCCAGCTGAGGTGACATTTGAGCTGGGTCATTTAGTCTTCTGCAGGGCAGCTGCCAGGTTCTGCCTTGTTTGAAATAAGCACATTTACAAGAGAATGGTGGAGCACATTCAACTTGATGGATTAGATTGACAGATTGAAAGTAACTCCCCAGAATGATGGCTTTGTTAGGTGTTTGTTCGCCGAGAACTCTACCTGCCACTCCCCTTTGGTGAATTGTGGTAAGAAAGCTGTCACATTAAGCTATCATTCAGGATATTGGGGGGGGGGGGGGAGGACAAATTATGGGCAGGAGTAGGTATTTTCAGAACAACCTACAACCCGGAAAGATTATATTTCAGAGCATTTAAAAACGAACACAACAGGCCTTTTTAATTTGTGCAAAAAGAAAATTGGATAATGAAAAGTTAATTAGGCCATGGATATTTTTAAAGCTTAGACATTCTGATTCTTATCCACCATAATTAGATGAATCTTTGTTCAGGCTAGGATAGAAAAAGAAATCAATTATAGAATCATACAATATTATACAGAGTATTTAATTCTATAAATACTTCATGTTTCTTGGGGATATTTTTTTGAAATCAGTTTCTAAGAAGTACATTTGATTCCAGCTTCCGCCTCTCTGTTTTGGCCCTCTGCTTCCTTGCTTTACGACCATCTCATAGATTTTGCGATTTCTTTCGGTGTATGTGTGTTAAATTATTGAAAGATTGAGAACACAGCTCTAGGTCTTTCTGAATTATGGCTGCTCACAGTTTTACTTCTGGAGAAATGGCTGAACAATACTTTGGGGTTGGCACTCCCCTCCCTCGCCCCTGACCCTGCTTTCCCGTTCCCTTAGGACCAACCTTCTTCCAACCCCCACTGCCCAAGCCTGAAATGGAAAGAACTTGCTTTGTCACTTATGATAATATTTAAGCTCTAAAATTTTAACAGTATTTCAGTTGCAAGTAAATGGAAATTGTGTATTCTGTTTAATGTGTTTCAGAAAATCCCTGCCATTTTTTTTTTTTCTTTAAATACAAGAAAACAGGCATGTAATGCCTCATTGAGAAAAGCCTGGAGGGGTGCTTTGTGTAAGTCTTAATTAAGGGCTTTGAAAGACCAAACAAAAGGCAAAAGGAAAATGCTACAGGGTTATTGTTATTCCACCCCATTGGCTCAGCTAGCTGACCGTCCCTTGGAGCATTTTGTCCAAACTGAATGACACTTTTGTGCGTGATTAACAGAGGTGAAAGAAGCCGATTACTGGGCCTTCTTTTCCATAGAACAGCTGCTGTTGGATTTAACTGCCTTTTACTCCTGCAAGGATGTTGTGATGACAGTTTATTTTTATAGAGCTATGTGATTGAAAACAAAATCTGTCTGACTTTTGTTATGAATATGCCCTGGAATTTATCATGGAAGGGTGAGTTTGTTGAGCTGTTTTTTGTAGTTCTCTGTAAAAATAGCAAATATGTTGTGTATAATTCACATGTGCATATTTTAGCATCTTTTAATGTGAGTGTTAGAAATCTTGTTTTTACTCTGTACATTTGTAGCTCCTTCAGCCTTTTCCTATTTTACTTTTAGTGAAAACTCATAATTTATTAAAGGTAGGAAGCAATTAGTGGGAGATTGAGTGGTCTTGTAAGCTTCAAGCTATTCTGATCTAGGCTTCTAAGTGGGACAGATGAATCCCAGAGACCACCTATATATACCATTAGTGCAGAGGTGCGGCTCCACCATTCAGTGGTAAGAATGAGCTTGGGGAACTCTCCCTTGTGTCTTGGTACTAATGAATGTTTACTAATAGATGCAACTGGGCTCAGGGCATATGGGTGTCTGGGATGACTTCATTTTAATATGTTTTCAGATTGCGGGGCATGAAATGGTTTCCTTTAGTAAAACTATAGGCCATTCTTTTTAGCTTTCCCGGGTGATCTAAAAAGTAAGTCCATCTTTTGCCAGAACAGAATCAGCATGGTTCTGTCTACTAAGAGAAGGACATGTATGTTACTGCCTTTCTTTTGGGAACAGTTCCCTGAGGCTCCTTGAGAGGCTGTTCTGGGCTTTCTTAGGTCTTTCTGTATTTATTGGCAGCAAATAAATGGAACCCATATTCACTTTTCAGTTTTCTTCTGAAGATGGATACATCCTAAGTGATTTTATTTACAAGCTCTCTCTGTTGATATCACCACATTAAAATAGAAAGTGTGGTCCATGTATTTACTTTAATCATGGTTGTTTCAAAAATACTTAGCAGGAGCAATTTGTTTTGGCTCATGGTTTCTGGGAATTTCAGTCTGTCATCGAGGAGAAGGCATGGTTGAGGGAGCCACTCAGCCTGAGTCAGTAGAAGTGGAAGGCAGTGGCTTTGTTGAATTGGGAAGTGGAAGCAGATAGCTTGGGCAGGAACTGACAAAGCCCTTCCCTAGCAACCCACCTCCACTATTCAGGGCAGCTTCCTACAGATTTCTCAACTTTCCCAAGCAGCACCACCAGCTGGGGATCAGTGAGTGAGTGGGGAAACATTTCAAGCCCAAACATTAACAGTCCCTAAAGCCTTAAAAAAAAATGAAGTAAAACTTTATGGCGAGATACATAGCCAGGTTATGTGGTTTCATGAGCCTGGCTATCATTTCAATAAAGTGTTTAACTCTGAAGCTCCTTCTAAGTCTATAGAGCATGTCTTCTTTCTGTAGACTTTGCAAAAGAGATGGTGTGGAACTGAGCTGTGTGTCTCTTCTCACCTGGGTTCATTCCCCTTCTTCTCTGTCCGGTGTCTGGCTTGGCTGCGGCTTCTGAACAGCTTGCTCACTCAGGCTGATGTACTTTCTAGCATCCTCGGCCTCTTTACTGGCTCAGCCTCAGAACAGCTTTCCTAGCAGTAGGCTCCTGGATTGAGGCTGCTCGGCTCCCTTAACTGTTAAGAGAGTAACAAAGCAGTGGAGTTCTTGCCTCTCCACTTTCCTCCCAGCCAGTCTTCGGGATGCTGTCTTCATTTCCGGTCCCGCCCCTGCTGTGGCCCTGACTGTCGATTTCCACACCAGAGCTGTCATCAGCTAGGTTCTCTGCCATTCACTTTAGAGCCAAGCTCATGGTCTGATCATTTCTGCCGTTCCATCTCCTCCTGCTGTGGATGCTATCATTTACCTTACCTAGATAATCCTTTTGACACTCTTGTACATCAAACCTACTTCAGCCACCCTTCCCACCCCCCTTGGTCACGTTTGGACTGTGTAAGTCTTGTAACTGCTATTCTAATTTCATAGCTTTTCAACCTCATGCAACCTTCACTCTGAGTCCTCATATCCCCATTATGTCTCTGGTCTGTTCGGAGCCTGCTTATTTTCCTTCCCCTGTCTCACCAGTATCCTTAACCTTCTTACCCCGTCGTTCTTTCTAAGCTGACTTTCTATTTAACAATTATGAAGCCTTTTAGAGATCTATGCCACTGTTTTGTGAAATACCTCACTGCCCAGCTTCTCACTGTGTGACCATGTGGGGTGTGGGGTCAGATAACTGAATGTGGGAGTCATGAAATATTTGTCAGCTGTAAAAGGCTTGTGGATGGGTGACAAGCAAACATTAATTCAAAATCAAATGTATAATGTATCCAAGATAATTGCACAGCTTCACTATAGCCGTGGTTTAGGCCATGCAGCACAAAGAATGCTATCTAAAATACCTAGGCTTCAATTTGGGACTGTCACTTGTATGTTATGAGTTGCAGTGTTTTTTTTGATTTTTTTTTTCTGTATTTACAAACATTTCAGCTTTTACATAGGCATAATGGATGAATTTTGTAAAGACTACACATTTCCTTTTATTATTCATCTTGGTATAAACATTAGATTAGTATATCTTAGAGTTGTATTAGATGAAATTTGAACGTAAAAGCTGCTAATGTCACTAATAAGTAGTTTCATTGGGAAAAAATCATTAAATGAATATTGGCATAGGATTAAGATAGAATTTTTAACAGTTTCTGATGATGGCCATAAATATACTTCTGCCCTATTGGACTACATACTTATCTCAGCATTGATAAGTATAAAATTAAAACATTGATCAACTCTAAAAAGTTGAAGGTGCTCAGTTTCCTATAGGATCAAATCTGCAACAAAGTTTCAACTCTTTAAATGAAAACAAGCACATCTATCTTATTATTGGACAAATTTGTCCTAGTCTTTAATAACTGGCAAGACTATATGTGCCCCAAGGATTGATATTAAATGAGTTTATGATTTCTTATTAGCAAGTGTTTGATGCGTGTGTCCATGTGCCAATTTCTTAGGTGAAAGGGGCTGTGCATGGAAAAGTTTAAGAAACTAAGTGCTTCTCACAGGCAACTCCTGCTGGCTTCAGGAGACGGCTACGTGGTGGAGAAAAGTTGCTCGTATGCACTGGTTGATGGAGACCGGTTTCATGGTGATACTGCCTGACTGTAGCCCAGATCACTGCTTTACAGAGTTCTGTATGTGTGGGATATTACTTTGTTGCCTTTCCAAATAGTTCCAGATCAATCACCCTTTATTGTCAAAGCCTAAGGTAAGCCTAAGGGTCTTTACAGAAATAATATTACAAACTTACTGGAGTTCAGACTCATTTTGAACATATTGGACCCTCTGTTGTCTTAGGCATAAGTATCTAAACTGTATCTTTCTCAAAATGAGCTGTTAATGCTCTAGCTTGACCTTGAAAGTCTGTCTCTAGTACTGCTCCCTGTATACCAGACTCCTTTTGGAAACAGTACGTGTTAATATGATCTCCAACACAGGAAGACACTCAGCGAATACAGACAGGTGCCCATAGAAAGCACAAGGTGATGTGGGGATTATTTTTCTCAGGTTTCATAGGTGGGAATCACTGTGACTTGCAGGGTTACTGAAGAAGGGTCACCTGCTGGGCAGGCAGGTGTGTTTCTTCTCACGTTCTCTGGGCTTTTCCAGACCTTCCTACCTTGCTTAAGATGAATTAGAGAGATTGTACATCAAAGAAAATGAAAAGGCAACTATTGACATAAAAATACCATTTCCTGTAATTTTCCAGGGATTTGTTTACTGTGTGCTTTGTGACAAGGCATAGGAGCAGAAGGGAACGGTTAGAGGACAGTAGACAGGAGAAACGTCTGCCCTTGGGAGTTTTGTCAGTCAGAAATGTACTCTAGGGACTATATGGTCTCTGGAAAGCAGTGTGGTGGCTCCCCAAGATGTTAAAATGCAACCTCCAGACTGTCCAGCGGTTCCACTCTCTGGTATGTCTTCAGAAGACCTGAAGGCAGTATCTTTAAGGAATATTTTCACATTCTCATCATGGCAACATTGTTCTTAGTAAATAGATAAGATATGCTCCAAATGACTGACAGATGAATGGATAAACCAAGTGTGGTATGTGTGTAGTCCGAATATCACTCAGTTTTAGGAAGGAAATATTTCCTTTTACTGTAACATGGATGGACCTGTTTCAATGAACTATACTAGTAACAAAAGAATGTATACTCTATGGCTTCACTTGTCTGAAGTACTTATAATAGTAAAATTCGCACACAGAGAAAGCAGATGGTGGCTGCCAATGGTTAGCCAGAGTGGCGAATAGGGACTGGATGTCGGCATTCACTTGTACGATAAAAAATTCTGTGACTGTGTAGTGGAGATGATAGTGTGATGATCTGAATATGCTTATTGCCAGTGACGTGTACAAATGATAGGTCTGTGCAACACGCTATGGAAAATGCTAAGATTATTGTAAATCAGAGTTTCTCAGCTTTGGCATTGATATTTTGGGCTGGATAATTCATTGTTAGAGGGTCTATTATAGTCTGGGTTCTTCTGAGAAATAGAATTAGTAGATTATGTATATGGCATGTCTGTCTGCCTGCCTGTCTGTCTGTCTTTCTGTCTCTCTGTCTCTCCGTGTGTATTAATGATATTGATGAAGAGAAATTAGTGGGGAAGACTTGATACCTATGGCTTCTTTGGACATGCACAGAGGCAGAGCAATAGGGTGGGCGTGGGGAGGGACGGAGGGAGGAGAGACTAACAGATATGCATGCCTACACACACACACTTTTTCAATCCTTTAAAAGAGATGACATGCAGACTTCACAGTAGCACTACCTTCTTTCCTGGCCTTGCACAGCAGAGAGTTGGCGCTATTCTTATAAAATACCTAGCTAAGTGGGGAGTAGTAAAATTAGACCTCCTCAGTGTCTAAGGAGTGTTTTTAGGTAGCAATTGAAAAATTTTAACTCTAGGAAATAGCATATTATCGGCCTGTCTACTATGTATGGATAAGTATGATTTCTTTCTTTCTTTCTTTCCTTCTTCCTTTTAAGATTTATTTATTTATTTTATGTGAATACATTCCTGTCTTTAGACACACCAGAAGAGGGCATCAGATCCCATTACAGATGGTTATGAGCCACCATGTGGTTGCTGGGAATTGAATTCAGGACCTCTGGAAGGGCAGTCAGTGCTCTTAACAGCTGTGCCATCTCTCCAGCCCCCAATGATTTCTTTTTAAAGCGGGTTTTGTTGTTTGTTTGTTTGTTTGTTTTTTTAAAGGCCTGTGCATTGGGCTTCTTGGCTACTTTTAATGAAGAAATGGTTAAGATGCAAAATAAATTTTAAAATAAGAACAAATCTGTGTGTATTTGGAGTAATGCACGTGTTTATGTTGGTAGTCCAAGTGCAGTCACACAAGTGGTGGTTTGTGCTTTGGACCAAGCTATTTACTAGCATGTCATCCTTCACATTTTAGAGCCATCCAATCCTTAGCAGTCATGCCGCTATCTAATAAGATGGGGAAGGTACCTGTTTGCAATTAAAAATGGGTAGTATCAAACAGACAAATGCGTGCAGCTTTTTTTAAAAATTATTATTATATTTTGTTTTGTTTCGAAACTGGATCTGAGTATGTAGCCCTGGCTGTCCTGGAACTCACTATGCAGATCAGGCCGACCTCACACTCACAGAATTCTCCTGCTTCTCTCTCCCCCTGCAGCTTTCTTTAGCATGACTTTTCCTCAGTCGCTCTTTGTCTATGCAGGCGGAAGGCTAACTAGACTTAGATAAGTGAGCTGCATCTCTGGTCACCATCTCTTATTGGCAGTTATATTGCTTTAGGCTTTTTGGGTATTAAGTACCATCTCTCTTTTGAAAATAGTCTTGTGGGGTCTTTCTGTAAATGTTATCAGATGTTAATAAGTTGCCTGATGTTGCAAATATGTAACATTTGAGCCTAGAGTTACTGTGAGAGATGTGCAGTTCAATCATGAACAAATGGTGTGAAGGCCTGCAGCAAGAACAAGTAGTCCGGTAACTGTTTACCATCTGATTAAAGGACATTGTGAAGATAGCAGCGTGCTAAGACCTCTTTACTGCTGTCCTGATTTTGTTCTTCTGAGGTCCTCATATTTTTCTTCTTTGTAGATGATGAAAACAATATGGCAGAAGAACTATAAAATATATATTATAGTTATATACATGCCTTTTATTTCTACCAAACCAAATTAAACTCCCATTATTATAGGGCAAATTTTATGGATAAATGGTGGGTTTGGAACATTTGTTAAGTCATTTGATAGTGCCTGGGTTTTGTCTGTTATATTCGTTTAGCATTATGGTGCCGTAGGGCGGCACCATTCAGCAAATGATTGACGTGATGCTCAAGTCTTGCTTGACATCTCTGCTAGCAATTTTGGGCATTTCTATGCAATGGGAAAAGCATTGGGACCTCCTAAGGTTGTAGTGAGGACGATGTGTGTGCATTGCTTGCTACAGTGCCTGCGTTGAGTACTAACTGCCCTCTTTCTTTACTCTTGCTAAGACGTATTGGTTAGGAGTGGCATGTGGCCTCATCAATGTTATCCAAACAGGCAATATTACTAGAACTTTATCCTTTAGTCAACTCGAGAAGGTTCTGCCTAGGTCTAACGTCACAGTCTCTGGGTTGTATTTGTTTGTTTGTTTGTTTATTGTTTTTCAAGACAAGGTTTCTCTGGGTATCCCTGGCTGTACTGAAACTTTCTCTAGGCTTACCCTAAACTCAGAAGATCTGTCTGTCTCTGCCCGCAGAGTGCTGGGATTAAAGGTGTGCGCCAGCACACATGCTTGAGACTGAATTCAGAGCCTCATATGCTTCAGCAAGGGCTGTACACTTGAGCTGCACCACCAACTACATCTTTAATATCTAAATTATGTTCCCTTTTAGAAAGTTCTGTGGGGGTGTTATGTACTGTCTCTTCTAAAGAGAGTCTCATGGGGTTATTTTGTAAATGTTACTGTATGTTAAAATAAAAAGTTGTCAGTCTGATATTGGTCCCGCTGACTGTTGAGACTTGGTGGATAGAATGAGCATTGCATTGACTTACACGGTATGGGCCTCATACTTCTCAGGCCTCATGTTAGGTCCAAGAGCTTTAGGAGAGACATGTATGCTCGGAATCCTTTCTCTAGTCCTTGGAACACAGTGGTGGTGTGAGCACTAACAAGGCAGCTACTTCATTACTAAGCAATCACTGGAAGACTATTACTGGTGGTAACATTAATAATGTTCTTTTCGGTTGTATTTTGCAATCTAATTGGCCCTACAGCTCAGTATAATAGAAAGACCATAGATTTCTTATCTTGCTTTAAATAAGACCAGAGTTACTAGGGTTTTTTTTTTGTTGTTGTTGTTTGTTTGTTTGTTTTGTTTTGTTTTTAAAAGACTCACTGTAGTTCATAGAATGTACTTTCTATAATGTAGTTTAGAGAATGCTTGTCTGTCATGCACGAGGCCTTAAACTGGGCATGGTGGCTCATGCCTGTAAATTCTATCACTTAGAAGGTAGAGTCATGAAGATAAGGAGTTCAAGGTCATTCTTAGCTATATAGCAAATTTGAGGATAGCCTGAGCTATATGAGTCCTCATCTCAATAAAAGGGCAATAACAAAAGAATTTAAAGAGGACCCAGATATGAACACCAAGCACATATTAGAGATTCAAGAAGTGTTACTTCTCTGTTCTGCTGTGCCGAATCTGTACATTGAACCTAGTTCACTGATTCATAATCATGAAGATGGTGTTCTCTTTCCTTTGGCTGAGTTCTGAAGCTTCTTCAATCTCAACCTTTCCCGGGGCAGATGTCCTCTGTTGCAGTGCCCTTCTCCCCAGCTTGAGTGTTAAGGCCTCTCCCTATTCTGTCCTTCTGTCCTGGAGGCAGAATTCACAGTTTCTATATTAGGGTCATGCATTCACTCTCCATAGGCATCTTGTATATGCACACTAGAAATAATGTCTTCAAGTGCCTCTCTTATTTGCAAACTGCTTCCCCATTTTCCAGCCTTGTGGTAGAATAGACCGTTCCAAATTTGCCTGTGGAGAACCTATGAACCTTTCAAAAAACAAGATGCCACCATTTAATCTTAGAGCTAGAAAAGCTTTGCATTCCATACTGGTCTCACATCCCAGAAGACAAGCTAGGCACTCAGATGACTTAAAAACCTCACCTTGGGCCACGTGCGCCATGATTGGCCATGGCCCTCGGAAGCCACATTCCATTTTTAAGTCCCATTTTAAATCAGAGGTTGAGCCACACGGTAAGGTCCTGCTGTTGTGTACCATATGGATGGAAGCACAGAAAAAAGAACCAGGCTTCCTTGGTGCAAGGGGTTTGCACACCAGTAGAGTGAAGACTTTGACTGTGTAGTACTGTGATAAAATGCTTAGTAGCTGCAGTGATGATGGCTTATCAACTTTGGGGAGAAAGTGCGCACCAAATAGGAATATATTTTAAAGGAGGCCTTGCACACATTAGGTTAGGGAGTGGGAGAAGGGAGTGGAAGAGTGTTCTGTGGGAGGTGTGTGGGGTTCCTGCTTGAAAGAAGGGTGACGGCTCAGAGCTTTGGGATAAGGTTCTGATGTTTCATTGCTTAGTATTCTTGGAAAACATGGTCAGGATTACTTTTTAGAGAAAACAAAAGAAAGAAAAGAAAATATACATAGTATAATTCCCAGCATTTTTCTTTTAATATGTAAAGTACCTTTGCCCAATTGATGACAGGAGCACTCAGCATTTCTGTTTGGTCCACCGTCAGCTGCCAACAGTTTGCCAACTGGCAGCATCTTGTGTGACTCTGGTCTAGTGTGTAATAACATGGGGGAGAAACCAGCTGTTGTGGGAGGGTCTAGCCAGAGCATATCAATTTAAGTGGTGCAGGGAAGAAAACTAAGGCCCCAGTCATGTTAGCTGCCAGAGAATCTCATATTCTCCCAGGGGTGTGGGGGAGAATTGAAATGTGACCCAAGCAGCAGTGAGGAGCTTCTGGAAGATCTTAGGCTGATGTGCCACTGGGTGTAAGCTCTGTGTAACTCTGAAATTGCTCTTTTGTGTCAACTGTTCTGTTGTGATTTTCATTTTTCTTCATTTTCTTGCCTGTGTCGTAAGAACAGAAATAGGGTGCCTTTTAAGGACTGTTGCTGTGTTCTGTGTCTTAGGTTGGATACTTTTTGGGGGGGGGGGTCAGTGAGCTCCCTGCTTTCCTGTCTCCTGTACCACCTCTCAAAAAGTGTCTCATTTGTTAAACAAATACTTAATTTCTGAGCATTTTCAAAGCAAGGTCAGCATGAGGGCTGAGGGAAGAGGCTGTTTACATGGAAAAGATTATCAGAACAGTTAGGAAACCTTGGGAAAGCTTGTTTGGGGAACTGGAAGAATTACAGTGTATCTATCTTTCAGAGGGTTGGTGCTCCTGCTTGTTACATGCCTTTTCATTGGTTGTTTCGGCTTGAGTAGCAATGCTCTGCTGTAGTCAGACTGTTTGGCCTGGGCCACCTGGGCCAAGAGTTTGTTTAGACCTTAGCAGTTACCATCAGAGTGTGCAGAAGTACTTTCTGAATGACAGCACTGTCCACGCATTTGACACAAGCGACTTTATTTTATCCTCAGAGCAAGTGTGTAAAGTAAACATTCCATTATTTTGGAAACTAAAGGAAGGCACAGAGGTTAATCTGCTAATGACTAAGGTAGCTAACCCTGGGCCATGTGCCTTGTGGTAGAGTCCTTGACCAGCCTTCAGGAGGTTCTAGGTTTAATCCCTGGTAGTGACCACACACACACAGCTAATCTGGAGTGGAGATTGAATGTGAACATCTAAGCCTTGAGGCAGAGCTGGTGTTTTCCTCCATTAGGTTAGTTCTGCCTGCGATGGAGACATTCATAGTGTGTATATAGTTTTCTGAGGATTGTTCATCTTATATGTGTGATGATTTTATTCTAAAAGCCATTCGTGCTAGAAAATCTCGTTGCAGAATGAAGCCTGGCACCAGGCCATTTCACATCCATGAAGGTTAGGCAGTTTTGGTTCAGTGGCTTTACTGAACTAATACACCCAGCTTTACCCCAGTACGTCCAGTCTACTGCTTGCTGAGCTAGGAGTTAGAAAATTGTGGTGATCCAGACAGATTAGATCTTTGTCCTTGTAAATTCGAAGTCCATTACAAGGAAGCTGACAAGCAAAGGGGCTCTCACATTTGAGGATCCTTCAGAATCGCCTGAACTTGAACTTGTTAATGTTCATTTCTACCAAGTCCCCAGGTGGAATTAAAACAATCTTTGTGAAGTTCTATCTGAATTGTTAGTGCTGGCTTAGAGGATGTGATACATGAGAGTTGTTATCCCTCTCTCTCTCACAGAATGTGTTACATGAGAGCTCTCTCTCTCTCTCTCACACACACACATATATACACAGAGAGAGAGAGAGAGGGGGGGGGAGGGTTCAACACTAGCTGTCTTCCATTGCTCGTCATCATTTTTGAGAGAGGGTCTTTGAACCTGAGCTCACTGATTTGACTAGATTTGCTGGCTAGCAAGCTGAGGCTCTTCCTGTTTTTTCCACTTGGTGCTTGGTTACAGGTGTGCACTTCCATGCTTAGTCTGTATGTAAGCGCTGGGAGTTTGAATAAACTCAGTTCATGCTTGTGCACTCATCTTTCCAACCTTACAAGTATGTTTTTTCCCTAAGGAAGGTAACATAACACAAGGAAGAGAACATAAGTTAAATGATAGGTACAGAGAGGAGATAGGCTGGATGACAGTAAGGCAGTTTTAATGGAGGTCACTTTAAAGGGACTCAGGAAGAAGTCAGAGGGTGAGGCTACAACAGGACCTAGGTCTTGACAAGCAGTCCAGGCTGATAATGAGGTCTGAGCATTAGGCGCAGAGGAAGTGGTCCTGAGCTTGGGTGCTCTGCGATGGGGTTTCGAAGGATAAAGGAGCAAGCTCAAGTGAGGCTTAATGGAGAGCAAGTAGCGCAGCAAGGATGGAGAGCTATCAGTTGTTTGGGTTTGACTTTTCCTAAGATTGCTTTGGCAGCTCTGTGGAGGTGTGGGAAGCCAGAGGGTAGGAAGTGTGGCGGTGTGAAGACCAGACAGGAGACTGAGGTAGGCTGCCAGAGGGACGGGGAGGAGGAGGAGATGTGTTCAGGCAGTGAGACAAGGTGGAGAAACAAAAGGAGTGAGCCAAAAGATGCATCCAGTGTTTTATCATAGCAGTGAATGCTCATAATGAAAACCCATGAAAGGTTAAATTACATTTTATACGTGTTGTTTTAAAGGAGATGGGTGCAAAGGAGATTTTGAAAAAAACATTCATCATCAAAACTTAACTTGTGTCATTGCCTACCCCTCTGTCCCCTGCAGGCAAACCTTCAAGTATCTGGAGAGCTTGGCTGGCCAGGACAACTTGTTCTCTGAGCTCTCTGGTTTAGTTATATTAGTGTGGAGTATAATCTGTGTGTGTGTCATTGCTTAATGGTTGGCATGTAGTGACTCAACTGGTAATTTAAATTAATAGACTGTGCATATAGGCGTACTATTGTTCCCCTCAGATCTCGATGGAGCTTTGATTGGCAGTTAAGTGATGGTGTATTGGAATTAATTACTGCAGCTGAGAAAGAACTGGGAAAACACACTAGGAAAAAAAATAGATAGTTGTGATGTAGGAGTGAGAGGAACAGATTCAACATGAGAGTGAGCCTAGAATAAATTATCCAGAACTTAAGGGCTAGAGCAGATGTGGGGCTCTGCCAATCATTGTATTACAGAGGTACAGCTCACACTTAGCCCCATCAGTTCACCGGTGTAGAATCTAGCTCTGCTGATGAGCAGTCTCAGAGTGGGTCCCCTTCCTGTCTCTTGGGATTCTCGCCCAGTCAGTGCCACCTCAGGCAGTCTCTCTCACATGTTAACACACATCCTCTTTAAACTGTTTCTTTTTCCTTTGCTCTTTTAAATCTTGCCCAGTTTACCTCAGGAAAAAATTTTTCTTTGTTCTATTCTAGAGCCAAAATAAAGGGGGAAAAAATCCTAGTCATGGTTAATATACATGAGGTTCATGCTGGGATAATCATATTGACAAATGATCCAATTACCAAGTCCTGTGGCTGTTGTCCTTACTGAGTTCTTGGCTACCTTTGTCAGTGCAGAATTGTCTCTGCTTAAATCTCGCCCTGCAGGGTCTTCGATCTCTTGTTAATCTCTCCTGCTTGCTGCCTCTCCTCCTTTTCTGTACTTCAAATTGAGTTCCTTCTAGAAATGTTTCCTTAGCTGTTTGTCTTTATCTTTTTTTCTTCTCTTCCTGCATAGGAGGTGCAACCATCTGCTCCTCCTCCCTAACAGTTCAGCTCGATTCTGAGCTTGAATTGAGATCTACTTCCTCTTAAATAGTGTTATAAGACCCAATGCACCAACTCCCTTTCTTTACTGTTGCCTCTCTCTGTGACAGCATGTTACTCAGAAATACCGCTGGGTCATCTTCAAGGTTCAATTGACATTTCCTCCAGCCTCAGGGCTGGCCTCTTCCATCTCCGTCTGTCTGTCTGCCTATCTGTCTTTCCGTCTATGCACCCATCGCTCCATCCTTTTCTCCCATGTGCTGGTTTGGTGGGTCAGGACTATATCCCATGTGCTGGTTTGGTGGGTCAGGACTATATCCCATGTGCTGGTTTGGTGGGTCAGGACTATATCCCATGTGCTGGTTTGGTGGGTCAGGACTATATCCCATGTGCTGGTTTGGTGGGTCAGGACTATATTAGCACTCACAGCAGGGTTTTCCACACCAACCTTTCCCTCCCTTTCCTTTTCTTCGCCTCTTCCTTCCTGTTTTCTTTTTCTTTTTTGTAATCTCTAGACATGGTTTCTCTGTGTAGCCCTGGCTGTCCTGAAACACTGTTGACCAGCCTGTCTGAGAACTAAGAAATCTGCCTCTGCCTCCTGAGTTCTGGGAATCAAGGCATGCACCACCCTGCCCAGCGTCCTTACTTTCAAATGTTAGGCCTCATGCATGCAGTCTCAACATTCTTGACTTCTCACTTAATATTTACTGCCAGGCAGAATGTTTGTACACTTGTTGGCTTGTATGTGAAAGGCACATGAGAGTGCTCAAAAGACACCACTGCCTACTTGATTCTTTTTTTTTTTTTTGGTTTTTTTGAGACAGGGTTTCTCTGTGTAGCCCTGGCTGTCCTGGAACTCACTCTGTAGACCAGGCTGGCCTCAAACTCAGAAATCCGCCTGTCTCTGCCTCCCAAGTGTTGGGATTAAAGGCGTGTGCCACCACTGCCGGGCTTACCTACTCGATTCTTAAATGAATTTACGATAGTGTTTTGATAAGATAAAATACAGAATAAATGGAAGAAAGGACTAGAGGCTCCTCCCACAAGTAAGTCAGAAGTAGGAATTACTGAATCACCTGCCTAAATGCATGCATTTGTAAACAGAATCTTAGTAGCTGGTGGAGGGGAGGGAAGGATCCATCTCTGTCATTCCACACTGTCCAGAGGATAGGACAAGTTGTGCAGAAGAAACACAGCTATTCTTGGAATGGAGGTCATAGGGAACTTTCCCCCAAGGGCTCTGATAAAGGGAATTCCCTGCGACCTGGTGAATAATCTCACTGGCATTCATATTGCAGTCACTTTTGGGGAAATGCTGCTTCTAACATTGCATTTTGTGAGCCAGCAGAGAAGAATCAGTGTGAAAGTTCAATAAACTAGTTAAGAGCGTGGGCATGCGCACCCACCACAGTGTCTTGGTAGAGCAGCCTTCACAGTATGTCCTCATCTTGTTCCCATCTGCAAACGGGTTATCACTTAGATTTCGTGGCTTCAAATCTGTTTTTAGCTCCCTTGCACATTGCTCATGCTGTACCCTGAATGGCCCTGGCCTTGGAGTCTGCCTTGCCCCATTTCTTTTACCTCTCTGCCCAACCCTTTGAATATAACTGCTTTCCTCACATCAAGATCAGAAGTAATGCCTAAGTTGCCATGGTAGTAGAATTTGCGGATCAACAACCCAATACATTGATTAAAACTGAACAAACCACCACCAACACATTAAAAAAATTCAAAATCCTTTTGTAGGAATTTTGTCTCATTTTAAATTTAATATGCATTTTGAGGGGGCAGTATTTTCAGTAGAAAGAGACTTTATAGTCCTGTTCTCATTATTTTGATGTGTTTGTGTTGTTTGTAAAGATTCATTTTTTGACTACAATTCAGCTGACTCTTACTTAGAGTCCCTCGGGCTTTTTAAAATGTTTTTTTATTAGCACATATTAATTGTAGCTAATGATAATTGATGTGACTGGGAAAAGGCTGGGTTCCCTCTTTTGGATTCTTAGTCTTGTTAATAATAGAATTTAGAAACAGATTTGGAAGGAAACTGGAAGACTGTTACATTAGTTTCTGAGAAAAGAAACATCAGGGCAGGCGAGCTGGGAATCAGCAGCCTCCGAGATCAGAGCTGAAGGAAAGGGGCAGGGAGAGCGTCACCTTTTGAGTTAGGTTCGGCATGTTTTGGCATGTAGGCCAGGAAACCGCCATGTGATAAGCAGGTGTATGGGGCGCTTCAGAGAAGGGATGAGAAAGCCCAGCAAAAACATGATTAGAATTTTGGCCAGAAGAGAAATGAGCAGGCCCATGGTATAGACTCTCTACCTAAGTGGCTGCATGAAGGAGCGGTTTCTTTCTGGAAGGATGAGTGGGTGCATTATCTCGTTAAGGGAGTAGTTATTCCTCCATCTTCCTCTGGCCTTAGGTGAATCAGCCTTCCTAAGGAGTGGTCTCCTGGTCAGCTGATTAGCGGCCCTGTTTAATTAACTCCTATAAGAGACAACAGTATGTAATATCCTAATCTTTAGAGCAGGTCAGACTGTCCTATCTCTATCCAAGGCCAGAGGCATTCCTTTGTTTTGTTCAGGGGCCTAAAAAGATGTTTACCTTTCCAATGTTACCAGGGAAACAGGAGGAGGGGTCCAGTCTCATTGTTTAAGAACCATTTGTGCATTGTCTGAGAGAAATTATCTCCTTACTCCCCTACCCCCATTCTGGATCGGACTTCTAAGTTACTTATATTTAAAAAATCCTCCAGCTAAGGGAAGTTCAGATTCCTAGGATTTGTTGTTTAGATTCTCTTCTTGGTTATTTAATTAATTACTTAATGCTTCTAGTACTTAATGGCCTCGTTATTAAAATGATTAGATAGTGATTGAATGATGGCAGCACAGATTGTCAGAGGGGACTTTCAGTTCTGGCTTTTGGCCAGAGGTCAAGCTACCTAATCTTCCCAGTGATGCTCTGAGGTCAGAATTGTCGTTCTTGCTTACACAAGTAAGGGCCAAGGAACAGAGATTATAGGGCTTGGACAGGCTTTTGGCCTGGCTGGAAGAAACTCTTAACCACTATGCTTTCTAGTTCAGTGGTTCTGTGATGTGCTATTTATAGAACAAAGCCTGTATTTTGAAATTTTGAGGCAGTAAAATTAGTTTTACTGAAATTCAGTTTTGTATTATTCCTCCCAAGCTATTTTTAAATCCAGTAACTTATATTTAAATGAAAATGTTACTCTTTCTTGCTTGTTCCCAAATGTGTTTCCATGTGAGATTATTTGGCTATAGTAGTAGACACAGAGAAAAAGTCAGTCACTGATGTCTTTTGTGGTTCAAGAGGAGTAGTGTGTGTTCTTAGTGTATGTCTAGGAGGAGACCCAGCATCACTTTTCAGTATGTTTTCTATACCCACCCTTCTGTTCCTTCTATAACCAGGTCTTTGGCTCTCTCGGAAGCATTGAACAATGGTCAAGTGTGGAATTTCTTGGAAGTATTAAATATTTAGTATGATCACTATGTGAAGATTTTAATGGATTGACCGCTGTCATTTACTCTACAGATACTATGAGCACTGCTTGTGCTAGAAGCGTGGTATGAAATAGTGAGCAAAACATAGGTCCTTAAAGAGATCTCTGAGTTCTACTGATTCTTGATTCATGGTTATCATATGGCTACTTTCATATCCTCCTACGTATGAAGAACCTAACTTACTCAAGTCTTTTCCCAATGTGACCCAAACCAAAACTCTCACCTCTTTCCATCACAGTCATCTACCGCCATTCAGCTGTACCTATTGCGTTGGTGGGATGCTCAGTTTGTTTTTCAGTCTAGGACACGTGTTTGAGTGAAAAAAGTGTGTGTGTGTGTGGGGGGGTAGAGGCTACTAATATTTGTGCTGGGACAGTAAATGTAAGTCAGGATTGTGTCAGGTGACTGGAATGCATTTCTATTTTACTTATCTGAGTTGATAAGCCCCAAGCTCAACATTCTTTAATTTAATGAAATTGGCCTCAGAGGTATGCCCTTGGGTTTTTTGTGTGAGTTTGTAGGCTTAGATATGGGTTTCCTTGCTGGAGTTTATTTTCTAGTCATCTACAGACTTGAGAGATTTTTTTTCAGATAAATGTCATAAAGTAATGATTCTCAGTAAAGTATAAAGTAACAACTCTGAATAATCTTTGGACAAAAAAAAAAAAACAATGAGAGAAGCAGGGGACAGGAGAGAGAGAGAGAGAGAGATTGAGAGATTGAGATTCTTGTTAAGCAAATTTCATGACAGCACATAGTTTTCTGTCCAGATAAACAGAAATATTTAACCCATATTCATTATAAAAGTCAAAAAAACTTTTGTTGTATATTATGGGATTTACAAATTAATTGTCATAAGTAGAGCAGTCTAAGAAGATCTTAAACCTTTTGAGAGCTTTAAAAAATTACATTTTTTATCTGCACGTGTATATAATTTCATATGCATAGAGGTCAGCAGATAAATTCCAAGAGTTGGTTCTATGTTGGCAGCAAGCTTTACCGGATGAGTCATCTTGCAGGCTCAGCTTTTACAGCTTTTGTTTCCAGAGATTCAAGGCCTCTTTCATCCTGAATAAATCATTAGTGATTTTAAGGAGTTGTACGTAATTCCCGAAGACATTATTTGAATGAGTTGTTATAATGTAGCATCATCCATGTTTATCTTTTCAGAGTTAACAGAAATCATCCTCTCAGTTACAATTTTTAGTAATTGTTTAAGGGGTAGGATACATTTTGGAAAATGGCCATAAAACCAGGGAACAAATTAAAAACTGAAACAAAAGGGAGAGGGGAGAGAAGGGGAAAGTGCTGGTAGTGGCAGGGAGAAGTATCTGACTCCTCATGGCCTGAAGGAAGTGATTGCTCCACCGGCCTGCGTTATGGGGATGGTGAAATCCAGCTTTGAGCCATGACTGCTGGCCACTGGCCTTCAGCCTCCTGCCTGACTCACCATTGGGGATATTTTTCCTATAGAATGAGGTTATGGTTTCAGCGTTTGGAACATGGAGCTGTTGTTGCCCAGGCCACTTATTGGTTGTTCCCGTTTGTATTTGGGACATTAGAATTTACATTATCTTATCTAGGGTGGTTTTGCCAAGGTTATTTATAACCATTTATGACCAGCAAGTGAAAAAATAAAACACTAAGATAGCTCTAACCTCCTCAACCCAGGCCAGGGTAGCAGAATGAAAATGTATCACCAGTTCTCGGAGCATCTGAATGGACCAGCATGTTAAAGTGGTTGCGGTACCCCTGGACTCTCAGCTAACGGCATCCTTTCTGACGGTTCCAGTTCATTTTAGCATTGTCCCATAATAGGAGAAAGTACTAAAGCAGGAACGAAAGGAAAGAGAGGCATTAAATGTTACTTGATACACTGGGGCAACTTTGTGTGTTGGGAAAGCAGCTGCAGTTCTGATTCAGTTTCGGTGGAGAATGAGCAGTACTGGATTTGAATAGTCAGTTCCTTGAACTCATGACTCTGCCTTCGTCAGAGAGGACACACAAGCCAGGCCTAGCCACAACTTTTACTTTGCAGTCAGGACAGAGATACATGCTAAATCAAAGTCTGCACAAACTTTTCTTACCTTTATTTTGTTTGCCTTCTGACATTTTTTTCTGTTCTGTTTTTTTCCTATTTCAATTTTTAAAAAGTTGGCTCTGAACCATTAACATGATTTCACAACCCTCTAATTGGTTGTGAGCTGAAGTTTAAAACTATGCCTCTAAATAGATTTTTTTTTTGGTGGGTATACATGTTTGAAGGCAAGGACCATGAAGTAATGTTTTCCTATCAGCCCCGTTAATAAGTATAATAAATAATGAGCCATAATAAAGCATGAACCATTTAGTTAATTAGAATATTTACCATAATACATGCTGTTGGGTTGCTTTCCTTATGAATAGTGCATTTTGTCTGCTAGGATGAAGTAATTGAGTGTTTCCAATCTGCCCAGACGGTAATCCTTACAATACTTCTTGTTGATGTTAAATGGTCTATTGAAATAGCATTTTGTCTGTGTGTCTTGGCTGGTAATGAACACTGTTTTGTCATCATAGGGTTACCAGAACAGCTGTTGACACCCAAAGAATGCCTGTTAAGTAGCAGAAAACAACAAACCATAGTTTTAACCCTTTTCTGGTTTGTATGATTCCACATGGTAGAGTATGAGATCGTGTGGAAACTGAGGTTCTTCTATTTCTGGCTTTCACTGTCTGGTATTAGGACACTATATTTTTTCTCTTTAGAGTTTATCCCACATTTGAAAACTAGTCTTCATTTAAAAACACAACAAGGAAAACTAACCAAAAAGAAGCTGACTTTCTTCCACTATCAGGAAATATTGAGTTAGCCTTACCAGTTTTACTATTTATTTTTCTTCACTCCTTTGAAAACATGCCTTTTAAACAGCACAATGCTTTTTCTTTGTGGTGTGAGATTTGGACACTGGTGTGGGGTTCACTGTCTTCTCTAACTTACAGGTTTGTGCCTCTCTGAAGAACACACCCTAATTGTCTCCTGAGCTGTGTTGTTTCATCCAGAGCATAAACGATTATGGCATGAAATATTATGTTTGGGATGAAGTCATGCGTCGGTCTCAATTGCAGAGCCCTTATAACTTTTAAGGAGGGTGTGTTTAAGTCTACTCATTCACACCCTTGCTAGCACAAGCCAAGGAGCCCACACATAGAGATGGGAAAATAGGAATCTCAAGGGTTCTGATTTTCTACTAATGCATGGAATGTGCGGGCTTAGGAGTGGTAGAGTGGGAGTCCTAATGCCAGCTTTAGCCTTAAAAGTTACTGAGTACAAAGTGTCTCACAGCAGAGAAAGAAGGCTAAAATCAAGAGAGCTGGAAGTCTCCGTCCTGGAATTTGTCTCATTGCCCTATATATGATCTTTCTGTAGCACATTGGGCTTGCTTAAATGCCAGCAGCTTTTCATGCAATTAAAGTTCTGATTTCTAAAGGTCACTGAAAATGCCTCAGGCTATGCTCTGCCTCTGCTTACCAGAGAGCTGCTGCTATGCTCAGCAGCCAGCCCAATCGTAATGGTTGACTCTCCTGGTGATCATATTTTTTTGATCTTTTTTTTTTTTTTTTTGTGGTAATTCTCTAATTCTTTGATGCTTCTCAACTTTCAATGAATCTGATTTTTTTTATATTACTCTTTCCACCTAGAAAACGTCCTTACACACTTCATAATACCAGTTGCTTAGCTCAGTGGCAGTTTAAAAAAAGCAAAGGAACCCAGTGTGGACTGTGGTTTATATCCTGAAAATATACATTATATAAATATGTTCCATAAAAATATAGACATTAATATTTTTCATATATCAATAATTAACCTTATGTGTGATGTACCTAACTTAAATGTTGGCAATTCATTATGTTTCTTTTAGACATTTTAAATATAAACATTGTCACAAGTGAAATTGATTTCATTTCTTCTCTTCTGCTACCAAAATAAAGTGTTTAGAAGGGTTTTGGGATGTACTCACCTGTTATGCCAGAAAACATGAATGGCAAAGGGTCTAATGGTCAGCAAGTATTTTAAATAATGAAGAACTAACCCATTTATTCAACATACACAATGTGTCTTTATTGAGAAACATGGTCAACCTACAACCTAATGAGTGAGACCACAGATCTACATAATAGTCCTCTATAAAGTAACACTTCTTCTTTCTATTTTTAAAATATAATTATTTGTGTGTGTGTGTGTGTGTGTGTGTGTGTGTGTGCATGTATATACCGTGTGCATGCCTGGTACCATGGAGGCCAGAAGAGAGCGTAAGATCTCCTCATAGAGGATTTACAGATGGTTGTGAGTCCCTGGATGTGGGTGCTGGGAGCGCAGCCCAGATCCTCTGCAAGAGCAGCAAGTTTAACCACCGAGCCAGCTGTCTACCCCAATACCTGCAGGTGTACTTACAAGAGTTCATTGGGGGTTTTCTTCAGCTTTTTGTCGAACTTAATAATTTCCTCTTGTTCTTTTGTGTCTCTGTACTGCTTGTGAAGTTTTTAGGGTAACTATATTTTCTGTGTCTCTAAACACAGGTACAAACATAATAGATGCCCAGTAAAGAAAAGGAATGGTTTTGGCTAAATGTCTTCATTCAAGCTGATAACAGAAAAACTAACTAAAAACCAACAAAGGCAAAACAATCAATCTAAAACTGAAAGAACTTCAGTTTCTTGATCCTCAAGCAAGTCTGAAAATTACAATTTTGGTTTTAATAAGAATTGGAGAGAAGCCCTCTAGGTATGGAATGAATACTTTTTCCTGTTAGCAGAGATGCCAAGAGGTAGATCTATCTCTGTCATCTATTGACCACTGATCTGTTTTGCATCTCTGTAACTTCCCTTTTTGTACCTGGTTGCTTTGCTTTAGGGCAATGCATTTGGGACTCTTCCACATCATTGGTTACATCCTTAGTCTGTTCCATTACATTGCTAGATCACTTTCAATTTAATACACATGCAAGAGATTCGTTGTGCATTCACAGACACAAAGACATTTTGAGTTGTTTTCAGTTCTTGGCAATGATATTGAGACCCAGGATTGCTGCATCATATGGCCATAAGTATATGCTCAATTTTATAAGAAACTACTGATCTATTTTCTAGAGCAGTTGTGCCTTTTGCAGTTGCTCCATACGTGTATGGAGTTACAGTTATTCTGCAGCCTGACCAGCATTTATCATTGTCTGCTATTACTCTGTAAAATTCTGATAACTCTGTGATATCATAGTATGGGTTAACTTGTATTTTCTTAATAATTAATGCTAAATAACTTTTGATGTGCACATTCACCATTTGTAAGTCTTCTTTGGTAAAACATTTGTTCAAATATTTTGTCTATTTTAAAGTCGGGTTTGTTTCTCACCACTAATTTTGAGACCTTTTTTCCATACTGTGTTTCTGTATGACCTTGGCAAAGCTTAGAGGAAGTAGGTGCTCATGTTCCTTATGTTTACTAATATAACTTAACCAGTTGTTTTGTGTGTTTTAATATAGTAACAATGACAATTCACTTGTGAAGTATTTTATTTAAAACTTTTGAGAGGCATTAAAATGGAGGTTCTAACCCATGATAGTGATGATAAAATGAATTAGACATTCTTTCTCTCTGATGAAATTCACAAATTTTCAAGATTTTAACCTGGCATTTTCTCAAGCATGGTTTGGGAGAAAGATCTTATAGATGGGGTAGTTAAGGACCTAGAGTAGAAAATGACTTTCCAGGATGGTGACTTTCTCTTGGGTAATTAACACTCACCGTACGTGTCAGTACGATGATATGCTAAGGAAACAAAGACTACCAAGAAGCAAGTGTCTGGTCCTGCGTGCCAGGGAGCAAGGGCTACCCTTTGCTACTTGGACGTCAGGGAAGAGGTTGGGCAGCATGGAAGCCTTTTGAACCACTGCCCAAAGCTGTTTGCAGTAGGAGTGCTCACAAGGCACTAGAAGCATGACTGTGTTGGTAGCTAGTCGGATCCTAGGAGTGCTGAATAAAACAGGCCGGAAGCATCAATTAAAATACTACCTGTGCAGTTCTGGCCCGTCTGCATTGTGAAATCACGGTTCTTCTTCTTCTTCATGGACATATATTTGTTCTTGTGTGTGTGTGTGTGTGTGTGTGTGTGTGTGTGTGTGTGTGTGTGTGTGTTTGTTTAGACACATGTGGATGGCAGGAATCAACCTTGGGCTCTGCTCCTCAGGAGCCAGCAACTTTAGATTTCGAGGCAGGGTCTCTTGTTGACATAGAGTTCTCCAAGTAATCTAGGCTTGCTGGCCAACAAGCCCAGGCAGGGGTCCTTCTGTCTGGACCTCCTCAGCACTGGAGTTACAAGTATGCACAACCACACTCAGCTTTTTAAAAGTCAGTCATCTTTTTATTGTGTTTTTTTTTTTTTATATAGTTTTGTATTGTTTTGCTTTGTCCAGACAGAATTTTATGTATCGTAGGCTGACCTTGAGCTCACTGTAGCCAAAGATGACTTTTGGTTACTGATTCTCCCACCTGTACCTCTGAAGTACTGTTTTGTGGTTTTATGGTGCTGGGGATCAAACGCAGGGCTTTGTGCTTTCTACTAAGTGAGATGCATTCTGCACTCCATTTTAAATGTGGGTCATGGGGGTTGAATGCAGGAGCCTCGTGTCTATGTGGCAAACACTACCTACTAAGCTATCTTCGGAACCAATAATGCACCTTTTTAAAGTTTAACTAAATGTTGAAATTATACCTTATGTAATTGCCAGTTAAGAACAGAGTAGAATGATAGATTTTAAAGTAGAAACTAAGTTGTGAGCATATTTGTTATGCCAGCTTTCCCATCCTAGCCTGGTGTCAGCACATATGTACATAGTGAGAACTTTGTACTGATCTAGTGAATGGACGGCAAGCTTTTCCTTTGTTAGTTACTTATTTTTATTTATTTATTTACTGACTGTTTTTTTTTTTAAATTTTTATTTTTTTATTTTTCCTACTTTATTTACATTTCAGATGTTTCCCCCTTTCCAGATCTCCCTTTTGGAAGCTCCCCATTTCCTCCCCCTCCCCCTGCCACTATGGGGATATTCTCCCACCCACCCTCCCATCCACCCACCCACTCTCGTCATCCCTCCTTGGCATTCTCCTATACTGGGGCATCTAACACCCTCAGGCCCAAGGGCCTCTCCTCCCCTTGATGTCTAATAAGACCCTCCTCTGTTGCATATGTGGCCAGCACCATGTGTCCCTCCATGTGTATTCTTTGGTTGGTGGATCAGTCTCCAGGAGTATCGGGGGGTGGGGGGTGGGGGGTGTCATCAGGCCAGTTGCCACTGTTGCTGACTCCCTGGGGATGCAAACTCCCTCAGCTCCTTCAGTCCCTTCTCCAACATGTAATACTGACTGGTTTTCAGTTGTAAAGAAAACCGTTAGTTAACTTCTATTTGGTATTCAGTGGCAGAGATACACTCTGGTGTCTACAGGCTGTGTGTATGTGTGGGGGAAACAGACAAAAATATTGATGTATGTTAAACTTTATTATTTAGAGACAATGAAAGATATTTTTATTGCAAATGAAAATAGGCATCAAGAGATGAACTTTCTTAGAATTATATGATAACTTTTAGATAAAATCTAATGATATACACATAAATATGGCAGTGGCTATGTGTGGATGTTGATAGTGTGGATTGTTTTATTTGTATTTTATTTTTAAAGAAATAACATAGGTTACTTTGCTAGACTGGTGTCAGAAAGGAAATTACACTCTTAGTTAATTTTAACTAGGAAATTGGTACAATGTGAATTTTTATTGCCTTTGGATGTTAGAAGCTTTCTTTTCTTTCCAATTATCTACACCCGAGGCATTTTTTTAATAATTAAAAATGTTTATTATTTATATTGTGCACGTATGTATAGGTATGTGTGTGTGTGTGTGTGCGTGTGTGTGGAAGTTAGGGACAACTTTGTGTAATTGGCTCTCTCTCTCTCTGTCCCTTTATGTGGGTCCCAGGGACCAAACTCATGCCACAATACTTGCATGACCATCAGTACTTATAGGTGCCAGCAAGAGTTGAAGCCATTTTGCTAGCCTATGGCCCATGAAGAATTTTTCAAAGTTGCTTTCAGTTTGGGGTTTTACTGTAGACATCTGTTATTTGGAAACTGGCCTACTATTTCTGGTTGATTACCGGAGACCCTGGAAAAATTATTATAAGACAACTAGTTAATCATAATCAACATGTACTATTTGAATTAAAGGACACCATCAGCCACGTTTGTCATTGTTTGTGTCTCCTCTCCCTGCCCCTCTGAGAGACCACAGCTAAGAACTGTGTTCCATAGGTCCTGTATGTGGTTTAGTGGCTTTTTAAATTGTTGGGGAGGTTTCAGGTGTACAGTACATGCCAGTAGGAGGGCAGTTTCAAGGAATGCAAATAGACTGTTTGTTCACATTTAGACAACACAGGTCTGTTTAAAATTAAATAATGCTCAGGCCAAAGTCCCAGATCCTTTGAGGACACAGTGAGTGGCAGAGGCCACAGTAGTACATATTGGCCACCAACAAACAGCTTAAGTTCCCTGTGAAGCACTTACAGAGATTTTAAAAGGGGGGATGTGGAAACAGAATTTCTACAGTGTAGATGCTTCAGCATTACTAGGCTTAATGGGAGGGGGAAGATGAGAGTTTAACCATGAGGAGATTTGTCAGTTTCAATAAAAACAACTGCATCCTTTAAAGAGCAGTGTGGAAAACAGTGACGTGCTGGTTTAGTGTTCAGGTGTGGTTTTTTAGTGAAATGCTGCGCTATTGTGTGTCTCGTCTCTGTGGTGAAGAGTTGGAAGCATTTTGCTGTGTGGGTGGACAATGTAGCCTTGTGTTCTGTCTGTTATGAAAACAAAGATGTATAGAAAAGATTTTTCCTTCCACCCTGCCAAAGTAAGTTTTAGACTGTCTCCAGTGTTCTCACTAAACTGCTTGCAATCACCCTAGTCGTTTTTAAAAAATTATTTTATTTCTTTATTTTATTTTATGTACACTATGTTTTGCCTGCATGTATGTCTGTGTGAGGGTGTTGGATCCCCTGGAACTGCCATGTGGGTACTGGGAATTGAACTCAGGATCTTTGCAAAAGTAGCCAGTGCTCATAACTACTGAGTGGTCTGTCCAACCCCTCTCCATCCTAATCTTTCTGAGAGAGGATTTTGTCATTGTGCCTCTGATCTGTTTTCCTTTAAAAGTATAATTTCTTGTGCCAGGCGATAGTTGCACATGTTTTTAATCCCAGAACTTGGGAAGCAGAGGCAAGCAAATCTCTGAGGACCAGCGTGGTCTACAGAGCAAGTTCTAGAATAGGCACAGCTACACAAAGAAACCCTGTTTTGATCCACCTCCTCCCCACATATAATATAACAATATAACATAAATAAAATATATGTGTGTGTATGTATGTATATATAAAAATTTTTTTGAAACATAAGAAAGTGTGACCGTCAGTATTCAGCCCTTAACTGTTTTTTGTTTGGTTTGGATTTGTTTGATTTTTGGTTTTTAGTGAAGTGTGTGATCTGATTAGCTCTACTTTTGTTGAATTTTTAGGACCAACTTTCAGTTCTAGGTGTTACTCTTCAGAGTTTCTTGTTCTCTTTTGCTAAAGGGTTTCTTCCTAGGAGGTACCAACTGTTCTGTGCTTCGCCACCTTTTTAGTCCTAAGTCTGCTGCATTCAGTGGTCCTCTAGTAACAGCCAGACAGATGATGGGAGGGAGGCAAATACCTATTACTCGGTGAGCTTCTTGGTCGGGACTTGATATTTTCACAGCAGTCTGAATCTACATGATTACTGCCTCCATTTTGACAATGAAGTAGCCAGATGTCAAGAGCTCAATAGCCTGCCAAAGGTCGCACAGCCCATATATACATACAGTGTTGGTGAGTTCCAGGCACTTGACCTTGGAAACTTGTGTGTTTCTAACAGTGGCCTGGCTCTGAGGTCTTCTGTTTTGTTGAAATTGTCCTTCGGTGATGTTTGTGACTAGTGCTGACCTTGTATGCGTGACTTTATTTTCTGCTACATTTATCTTTGAGTATGAATCTAGAGTGGTAAATCACTGGGTTCTGTAACTGATGTGGCTGGCTGGTAGACTGAGCTGCTCATGAAAGTCAAAGACTGATTTGTGAGAGTGTCTTGTAGCCGAAGATTTTTTTCTTTACAATTCTTAAAACATTTATTTCGTTTATTTATTATTTTGTGTGTGGAGGTGGAGGTCTTCCTAACATATATGTGTGTGTATCACATACATGCCTGGTACCTGTGGAGGCTGAAAGAGATTCATATCTCCTGGAACTAGAGTTTAAAATGATTGTAAATTACCATGTGGGTGCTGGAAGTCAAATCCAGGTTCTCTGAAAGAGTTACCAATGCTCTTAATCACTGATCCATCTCTTCAGCCCTAGCTGAAGATTTCTAGGCAACTTTCTTTTACTTCAGTGTTTATGTGAGTTTCATATATTTGTAATTACTAGCTAGGGCTTCCATCTGTGAATTGTTACAGGATAACTCATCACCCAGCATGTCTTCTCACCTCATCTTTATGAAGTCTGCAGCTTGGATTCTCCTGTGTGTGTTGGTGATGTCAGGTCTAGAATCTACTCTTGGCACTGTCTGTAGGTTGTTTATCGCCATTAGCTCTCATTATTTTAAATGGGAACCCACCCACCTTATACTCTGTAACCACAGGAGTCTAGGGCTGCCCTGGAGATTGTAGCTTGTCCCCTTTCACCTCTTTTTACTTTATTTCTAAATATTTAATAACTGTAGCTCAGATAGTGTGAGGGAGAACATTTGTAAAAAGGAGCCTTTTGCTAGGGCTTATGTGTCAAATCTCTTAAAACATCAGAAGTCTTCTTCCTGACCCGGGACTTAGAACCTCCCTATGTGTTTAACATACATTAGTTTGTAAGTACAGAGTCTTGCTAATTGCAATTACAGCTCACAGCAAACTACCTGTTGTGTGAGTGCCTGTGTAAGTATGTGTGTGTGTGTGTGACTGTGAGTGTCTGTCTGTGTGTGTGTGTATGTGTCTGTGTACACTATGTGTTTCTGTGAGTATGTGTGTGCCTATGTAAGTATGTCTGTGTGTGAATGAGTTTTACAAAATGCTGAATGTAGACAGATTGTTGGAATAAATGGTTTCTAATTATATTACATGACCCACCTTTGATGTGAGATTAATTAGTCCACTCCAGACCTTTTCTGATGAAGCAATTCATCGGTTTTTCTGATAGTGTGGAACTCACCTGAATTCAGATATGCCAACCTTAAATAGTTTGGGGTGACTCTGTATAAAGCAATAAATCAACAATTTATTGTCCCCTTTCTCATTTTACTAGAATAGCTAAAAAGTAGCAACAACTGTGTAATTTTACAGACTCATTCTTTACTCATGAGATTATTGCTTTTCCTTTCAAATTAAAACTTGTGTTGTATTCTTAAGAATGGTTTTGGTGTATCCAGCAGAAGTCACTGCTTTTCTATAGGAAAAGCAGTATATAGCCTTTACATTTTACATCATGGTAAACTGTTCAGAAAAAAAATCCTTAAGTGAGCCTTGCATATTTTCAACAACAGCAAAGAAAGTGCTCCTCCATGATAAACAAACTCAGAGCAACAGGTGAAAGAAACAATACAATGTCAGGCTAGGAGGCTACACAAACCAATTAGCTCAACTGTGTCTTAAGAGAAGCCCAGGGTCAACTGTTTGGGAATCAATTGTCAGGTCTCTATCCCCTATTTTGATGGTATTTCACCAGTCTTTTGCCAAATGATTGTTTTTAAAATTGTAACTTTATTGTGTGTGTATAGGTCTTTTGCCTACAAATAATCCTTTGCACCATTTGCCTGGTGCCTACAGAGTCCCGAAGAGGGCATCAAATCCCCTAGAACTGGAGTTACAGAGGCTTATAAACTGCCATGTGGGTGCTGGGAACTAAACGGGGATCCTCTGGAAGAGCAGCAAGTGTAGTTCACCACAGTTATTTCTCTAGCTCTTGGCCAAAGCCTTTATGGGAAAGGGCTCCTTCCCCTTTCCTCACCAATGATTGCTACCTTGGATAGTACTGGGAACTGGGTTTAAAAATAATACTTCCTAGAAAAAGACACAATGTCTTCTAAGTTATCTTTGATAGGATTTGAGTCATTTTTCAGTGATAGAAAAAAATTTGGAATATTTGTGAGTCTAGTAACAAGATCCACTTAAAGGGAAATTTCAAGCTACGAGAAATTTATGTGTACATTGACTCCTCAGTTGGTGAGCTATTTATAGTCCTTTTTCTATTCAGTTGTCAGGCAGAAGTATATGACTTAAGATGTATTGATGATTATGCCAAGGTCTCGAGGCCATTATCTCCTCCCCTGTTTCTTTAGGTGTTGACAAGTGAACCTGGGGCCTTACATACACTAAATATTCTCTGTCACTGAGGTTCACCATCTACCCCCTTTTCCTAATGTTTAAACTTGGTATTATTATTCAGGCTCTTGTTTCTACCTTGATTAGCAGTGAGGAGAGTTATAGGAATTATGTACTACATAGGAAGACAATAGGAATTCACATTTTCCTTCTCTTGTTGGCCCTGAGGAGGTTATTTTGCCCCACAGTGAGCCTTGGTTGCCAGGTTAGCAAAGGGTGATTGTTGGTGCAATTTTATACTGAGAGCATCTGCTCCTTTTTGCAGCTTCTGTTCCTGCTGGTTTTGGTCCTACTGCTGTTTCTGTCATTCCCAGTCCAAGATGTTTTCCAACTGCCTTGGGAAAGGCTAGGAAGAAAAATCTCAATTTCTAAGTTTTAGCTGGAGGAAAGGTGGGACAGAGTGACTCCAATACTGAGGAACTGAAGGAGTCTTACTTTGAAAAAGATTTTGTGAATTGTTGTCAGTTATACCTTATTTTATACCTTAATTTTTTTTCAAATGCCTCTTCTTACCAACCCTGATAATCCAGCAATGGAGCTGCTTCATGCTTGAACTTTATGGTGATTTTGGCATTAGACGGCTCATCCGCTGCATTTACCTCCAGTTATGAGGCAGAGGCAGCTGAAGGAGATGCTCAGTTGGCTCAGAGCATGCCAGGACTTCCCCTCAGAAGGCTGTTAATATTTCTTTCACAGTGTTGATATCAAGTGGAGTATGGAAGAGAAAGTCAATTCCAAGGCAGCTGCCAGGGAAGAGGGGAATGATTAATAAAGTCTGTTTTAACTGTTTGAACTAGTTAATTGTTGAGTTACACCGTTGAGTGAGTTCCCTCCTTTCTAAACTGACTACATACCTATCATGTATGCACTTGTCTCTAGCCTGCATCTGTTCACAGGCCCCAAATGAAACCCACTGACAGTTCTCACCTGGAGGACTTTCTGTAGTTTTTAAAGAAAGTCTGATTGACTAGAGCTCGGACTTGTTTTTATTGTCCTTGATTGTAATGCAGGAGACATTTTCATCTGCAGATCTATTTAATCTAGTCCTGGAGTGTGTGTTTGCTCATTTTGGTCATGCATAGGTCTTTGATTACCCTGCTATTCAAGGACACTGGGAACCCACACTAGCCTACTTCTGCCACTGATACCTAGAAGGGGGAAATTCCAGGATTGCAGTGTGTTTCTGAATTGTGGGACATAATTCATAGTGAAAGAGTTAACTTTCCTAAGCACTGATTCTAAAATCAGATTATGACTATTCCCTTGTCTTCTAAACTCATTTTTTTTTCTAGCTTTTGTACAAAATATCTGCATGTAATTTGTTTTCTATTGGCTTAAACGGTTTGACAACCACTACTTAGTTAATGATGTTCCTAACTTCATGTTTTGCAGTGATATCAGTATGAACAATATCACCCAGCTACCAGAAGATGCATTTAAGAATTTTCCTTTTCTAGAGGAGCTGTAAGTACTACTTTGAGCAATGTGTACTAGTGTATTTTTAAACTCCTTGGAAGCTCTTTCTATGGAGAGAGCCTAATGATTCTTGTCTGAGAATTCCTGATAGCTTAGTTCAAGTGAGCTTTGTGCAAAGGAATCGTGTCTGGGGGTTGGGGAGAACAAACTTGTTTTTTTAAGCAGTATAATTACTAAAGTTATTTTTGAAAGCAAGAACTAAAAACTGCTACTTCCATAAGACATTTTCCCCCTGCAGTTATTATAGCCATGATTGCCGCAGTGACACAAGTTAATTACAGTGCGATCCTCAGATAACGTGGCTCCTGCATAATTACCATTGTTGCCAAAGGAGTTGCTGTATGGGTAGCAGACTAGGAGGAATGGTGTTCCAGGACCGTGATGCAACAGTCAGTGGGCAGCAGCAGGAAACTGATACTGATCCCCTTGCTGTTCACATACGACCTTCGGAGGTACAAGTGTGTGACAGCAGCCTGCTACGCATCCTACAGCAAGTTTAAGACCATTTCTCTTTGTCGGTTGCATTATGAAAACAAAATGTTTGATGTGTTCTTAACCTCTCCTCTCTTTAATTGTGCTTCCCATATGCTTTTAATGTCCATAGTGAAAAAAGTGCGCCTTTAGTTTTTAAAAGAATTGCAGACTATGGATTTTATTTTTGGAATCCTGGTGGACAGTAAAATTAGATTTGAGTCAGTTAATGTAAGCCCCAATTCATGGATTATGTGGTATGTGGTAGTAGAAAGTACAGTTTGAATAAAACAGACGAAGGCCTGAAGGGATCTAAATTCACTTTACAGATCATGTCCTGCTCTTTGTCTGTTGAATATTCGAGCCAGGTCAGTGAAGCTGCCTCTTCTAGCTCAGTCCCTCTCTTACAATGTAGAGTAGGAGTCAAGTTAGACCCAGATTGTATTCCTAGCTCATTGAAATAGCTGTTTAAAGACTTAATAAAACGGAAGAGAATTTTTTCTTCCCACACTACTTAGTTGAGCCTAATGCTTCTACAGCAAAAAAATTGGACAGAGATTATTTGTCACAAGTTTAAGAACTGGGTCAAATTACTTAGACTCTCTGAGCCTTTGACTATAAGGTGTGGTTAATAATAATCTCTCATTTCTATTATTCTGGTTACAAAATATATCTTAAATATTTAGGATGGTATATGATACAGAATGTTATATAAATGCTAGCTAATATTTTATTATTTTAAAAAGTGCATAAGGAAAAATTATGTTTGGGTAAAAGGATTTTAGGGTATGATGTATTTTATTTATGCACTTTATATAATGAATATTGTTTTTAAATAATGCTGCTTGAGATAATTGCATTTGAAGTCTCTATCTTCATCACTATAATCAATCGTTAAGGTACTTTTCT
Source organism: Rhynchomys soricoides (assembly GCA_019843965.1). NCBI lineage: Eukaryota > Metazoa > Chordata > Mammalia > Rodentia > Muridae > Rhynchomys > Rhynchomys soricoides. Next base: position 9,362,314 of record JADRCH010000075.1, read on the forward strand.
GCTTCCATTTGTTTCCCACATCTCGTTTTAGACTTCAGGATTAGTATCTCTTTACAGAAGTAATTATGTAATGAAAGGACATTAGCAAGTGGTTGGTCAGCTATTGTTTAGCTACTGTGGGGTGTATGATGTACAGACAGGAAATGGAGACACTTCCTCACTCTGGAGAGGACCACTATGTGCAGACCACTTTTGTTGATACCTGCAATTACCAGTTACACTTTTAGGGATTTTGTGGTAGGAACCTGGCTAATCTCTGCTTTGCGAAATTTCACATCTTGAATTTCTTAAAATCTCAAATGACCAAGCATTTGTGAACCTCATGAGCTCTATCAACTGAGAGTTTTAATTGGAACTAAATTGAGTTTGATTGCTAGTTCTTTGTAGCTAGGTCATGTTCTCTCTGTATTCCATCACAGTAATACTGATTATTAAATTAAGCTGGTATGCCCACTCTGAATACTGAGTAGGATTTTAAAAAATCATTTAAGGAGAGCTGCAAGTTATTTATTTCAAAACAGTCTTTAATATTCTAGCAATAGTTTAGACATTCAAGGGAGTTTATTTTCCAGGTTAATATGAACATTAAAAAGCTTCATTTTTGCCTTTTAAAACAATGGAGTTGATTTTAACATTCCTGAGTAATGTGGCCTTGACTATTGTAATGTTTCATAAACATCAAAACCATGTGTTCAAAAGTCATCTGGAAATGATTTAAGAGTGATTGTAAAGCTGAGCACCCTAAGTAGAAATGAGTGACTTGCCCAGAGTTTTTCATGTTAGTTAATGAGGTCTTCTTTATAACACATGACTGAGCTTGGCCAAACTTCACGTAGGGATCTGGAATGCTTAGAGTATGGGGTAGATTCACTTCCCAACAGTATATAAAAACTGTTCATACATAGTTACACATTCATTTATTCTTTCAGTAAACACTGAGTCCTATTGCTTGCCAGTTCTTGTGGTGCTTGGTAGGGACACAGATACAGCATAGTTCTGTGGGAAGCTGACCCCTTGAGTTGCATTGCTTGATATCATATCAACTAGAAGCAGGTGACCATTTAAATCTAGATATGAATGAAAGTGTAAAGTTCGGCTCCTTAGCTGAACTACCACCTTTCATACAGGTTATTTCTTCTTTTTTGTAGTGCTGGTGACAGAACCCAAGGCTCATACATGCTGTACAAATGCTCTGCACAGAAACACATTGCCAGCCCTGAATTACCACATTTTAGTGTCAGTAGCTACCTAAAATACCATATAAGCAGGCACAAATAATTTACATCATTCCAGGATAAAGTTGATCTAATCTCCAGAGGGAGATTAAAGTTTGCACTGAAGTACATATAGGATGAATGGAAGCCAAAAGCTAGATTTACTTGAGACTGTAGGATGTGGGAGGCTTTTGTGATTCCTAGAATAATTTCCATTTTGAGTTTTGTAGAATGTGGAATGATCTGCAGGGAGAAATTTCCGGAGAATTGGAATATGTGAAATGAATTGTTATGAAAAAGATGGAGGGTGGTTCTCAAGACGTTTCTCAGATGATTCTGGATGATGAAGTTTTTGATCCATGTGGTGTGGGGGAGTTAAATGATTCCTGAGGGAGTTTGGTTTGATAGGTTTATCAGAAGGCTAGAATTGTTACATGCTAGTTACTTAAACTAGAGACACTGGCAACCAGTCTGCTTGGGACCCAAAGAATTCAGTCTTTTAAAGATACACTGGTTAATACCATACATATAGAGCCTTTCATTGTGCATAAGTCCCTTCTCACACCTACAAGAGAGTTAGTTTTATAAAGGCAGGATCTGGGCTGAAAGGGTTTGGGCTCTTGCTCAAATTCATAAATCTGCTGTTTTGTTGTTCTGGGTCCTGAAAGGTTCTGAAGGTCCTGGCCTTCAAAGCCCTGTTCCTTCTGACTTCTGAAGAATGTGTACATACTCTAAGAGAAATTCCATCCAGCCTTTTCTGTGTGTGCTAGATGTACTAGATAATATTGTTGCCAGTCATTTTCATACTTAATCTACTTCGTAAAGCTTTAGAGCTCATAAAGACTGTTACTCAGTAATATTCCCCCATAGATTCTGGCACTAACGTCAGTCCATGCCAGGTTCTCAGGTCTCAGGACAGTCTCTTGTTTCTCTCTCACCTTCCTAGTCTTTAAAACGAGAATCCTCAGAGGACCAGTATAAAAGGGATATTGGAAAACGTGTAAAAAATATGTCCGTATGAGGTAGAGAACTGTCAATAGTCCCTCTAAGCGTGGCTGTCTTTCTGTTGAAATGTGTGGAGAAGAGGTAGTTTTGCTTGGAGGAAGTGAGTAGGCTGGTGTGTCTGTTAGCAGTGTTCAAAGAAAGCTGGGATTCTGGGAAAGCATTCCTGCAACAATGTCAGGATCTAATGCCTGATACTATCTGTACAGCCACAAATGCTTCTGCTTCTCTTGGACTTGTCGGGGCAGTGGTACCCCTTTGGGGAATGGCTGAAATGTAGAGTTGTGAAAATGGCTTAGTTAGAAACAGCAGGAAGAATAAATACCAGCTACTTTCCACAGGCTGTCACTGAAAAGTTCCTGTAGAGATTACAGGGATGTAGCAACAACCGTTGAAGCTACGCCAGTGTTGGCATTCAGTCAGTTATTACTGACTACACTCTATGGCTAAGATAATTTTATCATTTTCAAACACTTTGACTCTTAAGGCTTCATGATACTGGAGCGAAGGCTCGGATTCTGGATTTCAGTTCACTGTTACTTGTTTTGTTTAATCTGTTCAGTACTAAATGGAGCCATTACTTTATAAAAGGGGTAAATAAACAATTCAAACAGGGATGCATAATCAAATGCAGAGAATTTGACCAAAGCAAAACTGTCATCTTTCTGAACGTAAGTTCTGTTTCCTCTTAGGCGTGGTGTAAGCACTGGTTAAGGCGTGAGTACACAGTAAGCTCAGTCAGTGTAGCCTGCCACCATTATTCCTGGCCTCCCCAGGAGTAATTGCCTTCTTCCAAGCTTAAACAACTTTAGTTATTTTTATAAATGGGTTCAGGTAGAAACTATGAAAAAAAATATCGAGAAATTTCAAATGAGTTCTTGTTAATTTCAGAGCATGCTTCTAGGTGGTGATAGTACGTGGCCATTGTTCACTTCTGCTACTGCACTTAGAAGGACTGACCTTTGCTTAGGAACTACACAAGACTCACTTCACATTTACTTCCTTGATGAATTGAAACCTTCCAGATAAGCTCTGTTGGACATCTCAGATAAAGCAAAGCCTCTCCTCAGTCTCCTGGTGATAGACTCAGTTGTTTGGTTGCATTCCCTTGTTCCTTCTGGGCACTACTTGAGTAAGAGGACTGTTCATGAAGATCACCAACCTAGCAGTAGTGAGCACAAAAAGCCTCACTGATTCTTATTTCTATAATAGATCATTTGGAGAACTCTCAGATTAGAAAGTAATGCACAAAGGAAAGAAATGGAAGGGAGCGTGCACTAATTGCTACCCACCTAAGGGTTATGGACTAGGCCCTATTAGAGTGTTCTTCTCTTTGTTTTGTTTTAACCTATCTAGTCTTTGAGAAGGTAGAGTTTCTTTGCATAGAAGGACCCTGCCCAACTGACAGAATTCATTAGTAGTTGTGCCTGCTATCAGCCATAGGACTGGCTATGTCTCCTGTACAAGTGGGAAGGCCAAGAAAAGAAAGACTTATTACTACATCATTTGTTAATTCAATAAGCCTTTGTCAACGAAAACACTATGCTCAGTGCTGAATTAAATGTTGAATTAAATGAGATTCTTGACTTCAAGGGAAAGGAATAGTGTACTCCAGCTATGAGAGTTCAAAGGAAAAGGGAAATTACTTCTAGCAAGAAAGATTAAAGAAGAGCTCATCAAAGACTTGGCATTTCTAGAGAGCCTTGAGGGATGGTAGGAGTTATTTATGAGGAGATACATAAAGACACTCAGGCAGGGAAAGGGAGACACACTGCGATGGGTAGTGACAATGTTAGGTGAGGTAGTGCTGAATTACTGAAAGCAACCATAGAAAAGAAACATAGAAAGGAATTTGGAGCCAGACTGGGAGCCTTTCTTGGTAGACAGAGGTTGTGAGTGACTGTTGAAGTTTTTTTTTTTAGCCAGGGTCTAGTTCATATCATATCAAGAAGGTAGGGTTTTCTGTCAATTTAATCTCATAGCAGAAAGCTTAGAATTGAGAGAGGTTAGTGACATAATGGAGTTAGCCAGTGGAGTCATCAGAATCTAGGTTTAGCATGGTGGTGTATGCAGGCAGATCTCTGTGAATCCACAGACAACCTGCTCAATGCTGTAAAGTCTGGGCCAGCCTGGGCTACACAAAGACCCTGTCTAAAGAGTGAATTTGTGTGTGTGTGTGTGTGTGTGTGTGTGTGTGTGTGTGTGTGTGAGAGAGAGAGAGAGAGAGAGAGAGAGAGAGAGAGAGAGAGAGAGAGAGAATTAGGGCAGATAAGAGGCAAAACAGAATCAAAGGGATATCTCAGCTGAGTGAGGTAACATCAGTAGTACTTAATTTTAATATTTACACAAGTTGTTAAAATTAGAGACATGAAAAGATTGTTCTAGAAGAGAGAGTATCAAATTTAATTTCAAGTAAGCATGTTGAGTTCCACAGAATGTAGATCAGGACATATGTGAATGGAATGCAGAATAGAGATTTATGGGTGTAGAGTTGAGAATCTTTTATGTGACGATTACTGGAAACTTGAGATTGTAAAAGACTGCCAAGGGATAGAGGGCAGAAGAAAAGGGAAGAGGGCCAAGGACAACTCCTTGGGAAACACTTGAATCAAGGTGTGGGAAGAAGGTAAGTGCCAGGGGAGAACTGGGCAGAACTCTTCCCAGGAGCTGTGGAAGAGGTTTCCACAATGAAACAAAGGGATCAGCTTTGACATGCTGGAGAGAGATGCTCAGAGCCAGACACTGAAAAATGATCTCAGTGACTTTAAGTAGCTTTCAAGTTGTTTCAGCAGAGCAGTGACAGTGCCATTTGGGCAAAGGAATTCTTTAAGAAACTGATATTTGGGGATGTTAGCAGATAACCTCTGGGCTTTGGAGAATGAATAAAGCTTGTAACATGGTCTGTATGGTAGAAGAGTCTACCAGAGTTCAGACGCAAACACCACCGAGGCATGGTAGAGATTTGTTCCTTGGAGAACAGGAATGTCTAAAGGCGGAGTTTCTTCAGCTGGCATTGGATCTTGAGGCTTAAGTTACAAGGATTTTCACTTGTTCTCAGTTGGTCGGTTTTGATTCCTACTTTTCTATCTTTGGTTCCTTTCCTGTTGTAAATATCCTGTCCTCATATAGTGGGGACTGAAACCTTCAGTAGTCCTAAAATCCTAAATTAATGTCTAAAGTTTCCCTTGTTGCTTTGAGCAGAGACCTGGGAGGCTTGGCAGTCTTGCCTCCCTTGCTTGTTCTTAAAATATCTATTCTGTTTGCTGGTATGGTCTAACTTGGTTCATCAATCTATCCCTAATAGAACTATTTGGAGAAATGGTTCCCCAAAGTGAGCAGAAGAAAGCAGGAAGGTAGATATACACCGGGCAGAGAGAAATCATGAATATCTCAACCTACTAGAATGCAGCTGATAGCCATAACTGCATGAAATGTTTCTTTAATGGATCAATCTGAAATCAACAAAGTATTGTTGGTGAATTCTTTATTTAAAATAGGAGATAATATCAATTTACCATGTTCCACTAAACTACATCTGTAACTTTGTTGTAAGTGCTTAGTAACTCATCAATATAGGTGATGAAAATGTGATTGATGTTTTGGGTTTAGTAAATCAGAATTTAATAGCAAGCTTGAAGAAATCAAACTAGAGAATTCCAAACAGTTTACTGGTAAAGTGACACAGGATAAAAAAGTGTAGAGAGACACATGAAAGCAGGGATGGTTGGTTCCTTTATGTATTTTAATCAATGATGGTTATTTGTTCTTTTAATATAATAGTGATTACAAGTAAACTAAGTTATATTTGATTTCCTATTAACATGATTAAGTTTTCCAACAAGGAAATAAACGGAGCCATTTCTTTTATTTGTTGTGCTCTCTTACATAAGCCATACTTACACAGTAAAATATTAAGTAACGCTGTATTCCACCATAGAGACTTGGGTTCAGCACCTGTTCTTTACCTTCTCTGTTCACCATCAGTTGTTTTGAGTGCTGTCTGTACTTTAGAGATAGTTATGTTGAATATGCTGCAAATACTTGTATCGGAGACATATATGGATCTAGAACTATAAAGTATAAACAACTTGATAAAAGCTAGAATTTTCAAAAATGAATGTAAAATTAATGGAAATTCGATGTTCAAAACCTGTACATATAATACAGTTACAGAGAAGAAAAGATTAACCAATTATTATCTCACCTCTGAGAGATAACCTTTGAAGTTTGTCATGTAACCTAGAGGTTTTTGAATACATTAATATACTTTCTTTAAAAAAGAATCTTTTAGAAACTTATTATTTATACTCATTTGTCATAATACTAACATACTGATAGATAGCACTAATGAATATATATTATATTTTCTTCTGAATATTTTCTACTATTCTGGTGCTTATCTGTTGTTTTAAAAATTTTAGAAACTCCTTACCTAGGTTTTGTATATGTAATGTACTGTCCTTTAAAAGTACTTTACTTGATATGCACACACACACACACACACACACACACAGGAGGAGGAGGCCTCAGGTCTCAGTGTTACAGGTGTGAGCCTCCTGATATGAGTGCTGGGAACCAAATCCAGGTCCTGTAAGATCAGCAAGTGCTCCTACCTGCAGAGTCATTTCCCCAGCCCCTTAATGTACTGTCTTTAATTGTTTTAATTGTGCTATTTTTGTTACAGCCTAGTGTGCTCTTTTCCTAAATTTCTTGAATTGGAATTATATCAGACTATAGTAGAAAGGTTTTTTTAAAAAAAAAAAAAAAACCACCAAAAAAACAGAAAACAAAAACCAGTGGCTTAAAGACATAAGGCTCTCTCTTATTTGCATGCCTCTGAGACCTGCAGCCTAGCTTTCAGGAGCCACTATTGAGAATCACAGTTATTAGAAACGTAGAATTTAGCATCCTGTGTGCAGTTCTTTGCTTATAGTGTTCATGTCCAGCTCATGTCGTTGTCGCAGCTGTAGCCACCAACATTCACTCCTCAGAGGAGGAAGGAGGGATGACAATCAGACACTCAGCCTCTTCTTTTAAGAAACCACCTTGAACATAATCATGCAGTACTTCTGACATCTCATTGGCTAGAACTTAGTAATATGGATTTTTACCAGGAAATTCTGGCTAGGAAGAGCTTTGTCACTTGGACTCAGTCAGGATTCTGTTACTAGGTAAAACAAGAGGAAGGGTTATTGGCGACTCTGTCAGTTACAACAACTTTTGGCTGCAAGTAACAGGACTGAATTTCCTACTTGAACAGTAGGAGGGTATATTCTTATCTCGCATGACACAGTGACTTAAACAGCTTTGGAGCTCAGCCATTCAATCCACCACTCTGAGCTCTTTCTGCTTTGCAGAGCTTTCCTTGCCTTCCTTTCCAGACTGCTCTGGTATTCCATCCTTCCCACTTAACTTTGTGTGTCTTGCCATTTTGTGATGTGGGTAAATTAGAAAGTCAGTCTATGCTGTGCACTCTGACTTTTCTCTAAAGGCGGAGCGCTCTGTCTGTGCGGCTCAGTCAATGGCCACACTTAAAGTTTATTTTTATTCACTTATTGTTGTGTGAGTGTATAATGAATGTGCATGGATGAGTATGGATGTGCATGTATCATGGCTCACATTTGCATGTCAAAGGACTACAATTGGAAGTCAGTTCTGTCCCATCCACCATTGTGGGATCCAGGGATTGAACTCAGGGCATCAGGCTTGGCAGCAAGTGATTTTACACTCTGAGTCATCTTGATGGCTCAGTAAGCCTATCTTTGAACTTAAAATTAGGGGAGAGGTAAAGACAAAGGATTTCTTCTCATTTTGAAATTATTGATACAACAAACTTTGTCAGCACAGATAGAAACTAAGTTCTGCTGGCGTTCATGATTGATGGATGTAAAAGGAATGGGAAGAGAGACAACTGAGAGAAGGCAGTGCTTCCCTTGCTGTCCTGTGGTAGAAAGGTGATAGACAGCTGCTGGTCAGTGTTAGGTTCAGAGAGTTTACAGACGTATTACACTGTCTCCTCACACGGGTGTCATGTGCTCATCAACCAAAGGCAAATGAGTAAATGCTTAGAATCATTGCTCAGAGTCATTACCAGTGTCAGGGTTCTTAACTGATTTGCCGCTAGAATATGCCTTCTGCAGGTTACTGTGATGAAGTGGAAGGCACAAAAGGCCAATATGGCACAGTAGAACTTAAATATCTTTGAGTTAAATAAAGTTCTTTAGTATGGGAAGAGCATTAGATGACTTCATGCCAGGTTTTAACAGTGATATAATTATTTTTATTGTAGATTGCTATAGTGTTCAGCTGTGGAGGGATGGGGGCGAGTTTCTTCTTGCAAAGGCAAGATGTTTTAAAAAAACAGTGATAGTTTTGTGAAAAGGATTTAAGTACATGTGTGTTCTTAAGACATTGCAGTTTTACACGTTTTATTTGCTTTCTTGCTTTTGGGGATAAGGTCTCATTATAGAATCCAGGATGTTCCACAGGATACTTGCCTATCCCAGGTCTATTTCAAACTTGTTATTCTTTTGCCTCAGCCTCTCAAGTGCTGGGTGGCATTCACCACCACCTCCAGTGTGTGTGTGTGTGTGTGTGTGTGTGTGTGTGTGTGTGTGTATTATATATACATATTTTTAATAGGAGCAGTATGAAGACATAAAGCCTTCCTGAAGGTGTAAAGAAATGTGGATAACATGGTTGGAGATATCACTCAGCATGGGTGGGTAAAGTAGGGAAGTAAGCCAGGCATGGGTAGTGCACTTTGGAAAACTTCTCTCTCTGGCCCCGCACGCTCCAGCCCACTCTTTCCAGCCCAGCTTGCTGTAGCTGTCTTCAGACATCCCAGAAGAGGGCGTCAGATCACATTATGGATGGTTGTAAGCCACCATGTGGTTGCTGGGATTTGAATTCAGGACCTTCAGAAGAGCAGTCAGTGCTCTTAACCACTGAGCCATCTTTCCAGCCCGACTTTGGAAAAGTTTGAACTACTGTATCTAATGAGGTTTAACCCTGATAAGTAGAAGGTCCCAAGGGATCTAGGAAGAATGATGCTTTATTGGCCTTTTTGGTCCACTGCAAGAGTACCTCTTTCTGTGGCTGTCTTGAAGTTAGTAGTAGAAAACACCAGGCAGCAGTGTTCGGCTTCTGGGATTTACATTGCTTTATTTGCACTGTTATGTTTCTAGGACTCATGTTTTTTGTGGTGTTGTAGGACATTGGGCTGGGCGTGTCAGGGGCAGAAGCTCACAGTCTCCATATGTTAAAACAGGAGCCACTGGTAATAAGCTGTTAAGGTGTATTAAGTGTTTTAAGGGCCAGTGTAATAGAATAATGAATAGCCTAAACGGGAACCAGCAAACTCCTTGTGATTTTTTTTATTTTTCAACAGAAACCCATAGTTCTGAGCTGACAGGCAGGGCTTCAAATTTAAATTAATATATGACTTAGGATTAATAATAGAAGTGTTTTATGCTGTTGGAAATGAATGCTAACATTTTATATCCTGCTGATTTCAAATAATGTTTAGAAGAGTGACAGCCACCTCCTGTCAAATGCTGTCTGGTGGCCATACTTGGCTAGTCTTGACTTAGAACTATCTCTACAGGGACCATCCCAGGCTGGTTTAGCTATTGCACTTTGTAAGCAGTATGACTGACACTGGCCATGCTCCCACTTGAGGGACTCAATGGCATTGCAGGAGAGGCAGCTTGGACGTGTTTGGATTTGTGCTGTAATATTTCCTTCTGCTTATTTTCAAAGGTAGTGCAGAGAGAAGCAGTAGAGGAGGAAAGAAGACATTGCTGAGGGCAGAAAAGTATTGATTAGACTGAGGGGTGGTACTGTGGTACTTTTCAGTAGGGTTAACAGTAGCATCAACAATGGCAGACCATCTTGTAATCACCTACAGGATGAAGGTTAGGGACACGAGCGGATTGCAAGGGTGTGCATCCTACTTCTCAACCTCCTCATGTGAGAAGAGCTGTTTTTGTAAAGCTATCTTGTTTGTGTTTCCCGCCTCCCGTCCACAGTTGCTATGGTCTCACTCTCCCTTCTCCACCCCATGTCTCCTCAGAACAGCTGTTCCATTCCCCTCAACTCAGTCAATATCTAGTCAGTATTCTGATTGTAGTCTCTGCTCGCCTAAGTGACTAGAATTCTGGCCACCATGAAATCTACGTGATGGACTCAATGCAGTGGTTTTGTGCAAATAACACCTGTTGGTTTACTTTGCATTTCACAGTAGCCTCTCTCCTTTTCTTTTAAAAATATTTGATTTTATATGTCTATGTGTATTCCTGAATGTATGTACATATGCACCACATGTGTGCAAGAACCTGTTGGTATTGGAAGAGTCCTTGGATCACCTGGAACTGGAGTTATAAATGGCTGTAAACAGCCATGTGGGTGCTGGGAACTGAACCTGGATCCTTTGCAAGAGCTGTGACTGAGTGCTGCTAACTGCTGAGCCATCTCTACAGCCCAAAGGTTCAGTTGCTTCCCAAATGAAGAAATCCCAGTCTCATTGGGTGCATTGCACGAAGTTATCAATCTAGCCTACATTTCCTTCTGGAATGTGGCTTGCTCACTCATATCCACCATTGACCCATCTCCCATGTTTCATGTAGTATATTCATTAAGAGTAGATACATCATTGAAAACCCTTACTCTCCAAAGCTTCCCATCTAAGAAGCTCTTAATAAGAATCCATGGTGCTTATGAATAATAATCATAAAACAGATTCATAAGGACATTCACACTGTACCACTTGAACCTCTCTGGAATGGCTTCTGATACATTGGGATAGTATAAGCTAGGGAACTGATGTCTCCCTACCATCAACTCTTGCTCATCTCTTCTCTCTGTTTTCTTTGCTCCTGAGACTCTTGTAGCAAGCAGGGTAAATAAGTCGTGTCCTGAGTTAAACTGTTTACGATCACTATTTCAAGTGCTGTTGGACTTGGTTCAGTTCTTCGTGTCTGTGTATATAGTACAGTGACTTGAGGTGTTACTGTTGACTGTCTTTCCAACTGTAAGCTCCTCCTCAGTACTTGCAGCATACATTAAGAGAGGTGAGAGGTGCTCTGGCACCCGCTACCTTAAAGTCTAGCTGAGTACTTCTTTCCTGTTAAGAGTAGAAACGAGATTGAGGGAGTCTAAATGGAAGAATGGAAAAGGAGATAATATCAGGTAGCTCTCTAATTTTTTAAGTACCAGTATTACATTCCCATGAGTCTTATATTGGGGCTTGAGGCATTACAGGATATCTTCTGTATGTATGGTCTCATGCAAGAATACAAAATGAGTATAATTTAGTCCCCCTCATAAGGAACATTATAAAGCCACAGAGAAAGATGCAGGGGGGTAGGTGAATAGTAGCTCAAGGCTAACTAAGATGCACCAGTGAGAAGCACTAGTTCTGACTCCTGTGGTGCTACAGGAAGGTGCTGTCAACTGGTTTCATGTTGGTGATAGTACTCAGCTCAGGCAGTCAGCGTGATTTCAGTTTGCAGAGGTTGGGACACAGGGTTATTACAGGTGAAGAAAGCTGGTGTGAGTGGTGAGTTATATAGAAAAATTCTGATGTGTTCAGACATGTAACAGTCAATGCTAAGTTGTAGGACACAGGAACACTGAGCTAAGGTGTAAAAGAAGAGTAGGTCTAGAAAATCCAGTGGGTAGAAAATGAGGCGTTGAGAAATTTTTTCAGAATTGAACATTAGAAAAGCCAGAGATGGGGTCAGATCCCCTGTAATGCGTTATGGATGGTTGTGAGCCACCATGTGGCTTCTGGGAACTGAACCCAGGTCCTCTGAAAAAGCAACATATACTCTTAGCTGCTGTCATCTCACCAGCTCCCTCACAGTATTTAAGGAGGTTGAGGCAGAAGTCTTGTGGACGTTTATAGGAGCAATCTAGATGAATAATAATTAGAGCCTACACTCATACCGCAGTAAGACTAGGTTGTGCATGGCTTAAAACCTTGTGAGTGATTCTCACTGTCTTGAGAACCAGAAGCTACTGAGGTTCACAGGTTAAAGACGATGCCTGGGACTATCTGTGTGTTTGCAAAAAGATTTATACCACATCTACCCTCTGCTCTCACCTTGATGATATTTCCTTAGAAATTAAAGCTATTGAGTAGTGTACTAATAATGAACAAAGGCGCTGGAGAGGTGGCTCAGCAGTTAAGGGGTCCGGAGTTCAATTCCCAGCAACCACATACATGGTGGCTCACAACCATCTAGAATGGGATCCAATGCCCTCTTCTGGTGTGTCTGAAGACAGCTACAGTACACTCATATAAATAAAATAATCTTTTAAAAAAATTTAAAAAATAATGAACAAAGAGGCATTCTATGGAATAAGGTTTTCTGAGACCTTCAGCTAAGCCCCCAAGTAGCCCTCAAGTTAGACAATTGTTGTCTGTGGCACAGAATGGGAAATAGCTGCTCTTTGTTAAAAGACACCATTGGTTGTACTTCTTCCTCAGGATCAGTCACCATAGGTCCAGTAAGAGTCCCTATATATATATGGGCATTGAGAGGTCCCTTTCTTATCTCCTTCCCCCTGGGCCTTTTTGGCTGAGTGAGGCATGTACTGTTAGTCTGCTGGGAAATTCTCCCATAATTGCAGTTCAGAGATCCTAATGCATACGCAGAGCTTGTCAACTTTGGGCTGCTAGGGCAGAGCTGGTGATACTCAAACAAAGCTGTTAGCTTGCCCATTGCCCAAGTCCATAGTGTTCTGCCTCTCCTGTGAGAATGATTTCCTAATCTTTTGGTGACACCACAGAAGCACCTCAGGTCAGGAACAAGTGGATAAACATTGAGGCAGCTAAGCAAGCACTAGAATGCTGGCTCCTCCAGTTTGTAGCTGTGTGATTTTTGCCAAGTTACCTAAACCTCTCTGGTGGTTTAGAAAAGCAGGGTTGTTGCTGTCATGTGATTAATATGAAGAACAACTGCATGCCATCTGCCTTGACCACTGCACCTTGTAAGATCTTAGATGTTTGTCTCCTAAGGACTAGGGGACCCGGCCCCAAGTCCTGTCATTTATTCACCTCGCTTTTTATTGGATCTGAACTTCAAGACACGAAGCACCCCCAAGATGTGCTGTTACAAGAAGTGCTGGCTTATAGGAGCATGCAAACTGAGCAAAGGTTCCGGGGAGTGACCGCTGAAGCTGCAGTGTGTGCCATTCCTTACCACAGCAGCTCCGTAAACTTCAGGAGATGAAGGCTTCATTTGCTTTATTTTTCTCCAAGAAGTCATGGAGTAGTGTGCCTCCTGCAAGGCATTATCACCCACCCACCATACTCATGGTGTTTATTTCAGTTCTCCAGACTGCTGGCTTGTGTTTCAGGATAAGCCTCATGCACAGAGCTCGTTGTGTCGTTTCTATTAACAGTAAGTCGAGGAGAAATGGAATGCTTTTTGAAACCAGGTTACTTTAGCATTCACATAGTTTCTAAAGAGGCAGAGATTTGGGGAAAAGGAAGCAAATATTTTGACTAATGTGGTTAAACAGTCTTTTTTGTTGACATTAAGATAATCAGGTGTTGCGTTTTGCCACTTGCTTGGTTACTTAATAAAGCACTCCTTCTCATGGTCACAGCTTAGAATGTTAAATTCCCCAAGGAAGGCCCACAGATATCAGGATGGTAAAAGCTAATGTTAGAGACAAGGGGTGAAAGACCCTGGAAAGCTGTGTTTATAGGATTTTGTTTTGGGCGGATGCTTTTAGCCCAGGTTTTAAGGACAGCTGGGAGGAGCAGGGTTACAGTACTATTTGAGGCACTCGGGAAAGATGGCTCTTGCCACTTAAGGCCCTTATGGTGCAATCTGAGCTTTGAAAAATGTGGCCTTTTAAATGCTGTGTTCCAATTGTGAGCATTCTTAGTTGAATTTCTGAGGGAGCTTGAGTGGAGCAAATCCTTTCATCGCTTATGTGGAGCTTGCACAGAGGTGGGCCCACTGGAAGCTGTGTGCTGGCACCGGGAGTGTTTGCAAAGAACTCTTATTTGTTCTGTTGGCTCTGGTAGAGATTGACTCCAAGGCCTTGCCCCTGTTAAGCAAGCTCTCAGCTCTATCCCCAGTGCAGGGAGGACCATCAGAGGACACACAGCTAGTAAACTCCTAGCTGAGAAGTTTCCACCTAATGATGTGGCACAGTGATGGGCAGGAATGAAAAGTGTGGGCTGTCTGCTCCATTCTGAGAAGCATTTATACTTGGCCTGTGAGATTAATAATGTGCAATAAACGGCCAGAAGGTAGTCTGTGACCCTGTTTAATTTTGTGCTGTACTTACTTATTTATGGGTTTCCTTCAAGGGAGAAGCAGGGCCATTGGGTGTTTAAAGAGAGTCAGTGAGGATCCACGGTGAAGCAGTGAGATGATGTAGCATTGGCACTGGCTACTTGGGGAGGTTTGGGAGCAAGAGGAGAAATATTTTGAAAGGGTTTCATTGAAGAGAGCATAAAACTGTTGTCTTCCATGTTTCTGGTTTGTATGCTAGTCCTCAGTAGTGAAAGACTATGATATTTTAAAAACAGAAACTGGTGTACAGTAGTTTTTTCTTTTTATTTATTCTTCTCTTACACACCCTCCCTCCACTCCTCTCAGTTCACCACCACCTCCTCCCATCTCCTCTGGATCCACTGCTCCTCATTTCCCTTCAGAAAAGAGCAGGCCTCCTAGTGATACCAACTGAACGTGGCATAACAGGATGCAATAAAACTAAACACAGCCCCTCATAGCAAGGCTGGTCCCAAGAGCAGGCAAGAGAGTCAGAGACACCCCTAGTGCCACTGTTAGGAGCCCCACATACCCCCAAACCTCCACAAGTACAGCAGGTATGCAGCAGACCCAGCTCAGACCCATGCAGGCTCCGTGACTGTTGCTTCATTCTCGTACAGCAAAGTTTTAAATATTGATTTGTCTATTTCTAGCTATGTGTGTTGGCATCTGAAATACACATGATATGTCTGAATATGGCTATGTTACACGTGAGTTGCAAGTACCTGTGGAGGCCCGAGATGTGAGATCTCTTTCTGGAGCTGAAGTCTTGACAGTTGGGAGCTGCCCAGTGAGTGCTTGGGACTGAACTCAGATGCTCTGCAAGATCAGCCCAAGCTTATAACTTTGAAGCCATCTTTCTATCCTCTTAAAACTTTGTTTTGAGCAAACGATAATTCACAAATTGGGCAGTTGCCCACCAGAAATGGTTCAGAGGTTCTACTGAGGAAATGCAAAAGAGGAGATTTTATTGGACCAGCATATAAGCAAAGCCACGGAATTTTTTTTTTTTAATCACAAGCACATATATAGTTATCATTGTCTACTTCTGCTTCATAGAACTTACATGCTTGTTTTTCTCTAACGTAGGCATTCATTAAATATAGCTTAAGTTTTGCTAATGTTTGCAAAGTAAGCAAAGTGTAAGTCACTTATCACTTAATAAAGCAACTTGTTGGCTTTGTCTGCTTAGATTCTTTAGGCCTCACTACTGTTTTAGATGTTTTTTAAAAGACTGATATATGGAGTAGGATGTTGGGACACCTACGTTAGAAGCCTCAGAAGGCATGTCGTACAGTCACTAGACTAGAAGGGTGTGATGAGTGGCGGCCTACACCCTGTGGTAAATTTAGGGCTTGACTGAGAATCCAGTATCATTACCCTTTGCTGAGGAAGCCATTATTTATCATCCGCACCATTGGGGTTTCTGAGTTGTTTTATTTCATCCATCTGTATAACATATGTCTGCTGTGGACCAGAGGTCACGTAGAGTCAGGGTTTCTCATGTTGCATGCTTTTTAAGTGGTATAAAACCTTAGAAGAAAGCAAGGCTCTTATAGTAGAATTTCAGACATTACTTTGAATTTTGGAGTTCATAAAGATGGTTTCCCTGTGTCCCTAAAATCAAGGTACATATAGCAGATGAACGAAGGGGGAAGAGGATGCTGTTGTGCTTGGCACTCAGGAGCAAGCACAACTTGATAGTGAATGAGCTAACTCAACAAAGCCCAGGGAAGTAGAGTGCTAACAGAGCAATCAGAGAGGACAGAGGAAATTCTTTGCCTTTTCTTCTTGATACCTATTTTATTTTAATGTGTATAAGTGTTTTGTTTGTATGTATGTATCCTCATGTGTTCCTGGTGCCCTCAGTGGTCAGTAGAGGGTCCAGATCCCCTGGAAGTAGGGTCACAGATAGTTGTAAACTGTCATGTGGGTGCATGGAACCAAACCTGGTCCTCTGGAAGAACAGCAAGTTCTCTTAATATCTGAGCCATTTCTCCAGCTCCTGAATTCTTATTTTTGAGAGAGGGACTCACGGTCTATTCCAGCGTGGCTTTGGTCTGAGATTGTATTGTCTTGGCCTTCTGAGTACAGACATGTATTGTCTGATAAGAAATAGACCTTTTAAAAGGAGAAATTATAAAATTAATTTTATAAATTAAAAAACTAATTGAAACTCTATTATTAATAGAAGTATTTAAAAGGAAGACATGGAAAGACTTTTTAAAAAATCAGTTATAGAATCCAGCTAATTGAAAGACTAGGCCTGGTGGACCCAAGAGGTGGGGTCCTGCCCTCCATGACAGGGACACACAACTTCTGTGCCATAGTCCTGAGGAAGTAGGAGGAAAAGTGGGGAGAGAACACAAGGAAATTCATCCCCAACTTAATGCTCTACTTAATAATTTCTTCAGGAAAACATTTCTTTAAATATATACTTTTAGGCCTTTATTTGAAATCTAGGCTCCCAAACTCTTTCTTTTTGTCTGGAGTATGCTGTCCTGGGCTTCTGTGGAGATAGATAACAGGCTGACTCGCCTCCTGAAAGCATTCTTCCTTGACAGACTGGTTTGCTCTGCTCTGTGTAAACAGTCCTGCCTGCTGACTAGTAGTCTGTATTTATGAGGCCCTCAGAAAACATTGCAAGCTGCAGAATGACCGTGAATAGCAAACTTAATTTGGCTTAATGTGTTTTGGCTTGCTTGACCTCACCAGAATAAAAATGTGCCTACTTAAATTATTGTATTGGAAGTTAAAAAAAAAAAATCTAGACATTCTTAATTCACTGGAAGAATCTTTAGCAGACCACTTTAGCAGAGGTTTAAGTCCCTGTTTAATGTCATGTCGTCTTGAGAAATGTTTAGCATAGAAATTTAATCACAGATAAGGTTACTGTGGATTCTGAATTTTAATTACTATTTTTTTTTCTCTTGTTACTTTTTTTCTAGACAACTGGCTGGTAACGACCTTTCTTTTATCCACCCCAAAGCCTTGTCTGGGTTGAAAGAACTCAAAGTCCTGTAAGTAATGCAGTTTTAGAGCTTCACAGCTGGCTGTGTATTTTCTTTCTGCATAGTCAACATGCTTGGAGCTAGGTTAAGCACATTTCTTTTAGTTGAGGATTAAAAGATTTAAGGCATGGCCAGTGGGTAAGGGAGCAGGCTAGAGGTTGGTCTGGGCAAACTTGGGTCTAGATAACAAAGGTTAAAAATCTAAATAGTAAGTATTCTAAGCTTGCCATGCTGCTAATGTAGTGAATAGAAACCATATTTAAGCTTTAGTGGTAGAGTTTCATTTCTACTTACATTATAGCTACATGGGTTTTTAATTAGCCAACCCTAAAGGGAGAGAGTTTTATAAGTACTTTACATGTTAAAAGCATTTTAGAGCTGAAGAAATTGAAGTGAGGTGAGTCACATCCATGATTTATAAAGATAGTTATAAAAAGAGTCAGAGATCAGAAGAGAAATTCCTGGCCATGCAGGAGCTTGGAGGGTGACAGACTGACGATCATGTGGGTTGACAGCCACTGTTCCATCTACTTTTGTCACTACTGCTCTGGGCAGTCACAAGGCCTCTTGTTCAGTGTGTTTAGGTGGTCCTGTTACTTCTTCTATTCTGTGATTATGATTCATGTCAAATAGTCATTAACATGACAAGAGTGGCTTTAGGTAAAAATGGAAAAGATTTTGTCATAGAGATATCTGTCTCTGTTCTTCATGTCTCAGTTGTCCCATGACTGAGACTTAATGATGTCCATACTCGTCCTACAGGCACTGAAGACATTGCTGCTGCTCCCTAAGGCACAGTGTCTACTCTCCCTGCAAACTGCCTTTCTCTATCTAATGTCCATGTTTCTAGGCTCTGTTTTCTTCCAATTTGAGCAGGCATTAGAAATTCTAACGGGTTTGTTGATGAGACACCCCAGTAAATTTGTTACACAGACTAGTGAATCTTAACTAGGGTACCAGGGAACAAGCCCTGGAAATATGGATCACCTAGGAGCTCCATTATAGATGAACTGGAATAGCAGCATAAATTTCATCTTTGAGTTTACAGCAAATGTCTCTTAACATTTTACAGTTTTCTTGCCATAGATGCTTTCCACCCTACCCACCACAGTTTTGATATTTTAGGGGGAAAAATTGCTCCATCATCTTACAGAAAAAAATGGTAACAATTGCTTATTAACCACTAACCAAAAATTTCCTTCTAGAACACTCCAGAATAATCAGCTGAAAACAGTACCCAGTGAAGCCATTCACGGACTGAGTGCTTTGCAGTCTTTGTAAGTATCCTTTTGTCTTCTGCATTCTTGGGTTATTGGAAGGCCACTCCAGTTGCTAAATGAATAAAGAACAGAAACACCAAGGCCAGTGGAGATTTATCCTCTTCCCTGGGATGAAAATGGGGATGGCCAATTGCTGGTATCAAAATATCCTTTGGTAAAGCAGAAGGTGGTCCTTTGGTTTACTTTCTTTCTTGACTGAGAGGCTGGGGGAATCTTCTGTGAGTGTGGGGTGCACTACTGTCAACACGTATATGGCTGCCAGACATAGCTCTTTGAAACCAGAGTTAGAGATGTGCAGGAGATCTGATATCTTGTGTCCCCAACAGCCATACATAAGATTTGGGTTTAGGCAGCAATAATTGGTATAAATTGAATTTAATGCCTTACCTGTGGTTCAGAATACATATAGGAGATAACTTGGCTCTCTGAGTGAGCTGCCTGTTTTGTTTGTTTGTTTGGTTTTTGGGGTTTTTTGGGGTTTTTTTTGGATAAAACTTGTTTTATGTAGCATAATCAGGGTTTTAGTTTTGGATTTTTTTCCCATGTCATTAACTTTAAATGCTTTCCCACATAGCACTTTATTTGTTTTTACATTCTTTATATACAAAGAACTTGGCTTTATATGGATTCTAAATGCTTTTCTTACATTGGAGTTGATGGTAGGTAATGAGCAAATGACTGTAGAGAGAATTTTAAGTAACTTGCCCAACAGCACATAGCTAGTAAAGGCACAGTGGGGATTCAAAACCAGACAAGCCTGTTCCACAATTCTAATTAATCTGAATTTCTTAGCAGATATTCTAGTAGTAAGTGTAAAGCGAATGTTAGAGCAAAAACATACTAACGAATCACATGTTGTAAAAGTTAAACATTAACTCATACCTGCTACAAACAAGAAATATCCAGGGTGTTAGCCATTAAATTATTAGTTCAAATAGAAGTTAAAATTGTGTGTATTAAGCAGTTCACTTTGCAAAAGTGGTAAGTTATGGAATATCAGGATTTGTTGCTGACTAGAGTGAATTTCACTTTTTAAATGAATCAATTAGAATGAGTTGTTTTTACAGAAATATTTGGCTAAACCTTTATATTCCTGCATCTAAGGATGCAGAGACATTTGATTCCTCTAGGTGTGAACTTTTTAAGCATCATAAATAGGTCCTGTTTTCTTTTGATACTTTACAATTGATTGGTTTGACTTTAAGATCTTCATATTGAATCATTATTTTCATAGAATTAATGATCAAAGGACCAATTATTTTGCCTAGTTTGAAGGCAAAAAAGAGAAGACTAAAATCTCATTTTCAACTTGAGGACAGAAAAATTACCAAGAAAATTTCAATAGATTGTTTCTAATTTGTGGTCAACAAGTACCTTTGAAGTGCATGTGGTATTTGTTAGTAAAATGGGTGAATTGAAGTTGTATTGGTAAAAAAAATTGGAGGCTTCTCCCTCAAAAACAATGAGTTAACCAAAGCTCGGTGTGCACCTATCAATCACTCAGTGCACAAGGTGCTTGAATTATCTCAGATTGTTATGAGAATAGAAAGCCCATGCAGGACACACAATCCCCCCACCCCCCCACCGTGTGTGTAGTTCTGATCCGCTTTCATATGTAACACACTGTAGAAGGAGTTCTGTATCCAGTGTGCTGTATTTAAGAAAGAAGTGTTCTTGGGTTTGTTAGCTTAGTGGGTGTTACGGTCATCATTGAAATTCTACCCTGGTGTAAAACAGCCTTATCAGCACTTGAGTCAGTTTTCAAATCTGATCTTCAGACCCAAGTTACCTTAAAGATTTCCTTGTGGTTTTACCATAGACCTTAAAAGGAACAAAGTTCATTAGGCGTTGAAATTGACCAGAAGGGGTTTGAGATAAGTGTATACTTGATGGTGACTATAAAGTCAGAGTGAATTGTAGGTATCAATAAAAAGATAATTTAACAACCTCTCACAAATTCATCACCTAAGTAGACTATTAAAATGGCAATCAGAATTAGCTCTATGGTAGCCTTTTAATATCAAATTTATATTGATATTATATTAAATATTAATATCAAAGATTAAATATCCCTAATTTCTTCAATACTTTAAAGTTCAACCGTAATATTTTCCCTATTGCAAAATTAGGAAAGAGCTTTTGATTACATGGAATATTTGTTTATTGATCACAGATTTTTCACACAAGAACAGTTATGGAACGTGTGGGGCCACAAACTGTGCCCCAAGACAGATTCAGCCATCTGCCATTAATGATCCAATTAGAAGAGTCCTGGGACACAGCCCCATTTTTCTCTTTTGGTGTTAGGGACTGAATTCAGAGCTTTCTAGTCAAATGCTCTACTTCCACGTTATACAAAGCAACATTTAAAGATTTTCCTTAAAGCATTGATCTCAGTGTGACTCTTTACACTTACTTATAGGTGTGTCACTAACACCCACATGAATTGAGTATAAAGATTAAACTCCTGAGTCCTTTTTCCAACAGTCTACAAATCTTGAGTCCATAAGTCCTTTTTATTTATTTAACTTTGTATTCCTGGGTCCATTTTTCAATAGGTCTTCTGTTTGCACTCTGGGGTGCGCCTTTCTAATTTTGGAAAAATTGTTTAGCAGAGCCCACATCTCTGCCTGTCCTACTGTACTATTCCTTCATGTTGAAGATAATTTCATTGTTTGCTTGGTTCTGATTTACTTGCTTGATGGCATATGACAATTCATAGGAATGTGTGTCACTAGTACTAAATTTACATTTAAAAGGAATAGGTAGCTTAGTATGGTCTTTTTCATATTTATACAGAGGAGACTTGATTTTGGTGGAGTATTATTGGCTTACTTAGAAGCACCTTTGGGCATGCTTAAATATACATACAAATTATCATCAATGATAAAAATAAGCAATTTAAACTTTTAAACTGTCTTGCCACTGAGAAACTGGGGAAGAATTTTACTTTCTGTAATGGAAATACAATCCAAGGTCTTTTCTTGGCCTATGGGGCCTGTGTAATCCAGATCCTGTTTAGAGTCACAAGTGCGTATCCCTGGACCCCTGCACTCCTTTTCTCCCTGTGTTCTCATTGCTCTGTCCTTCTGGAAACTGTGTGGTCTTACCAAGTTTGTTTCTGATGTCTTGACATTTGTCTAAAACACCTCCTGTTCAGCTACTGCTTACTGGCCCTTGCTAATTAGTTCATTAGGCTCCAAATTAATATTATGGTTTGAAAGGTGCTTTTCTTGAGCAGGTATATTTCAGGTGGCTCCTGCTGCCCCGATGTCTATCAGTTTTATTACCATCCCTGCTGCTAATGTCACTTCATTTTTTAAGCACTCTGTTTTGCACTGTAATTTATTAGTCTGTGCATCTCCAACCTACAGAATGGCTCATATGCCATTTCACCCTTTATGTCTTCCAAGATGGCTAGTTTGAATGTGGAATGAATTGCAGCTAGTCAAATCATCTACAAGTGTAATTCAGTTACACTGAGTAGTTAATTTATTTGATTACCTCTTCCCAAGAATGGGTTCCCAGGGGTTGTGACTCCTATCTGTGTTTGAACACTTTCTTATCTGTTCATTAAAGCAGATCTCCTAAACAGCTCTGTGTCCAGTATACTGTCAGTCTATTTTGTTGAAAATACTAGTCCCTCTGCATGAGTCAGTTCTAGAAAGCCCAAGGAACATATGGATCTAAGATGTTTATGGCTAGTGGAACGGTAAGGCAGCTGCTCAGTTTCCTAAGATCTCTTTTCTATGTTGTTGCTCTCAGAAGAAAATGCCCATTAGATAGCCACAAAGATCCATAATCACAAGCCCTTGCTAATCTGCCCCAAGAAGGAAAATTCAGTAGGCTGAGGGTGGGAGCCCAGCAGCTTCCTGGAGTTGAAAGTTACAGTAATGACTGAAGTTGAAGCACTATTTGAAAACAAAACAAAAACAGAAATCACTGAAATCTCTCTAAAACTCAGAACTATTTGAACTTTAAAGTTGTCAGATGCCAATTCTTAAAGAAAGCAAAATGTCATTCTGGGTTTTTATTGTTTTTTTCTCTGCCCTCATTTTCACAGAGAGGTCCAAGACTATGAGACAGGAATTCATGTGATAACCATCAGCAAGAGATTATAAGGAACACTGGGATTTCCTGGCTCATAGTATCTCATCCCGCTAACACCAGGCTGTCTTTGTATTGAAAAGTGATTATACAATTATACTTGGTTGTGGCAACAGAAATAGTTAGGATTTAGTGTCCAGGTTTTCAGACAGAGACTTAAACATAAATAATCCTGTTAATAAGATGCCCCCATTGCAGAATTTTCTGAAAAGAACGAAACTTTAAAGCCACAGTAGCATTTATTGAAGGACTTTAATCTTCCCATGAACAATCTGAGTAAACATTCTAGCTGATCTACTAAGGTAGCTGCGAATCTATTGAAATGGGTTTGTGGCTATTTAAAAAACTGTAAACATACTCTTATGTTTCCTTTTGGTGTCCAATCAGAGTAGCGGTTAAATTCAGTCCCTAATACCACCTACTGTAACACTGGGTACTGTAATACTGTGTGCGCACACAGAAGTTGCTAAGCCCACTTTCCATATATCGGGTAGGTGTATATTATGAAATATGAATTTCCAACTTGAGCTTTGTGAGTTTTCTTTTAAGTGTGTCTTTCTGCAATGAAGTTAGCCAGGAAAAAACTCTAATGTACTGGCCTTGGAAGAATTTTAGATTTGTTCTTGTTGTTCAGGACTTCTGTACAGTTAAAGATAGGCCTCCATGGCTCTAGCTAGTGTTATGGGTCCCTTCTGTTTGGAAGCTCTAGAGCTGTGTTCTTTGGTTTGACTCCTTCCAGCAGAACTCATTACTCACTGTGGATGTTACTGTTTCTCAGACGCTTAGATGCCAACCATATTACCTCAGTCCCGGAGGACAGTTTTGAAGGGCTTGTTCAGTTACGACATCTGTGGCTGGATGACAACAGCTTGACGGAAGTGCCTGTGCGTCCCCTCAGCAACCTGCCAACCCTGCAGGCACTAACCTTGGCTCTCAACAACATCTCAAGCATCCCAGACTTTGCATTCACCAACCTTTCAAGCCTGGTGGTTCTGTATGTGGTTAACCCTTTTATTCCTGTATGTTTGTGTTAATTTGGGGGCAAAATGGGTTACATGTGATAAATTACTATAAAAGTGGCACCTATGGTCCTGCTTTTGGATAATTAGTATTTGAGGGAAGTGCCTTTGATAAGATCAAACATACCAATTTTTTGAATAATATCTAGTGGTAGATGTTGAGTTTTTTAGAAACAAGTAGCTATCTTTTAAAAATAGTTGGGTCATTTACCAAATACTTTTTTTATAACTTGTCTTTGTATAACTTCTGTTTCTGGCCCAACAATGAGTATGTTTATTCAATATTAAAAGAAGGGAAACTGTTTTGAAATGCTCAGAGAAATAAGATATTTCTTATTCCTCCACAAATGTTTTGTATTTCCCCAACTTTTCTACTCAAAAAGTTTTTGATTTTCTATGCCTTTCATCTTTCAAAACATCATGAGACATGGTACAGTCTAGTTTCCTTTAGAATCTATTTCCATCCTAAGTAATATAAACTTCATAAGCTGCCTTCTCACCTTAGAGAACTCAACCAATGCTAGGCTTCATATGAAGAAGGAGCTACTCTCAAGTTTTATTTCAGATGAACCAAAATCAAGTCATCTTCAGTGCGGCACCATTTTCTGCATTAGGCTTCCTCTAATGCTGGTTGTGTGTTCAGTGAGTCTGTGTGATGGCCAGCTTTCTAGTTGAGTGTGGGAACACTTAGCTATATCACTGCTTTCAGCCACATCAGTTTAGACATGTTAAGCAGTTCTAACACTTACACTTGGTAGATGTGAATGTCATTTTCGGGCTTTTTTCCCATAGGCATCTTCATAACAATAAAATCAAAAGCCTCAGTCAACACTGTTTTGATGGATTAGATAACCTGGAAACCTTGTAAGTATATTTATACGTTGTATAATCACATTGTGATCAGGACAGTGCAATCTCAAATATAGTGAAGGTAGAGAGAAGACATTGTTAAGTACAGCTCATTATTAATGCACTTTAGTCAACAACTCAGTTTTTACCATCTGATAACCCACTTGTGAAAAATAATGTCAATTTATGATTCAAATTGATACTTAAATGTGAACTTCGAACCCACCCTTTCCCCAAAAATGCATTAAAAGCAGTTGCATCTGCAGTGATTTATACCTTCTCCAAAGTATTTATTGTGTTAAATTTGTGGCAGTTTGGGAACTTTGACATTTCTCAAAACAAGTTCTTTTGGAGATAGTTTCATGCTTATTGTTGGATTTTCTCCATGATCTTGAGAACATAACTACTTGTTTAAATTGGGTTGGAACAGCATGTCTGCTTTCATATGCTGAAATGTAACACATTAATGTTTTAAAAATTTGCATGATGCTGTGTTTCCACTGGCTGAAAAAGGACTTCTGGCTCTTTGACTCAACATAATGTTTACCATTGTAATACATACAGTAAATGCATTAGGAGAATGTCTCCTTTGGATGGCCAAGACCTAATTGGAAATATTATGATTTGTAGTATTTTGGTGAACTGAATTTTCTGGCTGTGAACTATTAAGAAGATTTCAGGTTTTATAGGACCTTAATCTACCTGTCAAAACAATTAAATAATAAATACCAGTGGATATTTGAAAGTTAAAATTGGAGGAAGACAGCTCTAAATTCAGGTCTCCTGCTAGGTGTAATTTTTATGAGGTGGTAAAGAAAGCTAGTCCATGTATTCAAATTAAGTTTCTTCTTCTCAGATACTTTAGTTTTTATTTGTCACTTTCCCTTCTGTGTAGAAAAAGAACACAATAGATTTCAAAGGAGCTGGCCTTTTAATTTCCCCTCCCTCCACCCCCCTCTCTGTAAGATTTATTTATTTTATGCATATGAGTACACTATTCCTGTCTTCAGACATACCAGAAGATGGCATCAGATCCTATTACAGATGGTTGTGTGCTGGGAATTGAACTCAGGACCTCTAGAAGAGCAGTCAGTGCTCTTAACCGCTGAGCCATCCCTCTAGCTCCCCTACCCCCACTCCTATTTTAAAGTCTTCTCTTTCTAAAATCAGCCATAATAACCATATGCTATCATGTTCTTTATGTTAAGCAAAATTAAAATGTAGACACCCTTAAAACTAGACCTGCATTGTTAGAGACTACTATGACTTAACCTCTCCCTAATGAATATTACTTTGTTGTCAATAATTCATGACTTCAATGAAAACAACTCTGGTCCTTTTCATTTTAACTTCTTAAACCAACATTGCAGGGGGCTGCTGTCTCCTCCATGGGAAGCCTCAGTTTCATACTCTAGTCACCTATACATTGGACATTTAAAAATTCTACCTGATAGTAAATTTTCCAAGAAATTATGCAAGATTCATGTGTTTAATCCTTCAGTGGCCTGTGATCTGAGAGTTCTACAAACTTGTAAATGTATTAATCTAAAAATATAAAGGATAACTTTTCCTATTTAATGTTTTCTAAAAATCTGTAAATGAAGTTCCTATAGAGTTTTGAATGGCAATGTTGTTGAGAGAAAGATATTTCCAACTATAGGTTATGATCTTTAAACATGTACTTATGCCAGAATGTCTTATGAATTATGATTTCTATTACTCACTATGCTATTTTTTCTCATTTTCCCCCTAGGGACCTGAATTATAATAACTTGGATGAATTTCCTCAGGCTATTAAAGCCCTTCCCAGCCTTAAAGAGCTGTGAGTATTGCTTTTTCTTTTCATGCTTTGCACCTTGGAACTCACCATTAAATACTCTAGTAATGAGGTCTCGGAGCATCTTCTTCTCAAGACATATACCCATAACACGTACAGACACATACACACAAATCATACTGTATTAACCAGCACAAATGGTTGAGAGCAGAGATTATTGTACAGGTTAGATGCTACTGCAAGTAAAAGGCACGAGGTACAGTCTTCTGGGAGAGCCTGCAGTCTTAGCCTCACTAGAAAGGCAGAGCACGAAGTGGGCAGATAACTGTTTCCATATAGATATCAGGTGTGAATAAACAAGACAAATCATCTCACAAAAAGATCTCCTAGAAGGCTGGGACCATTGGAAGAAAAGGAAGGAATTCCAAAAGGAAGGAATGCGACCTGACCTAAAGGGTGGGAAACTTAAAATGTGTAACAGGGATGAGGGGCCTCTGGAGCCTGGCTTTGTCTGGAGTGCAGCTATGAATGTATGTGTGGCACAACAGAGATTTTGTCATGAGTTGAAAGCTCATGTTGTAGAGGTAAAATACAGGCATCTGTGGTAGAGATTTGAAGCTTATTTCAACATGCAGACTTTCATGCTATCTTTTGATGATGAAGCAATGAGGGATCAATAATATACCAGGCCAAGGAGTGGGTTTAAAAAGAATGAAGTAAAATCCTGTCCAAGATGACATGGAATTCAAAATTCAGGTCTCTGGGTTTTAGTGATGTTTTGTGTTATTATTATCAGTTCTGTTTTATGTAATGCAGGACAACGTGGACATTCTGCTTTTAACTTGTTTCAAAGTGTTTTCCTCCTATCTTTCTAGGGGATTTCATAGTAATTCTATTTCTGTTATCCCTGATGGAGCATTTGGTGGTAATCCACTGTTAAGAACTATGTAAGTATTTTTTTAAAGTTTCTTTGAATATATAACCATATGCAGTTATATCTACAAAGCCAAACATCTGCATCAAAAGTAAAAAAAAAAAAAAAAACCTCTGGCTTTTTGATATATGGACACTGGGAGCACAGATTTCATCTCAGAGTGTTCGTAAGCATATGAAAACATTGCCTTTTTTGGATATTTTCACAGCCATTTGTATGATAATCCTCTATCTTTTGTGGGGAACTCAGCATTTCACAACCTGTCTGATCTGCATTCCTTGTAAGTATTATGCAAGTTCAAAAACATACCTGAGTGTTTATGCAGCTTGTTAAATCAAAAACAAATATCTTTTCCCTGCTCTTTATGTGACATTTCAAAAGATAACTATTAACAATTTACAGTGATTCTTATTTATGTGAGTACTTGACCAAATAATCAAATTTTTAAGAACCTTTAAAAGATGAAACCAGTAATATTTTGTTATAATGTTATAATTTAAGGTTAAAAAATGAAATATATCATGTGAGAAAATGTCTTAATTTTTTTCTCCCCAATTTCTTAGAGTCATTCGTGGTGCAAGCCTGGTGCAGTGGTTCCCCAATCTGACCGGAACTGTCCATCTGGAGAGTCTGTATGTGTGACACTTTAACAACGGGTCTTGGAAAGGCAATATTGCAGTGCAGTGTGTTACCCAAGTGCCAGTGCTTTTTAGCGATAGATTTATGGCCATTCTTTTAACTCTTTTTGTGACTATCAGACTTGGAGATGAGTGTATTAGGCTTGAGGTCATTTAGCTCAGGCAGAGTGCAGCTTCCAGTGTAGGCAGGTCTGAAAAGGTTACTGAGCACAGAGGGCATAAACTAAGTGGCTAATTAGAAGCAGAACTCGAAAAGTTCAAAAGCAGGACCAAAGGATCTAGATAATCAAAAGCCTGCATGGAGGAGATACAGTATTTCACAATTGTATAATGTCAAGTTTCTCAGGATTAAGATTTTCACTTAGGCAAGATTTAATGAGACTAGGAATACCAAAAATATATCAAGGTGGCATACAGATGATCAAATATAGGTAAGAATCCCATGTTTATAACAGAATGGGGATGTGGGATGTAGATATTTGGGAAACTTTGGGACAAGATTTTAAAACGATTAACTCTTTAACCCCTGCACATTTGGCTATAGGAAAGATTCTTAGTGAGTGGTCTATGAATGGAGTACAGGGGCATCTGAGATCTTGTTTTCAGCCCTTTAGATAGCAGCTTAGGCCTGGAGTAGGCCAGGGCCATTATCTGTAGGAGTCTTAATATGGTGTGCTATGTATATGTTAAGATTTTCATGTATGCTAAGAAAAAAAGAAGTTGGGAACACTGAGAAAAGCGTTACAATTAATGTAGTTTGTGCAGGCTGAGAATATTGGACCAGTCAGTATGAGGGGAGTACAGTAAAGAGGTCAAGATACAGAACTGTGAGGTAGGTCGTGGTCAAAGCCAGGGCCTACACACACCAACCAGTTAACTGTGTTTAAGGCATTCAGTCCGTTTTGGAGTTGCTCTGGAACAAAGGGCATGACCAGATCCTTTTCTGCTTTTTGAAATATTGAAATATTTCACCCTTGATCTGCATGGCAGGAAAAAAAAAAAAACGGAGAGAAAGTGTCAGATACTAGACACATTAGAAGGCATAACTGGAACTGGTGATTGACTCCAAATGGGAAAAGCAGCAGGAAGGAGAGTAGGAATATTTCAGCGTGCTGAACTGGCTCAGAAAGAAGAGGAGAGACCATTTGCATTAGGCTTCTGGGGTGGTTCCCAATGTGTCCTGTGTGAGGAGATGACAGGAAATCAAGCCATCCCCTGGGCAGTGTTAACTCCTTGTGCCACAGCTCTTTTTCAGTTCTGTGAAGATGATGCCTTGAGAGTTAGTTCACCTTCCCATGAACCTACCTTTAGTTGATAGATAGGCAGGGGTGTGTGAGGAGGTGCATAGGCACGTATGCACTAATGTGCAGTCAGTCAGTCACTTTCTGTATCCGACAGGAACATTTCGTTTACTATCCCAACTTGAACTGTTTCTTAGATGAACAATTGTTTTTTCCACAGAACCTTGACAGGGACAAAAATAAGCAGCATACCTGATGATCTGTGCCAAAACCAAAAGATGCTGAGGACTCTGTAAGTTGGGTTATTCTCTCCTTTCTTTTGTGCACTTTCCAGAGGCTGTCTTACATTCTGAATGAACTGGTTTGAGGTTTGGTTATTTGTTTGTCTCTCACATAAACAAGGAGCTTACTACTTCAGGGAAAAGGAAGTATCTGACTTTGCCTTTAGGATTGTGTATTATGTGTCAATCATTTTGTTTATTTGGTGCAGAATAAACCGAGAGACGAGTTAGTGGTTAATCTGGTTTCCACTTGGGCATCATCCCCTCGGCCCTACCCCCATCTTTTCTATCATTCATAACTAGGTAGATCCTGAAGCTTTGCTTTCCTGAATCAACAATGAACTATGTACAGCTTTCTAAAATTTGTAAGCTGACTTAGAAATTAAAAGTAAAGATAAAGACCTCTCATCAGAACAGTTAGATACTGATGTGTTAAGTACTGAAAGGAGCTAGTAACAAAATAAATGACACATTGACTGAGTAATTACATATTATAGTGGATTTTCTAACTTAAACATAGTAACTGTGATTGAGGGAAAAGCCCAGTGACATCCAATGGTGACCTCTGTGACATAATTTCATGTAAATGACCTAAAAGATGTACCAAAGCCTTTTAATTAAAGAACAGCATAATATATTACATAAAATGTATTGGAAAAAAATAAGTTTTCTAAAAATCTGTAGCTTTACTAGTCAACACAGACTTCATGCACATCTTGTTAGTTTATATAAGTGCAGAACTTAATATATTTTAGCCTATTCTATATAGTCTACACTCACCACTGTGCACTTTAATTTCATAAATCTCAGTTCTGTTGTTGAGTCCTACAGCATCAGGGAAACCAGTGTGCTTTTTGCTTAGCAGTTCTCTTCGGAAGACCTTAGTGCTGCCTTCAATGCTTCCAGGCCCAGCACTTTAATATAGTATTTTAATAATGAGATTACGTTGTTCTGTTGCTTTCAGGGACTTATCTTATAACAGTATAAGAGACCTCCCAAGTTTTAATGGTTGTCATGCATTGGAAGAAATGTAAGTTGACCTTTGACTTTGTTTTTTCAGTAGTGTACTGTGAGTTCACTGATCATTTCCAATAATGAATTGTTGTAAGAAATCAGAAGTTCAGATAGTCAAATGTTCCTGTAAATAAAATGTCCTGTGTCTGATGTATTAGTGCAGTGAGAATTTATTTCTTGATTTGCGACAATGTGAAGTTTTCCTATTACCTGGGAAATGTGCCTTGAAATGAATTTAATCCAATCTTTATGTTTTTGTTATGGAACTGTTTTAATTTGATTTTAGATTTTTTTTTCCTGGTTCGCTAGCTCTGTAATGTCAATAATTTGAGGGTATGCTCTTAGAAACAGAACTAATTCTGGTGTCTCTAACAATTTTGATTTCCTGCTTACAAGGAATATTAGGCTCTGTCTATTAGACATTCTATCAGATGCAGTAAGGGGAGGGTAGTTATATCAGAAAACAGAAAAATATATTCTGGCTATTGAACGAAACTGAGCTGAATACTAGAATCCCATATGACAGAGAGCCAGGGCAGCTTGGGTGGAACCTGGTCCAGATATGAGAAGAGATGTTAATACTTTTCTATTTTCTCTTCTCTTTTTTCCCCACTTTCTCTCCTCCCCTCCCCTCCACCTCCTCTTCTTCTCTCCCCCTCCCCTCCCCTCCTCTCCCCTCCTCCCCTTCCTCCTATGTCCCTCCTCCTCCCTATGCTATATTTTATGCTTGGTTTCAAAGCTTCGCTCACTGTGTCATCTTTCTTCTCTCACATCTGAGTAAGACTGGTGGGAATTTAGATACCAGTTAACTCCCAGTATAACTTCAGATGGAATATCAGTTAGTTTAACCTTTTAATTTTATAGATAAATTACAGTTTTTGCTTCCAACAAGATCTGTGTTACATATAGATATGTAAAATTAGAAAAAACCCAGAATATTATTTTTCAAAATAATAATTTCTCCTTTTTCTCCAAAAAAGGTGTTTATTAATTTCTCTCTAACCTTCCTCTCTTTTCCCATCCCCCCCTCCTTCTTCTTCTTCTTTTTTTTTTAGTTCATTGCAGCGAAATCAAATCTACCTAATAAAGGAAAATACTTTTCAAGGCCTAACATCCCTAAGGATTCTGTAAGTTTGTTTATGACTATTAAAGACACAAGATTTGTCAAGCTCTAAATTTACATATCATGATTGTTTTAGGTTTCCTGTTGCTATGATAAAACACCCTGACAAAAGTAACTTAAGGGAGAAAGGGTTGGTTTGGCTCACAGTTCCAGGTTATGGTTACTGCAGGAATGCCAGGGTGGCAGGGACTGAAAGAGGCTGATCGAATCCCTTCCACAGTCCAGGGCAGACAGATGTTAATGAACGCCAAGACTAGCCTTTTCCACTTGATACAGTTCAGGATTCTCTGCCTAGGAAATGGTGCCATCCACAATGGATTGGTCTTCACACTTCAATTAATGTAACCAAGGGAATCCCCTATGAATACACCCACAGACTGACCTGATCTAGACAATCCCTCACTGAGACTCCCTTCTGAAGTGATTCCATATTGTGTCAAGTTGATAATTAAAACTGTCACAACGATTTTCATGTTACTAGCAATATTTTAAAAAGGATTGACATTTTATAAACATCGTTTAGCCTTTACCTGTGATACTTCATAAAGAATCTACTTTTGGTATGTCATTGTTCATTGATGATATTGGTCCTCAGCCAATGACATGATTATCATATTTCAAAGAAGAAACTTAGTTGATTTCAAATTACAGTGAGGTTTGGTGCTTCATTAGAGCAAGGGTAGGCTGACCCAGCCCATATTGCTGACTGCAGCTTGCCTCCAATAGTTGTGAGCATTGTGGGAACATGGCCAGGCCTCATTTTGAAATGTTGATTTAAGCTGTGTTTCTCCTGCTGTGGTACAATTGATCAGTAGCAGAAGAAACCATATGATGCAGAAGGTGAAAAATTACTCTCTGGCTTTCTACAAAGAAAAGTTTGCTGGCCTTGCTCTGGAGTACTGTCTTGTCAAATACACTTCATTTGAAGCAGATGTACCCATTTAAAACACTTATATTTGAATGCATTTTTGTGCCTGGTAGTCTACTAACTCTGGGAACATGGAAATGACTAAGTACAGAAAATATAATCCACACAATTTTTAAATATAAAAAATGTTTAAAAACTTGACACAGGAGAAATTACGTTGACTGAATCTGCTTTTTTTTCTAGTGGGTCTCCTTTAAGAAATAAAACAGGCTGGAGTTGAGGCTTGGTGTATCTGTCACAAGGCTCTGAGTTCATTCTCCAGGAGAGGGCCCAGTTTCTATCTACTACTGGTTTAGAGCACTGATAAATGACAACTAGAAGCCGGTCACTTATTGAGTATGTGCTATGAATTTACCCAGTCTTTTAATTAATGCTAGGGACCAGTTTACATGTGACACAATTTCTCTGGTTTATGAATGCTGTGGTATCGGAATTTGTCAAGGTGTGTTCTGTAAAGTACGGCCAGCCCTAACACTGATAGAAGTTTGATTTCTTGCTGAGGGGAGGAGTGATATCAGAAGCCCTTTGGAACGGTCTTGTTTGCTTATGGTTATTTGTCTTCTCTTGGGGTCTCACAGCTTTGAGAAGGCAAACAATATGAAGCCCCACCCCACCCGCCTTTTCTTTTTAAAACTTGTCAGGACGGGGTTTTTCCCTGCCCTGGTTACTAGTGTCAAAGGCGATATCATATTGTAGCTATGTTGGAAAAAATTCACAACTGGTCTGAAAGAGAAGCCAGCTACAGTTACTGCTACAGGGAACGTATTCTAAGAAGACTGTTGTAAAAGAGAGGCAGTGACTGTAAATATTCAAAAAAGGTTCTTGGGCAAGATGGAAGGTCCTGGTTAAGGGACGTTGTGTTACTTCCTGGGATTATATGGTGTCGTCTGAATGGAGTTTTGAGTGGTTTTGTGAAATAATTAACATGCTGCTCTTGTGATTACAGAGATCTGAGTAGAAACTTGATCCAGGAAATTCACAGTGGAGCTTTTGCAAAGCTTGGGACAATTACTAACCTGTAAGTAAATGGATGCCTGTGCGCAGTAGTACCAGGACAGTAGTAAACGGTCTACAAAACCTGTAGTCAGGGCAAAATATTTATTTAGTTCTTTCCTTGCATGAATGCTATGCTATGATGATATAGTAATCGCTTCCCCGTTGTCAAGACCTGTGCTGGATTTATCTTCTTAACACATCTAAGCTTCATTTTACTTATCTGAAATATACCTAATATTTTCTAATATTATACACACATAAGATAAAATTATATAATCATAAATATCTAATATTTATGATGCTAATACAGATTTCCCTTTTTATATCTTATATTTATTCTCTCTCTCTCTTTCTCTCTGTGTGTGTGTGTATGTGTATGTATGCATGCACGTTTTGCAGTTTTGCATGTGCTACAGTGTGTATATGGAAGTTGGAAGACATCTTTGGGAGTGGGTTCTCTATTTTTACTGTGTAGTTTCTGGGGATTGAACAGAGATTTTCAGGTTTCAAAGTGCCTTTACCAGCTGAGCCATCTTGGCACCCTGATAGAGATATTTGCATGTGATTTGTATCTTAGAGAGTTTACATGAAATGTCTTTCACATTTTAGAGATGTAAGTTTCAATGAATTAACTTCATTTCCTACGGAAGGCCTGAATGGGCTCAATCAACTAAAACTTGTGGGTAACTTCAAGCTGAAAGACGCCTTGGCAGCCAGAGACTTTGCTAATCTCAGGTGTGTTTTTGCCCTCTCTTTCCCAATCACTGAGTTTGCTATGGTTTTCTTCCCACATGGTTTCCAGATTTTTCTCGTAGGTTTAGGAGTATTTTTCTATCTCTACCTTTATAAATTTGATCAAATTAGAACATGAGCACTATCCCATAGATGCCAAGGACGTGAATTAAGCTTTGGACACTCTCAGAAAGATGTTTGTCAGAATTTTTTTTAATGGACTTGTCATTATCAACAAGATACTGGAAATGTCCTAAGTGCGAACTGACAGGAAGTTGGCACAGTGCCATCATATGTCTGCAGATTTGTAGGGGTTCATCAAATGCAGCAGGTAAAGGGCTTGAGCATATTCTTGTACAAAGAGGGAATACATCCACTTTGTTTATATGAGCAAAGCAAGGCTGACTTGGCTGATGGTGTAGAGCTACAGATGACCTCGGGTATTGATTTTAAATAACTATCCATTTCCTGTGATATACTGGGCTTGGTTCAGACATGTATAAAAGGGTAACTGAGATATTTACTTTAGATGATGCATGGTTTTGGAATTTTAACATTTATCTTGATTTGCATTGGGTATTAAGAAACAACTCATAAAAGGGGCAAACTTCAGCTGTGTTCATAGGTTTATCAGAACTCCGAGGAAACTGGTGGGGAGAATACATAGCCAACCTAAGGCACATGCCAGGTGTTACTGGTGACTTGGCTAGGTTCAGTGGTTTTGCAGGATCAAGTTCTGTGTGCAGATCTGGTACTCAGTGTGTGCTTTACGATTCTTTTCCCAGGTCTCTATCAGTACCATATGCTTATCAGTGTTGTGCATTTTGGGGGTGTGACTCCTATGCAAATTTAAACACAGAAGATAACAGCCCCCAAGACCACAGTGTGACAAAAGAGAAGGGTAAGTGTGGCCACTCTAACAGAGAACTACCTAAGGCATTAATCAACCTGTCTGTGTTGTAATCAGTTTGAAAAACATCAGTACAAATCTGTGAGGAAAGTAAGTAGCATTTACTTTTACCTGCATGAAAAACAATATTTTATATATTCTTTGACAATTATATATATATATATATATATATTGTATCTTGTTCACATCCAACCCTAATGTCCTCCCCTTACTCCTGGTCCCTTCCCCCAGTACTTTTTACCATCATGTTTAACTTCATCAAGCCTCAAATGAGCTGATCTTGCATTAGTAACATGGAAGAATAATGTAGGGAAATTGGTCCTTTTGAACTGTACCATTTAAATCGATGTGCTTCATTTTCTACTTAGGTGCCACAGATGCAGCAAATGTCACCAGCATTGCTGAAAATGAAGAACATAGCCAAGTAATTATCCACTGTACACCTTCAACAGGTAGTGCCCAAGCTACGTGCCTCTAATTTCTCACCTTACCTAACGTTGGGTCAATAGACCTCAACAGACCTTGGTCAATGTCCAGGGATGAACATGGTTCCTACGGTAGGGGAGGGATCAGATGACCCAAAAGAGTCAGTTTTCTAACTTAGCCTGCTGTCCTGTACATCGCTGTGGGGTTCAGCGGGGATGTGCTCGTAGGTGCGTGCAGCCTGTGTGCGTGTGTGTAGGGGCTAGAGGTCAATGTCCGGTGTCTTTTTCATTTGCTCTCCTCAGTTTTTGAGTCAGGGTCTCTTACTAAACCTAGGCCACATTGATTTGGCTAGACCATCTGGCCAGTGAGCTGTGAGGATCCACCTGTCCCCCCACCTTCTCCAGTGCAGGAGTAACAGACCATGGCTTTATGCCAGGTTTTTTATGAGGTTGTTGGTGACCCAAACTCTGGTATACATTCTTGGGCAGCAGGCATTTTACCGGCTGGACTATCTCCCTAGCTCCTTACTTTTCATCAATGTAAATTTTTGCCTTATTTATTTATTTATTTATTTATTTATTGACATTATTCATTCTGGGAAGGTTATTAAATAGATGTCACATATTTGGTTGTGATTATAATGGTATATTCTCCCTAATCTACCAAAAAGATGGATTTCTCTCCTATATAGAAACACTTACTGATGGATAAGCTAAGACAGAAGCAGTCTGGCGTAGAATCCACCCTTCTGTAGAATCAGATACCTTCTGAAGGAAGCTATAGGCTTCCAAAGACAATCTATTTGTTAAAGAAAGTGGCTCCATCCATATGAGAAACAGTTCCCAAAGGATGTTTTTCTTGTCAGAAGACCTTTATTCTGCTTTGTGTTGTTTCTTTGTGTGTGTGTGTGTGGGGGGGGGGGCTTTGTTTTGATTGAGACAGGCTTTCACTATATATCTATGTTTTGCCTGGAACTCTCTATGTAGACCAGGCTGGCCTTCAACTCAGAAATCATCTGCCTCTGCCTCATGCTGGGATTAAATGTGTATGTTACCTTCCCAGCTCTGTTCTTTTAAAGAGGGCTGAGTCCTGGCTCAGAACTAAAGGCAATAAAATGCTTTCTTGCCTGGCAAGAAAAGCCCGTGGTGGTACACACCTTTAATCCCAGCACTTGGGAGGCAGAGGCAGGCGGATTTCTTAGTTCGAGGCCAGCCTGGTCTACAGAGTGAG
>JADRCH010000075.1:9399421-9417158 GCA_019843965.1 Rhynchomys soricoides
GGGGGGGGGGGGGGGGGGGGGGGAGAGGATATGCTTTCTTGTAGAACTTCCCAAGGGTAGTACAAAACAATTTCAAAAGTTTATGCTATGTGGAAATCAAAAACTGTATAGAGTTGATTAATATGATCTAAGATGGAGCTGGTGAAATGTCTCAGGTGGTAAGGACACTTACTGCCAATGCCAAGCCTGATGTCCTGAGTTCTATCACCAGGACATACATGGTAGAAGAAGAGAATCAAGTCTGGCGTTTGTCCTCTGACCTCTTACGTGCATGCATATCCCCCAACTGCAAAGTAAATAAATATACATGTAATTTCTAAAAAACAGTATAAAATACTTTATTGAATATATAAATTTTCATGATTGCTGAGGAAAATAAAATATGCCTTTTAGTCAGCTATAATACATAGTTTTTCTTCTGCTTCAGAACCAGATTTCTTATTTTATGTTTTTCAACAAAATATTCATCATTTGTAATATAACTAGCATGTAAAAATTAATAAGACAAATAGTTCAACCAGAAAAATGACTTATACCTTTAATTCCAGCTTTTGGGAAGCAAAAGCAGGATGCAGGATGATCTCTGTGAGTTCAAGTCTAACTTGATCTACACAGTAAATTCCAGGAGCGCCAGGGCATAGGAAGAGCCTGTCTCAAAACAAAACAAAACAAAACAACCCTCATTTTTCAAATGAAAAGACAAACATTTCAGTTCACTGAACACTGAAATACAGTTTTGTTTTATATATATGTGTATATGTTTTTATACCAAGCTTAGTTATAAATAGTTAATATCTGTGTGGTTTACATATGCAGATATACTAGCTTAGACTGTAACCTTTGTCACATCAGTTAAAGGTTTTCAAACGTCAGTTTCTTTGAAGATCAGGTTAACTGTACCTATCTTAACCTGCTTAACCTCCTCCAGTTGCTTTTGAAAAATGGATACAAATGTGTTTATAAAATATGCATACATACATATATAGTTGTAAAGTATTTGAGACTAGCAAGAGGGAAGTTAGTGTTTACTGAAGTTTTACAATATACCTGGCAGCTGCTTAAATACATTAAACATGTAATTCTGTGTAAGCTGTAATCTCTATAAAGCAGGCATTGTTTAGCCACATGGGATAGGATGGAATCTTTAGATGTCTAAAAGGAAGGATGGTAAGATACAAGACATCTAATTGCAGATTTCAGTATTTGGACCAAGTACCTTTTATATTCCAATATAGTGTGTGTGTGTGTGTGTGTGTGTGTGTGTGTGTGTGTGTGAATGCTCTCTGTACTAATTTTATATAAAGTGAAATTTTATTTCAATTACCTCCATGTGACTCTACCAAATATTTTAATTTCAAAAATTTAGGGCAATTTATCTTTTAAATGAACTAGTCTGTGACTAAAATATTTGAGAAGTAGTAATCTTTCAATTTCCAGGTGGCAAGCTTATATAGATTTAATTGCTAAGCTGGACCATCAGATCCACAGTGTTCTACAAATGTGTTTCATTGTATGCTTTCTTTTTAATTTCTAGGTGCTTTTAAGCCCTGTGAATATTTACTGGGAAGCTGGATGATCCGCCTTACAGTGTGGTTCATTTTCCTGGTCGCCTTGCTTTTCAACCTGCTCGTCATTTTAACAGTGTTTGCATCTTGTTCATCACTGCCTGCCTCTAAACTCTTCATAGGCTTGATTTCTGTGTCTAACTTACTCATGGGCATCTATACTGGCATCCTTACTTTTCTTGATGCTGTGTCATGGGGCCGATTTGCCGAATTTGGCATTTGGTGGGAAACGGGCAGCGGCTGCAAGGTAGCTGGGTCTCTGGCAGTCTTCTCCTCAGAGAGCGCCGTATTCCTGTTAACACTGGCAGCTGTGGAAAGAAGCGTGTTTGCAAAGGATATAATGAAAAACGGAAAAAGCAATCACCTCAGACAGTTCCGGGTGGCTGCCCTCTTAGCGTTGCTGGGCGCTGCAGTAGCAGGCAGCTTTCCCTTTTTTCACGGAGGGCAATATTCTGCATCACCGTTGTGCTTGCCATTTCCTACAGGAGAAACACCATCGTTAGGATTCACTGTAACCTTAGTGCTGTTAAACTCACTAGCATTTTTATTAATGGCCATTATCTACACTAAACTGTACTGCAACTTAGAGAAAGAAGACCTGTCAGAAAACTCACAGTCTAGCATGATTAAGCACGTTGCTTGGCTCATCTTCACAAACTGTATCTTCTTCTGCCCTGTTGCATTTTTCTCATTTGCACCATTGATCACGGCAATCTCCATCAGCCCCGAGATAATGAAGTCTGTTACACTGATATTCTTCCCATTGCCTGCTTGCCTGAATCCAGTCCTGTATGTTTTCTTCAACCCAAAGTTTAAAGATGACTGGAAGCTACTGAAGCGGCGTGTTACCAGGAAACACGGATCTGTTTCAGTTTCCATCAGCAGCCAAGGTGGTTGTGGGGAACAGGATTTCTACTATGACTGTGGCATGTATTCCCACTTGCAGGGTAACCTGACTGTCTGTGACTGCTGTGAGTCATTTCTTTTGACAAAACCAGTATCATGCAAACACTTAATAAAATCGCACAGTTGTCCTGTATTGACAGTGGCCTCTTGCCAGAGGCCAGAGGCCTATTGGTCTGATTGTGGCACACAGTCGGCACATTCTGACTATGCAGATGAAGAAGATTCCTTTGTCTCAGACAGCTCTGACCAGGTGCAGGCCTGTGGACGAGCCTGCTTCTACCAGAGTCGTGGATTCCCTCTGGTGCGCTATGCTTATAATCTACCGAGAGTCAGAGACTGAACTTGTGTCTGTGACTGTTTTCCCCCATCAACCAAATCACTGTGCTCATACCGTGAGCTGTCTGTCTTTTGACCTTTCATCTGGGAAGGACTTGTGTAATCACTTCCTGGTATCACACAGAAGAGGGGGAAGGTGGCAGTTTATTTCTCAAATCAGATGTCTCTGAAGAATGGGTGCCTAAATTATAAATTGTTGAAAAAAAATTGTGATGCCCCAACAATGTGTGCTCTATTTGAAATAAATGCAACTTAAAAATGATTTGATGTATGGCATAGCAAT
This sequence comes from Rhynchomys soricoides, assembly GCA_019843965.1. NCBI lineage: Eukaryota > Metazoa > Chordata > Mammalia > Rodentia > Muridae > Rhynchomys > Rhynchomys soricoides. Next base: position 9,402,512 of record JADRCH010000075.1, read on the forward strand.
ATAAAATTAGGGTTTTTTTTTTTTTTCTGATCCATCAGGTGCAAAGTTCAAATTATTTCTGAATTAAGCACAAAATAAAGGACAGCTGTTAATATATTTTAAGTGAAAATGTGAATTTATAAAACTAAGAAAATGTCTTTCTAATGTTACCTAATGATTCATCATTAATCTCAGGATGACTTACTTCAGGGCCAAAAGGGACTCTCTCCCAGTTAGAGCAATGAAGAGTTCAAACAGGCATTACCTTTGTGTGTTCTCTATATCCATAAATCAAAGGTTTTGTTCAAATGGTTTATAAATCTAAAACCTGAACATGTTTTGAGGACATCATTAACAGCTGTTAGATTTTTTTTTTAATAGCAGAACATTTGTTTTTGTTCGTTATACATTGCTCTGGTGAAATCACAGTGATGTCCTCAGTGTTTTACAATCACAGTACTAGGACAAAGCAAAAGGCTAATTGCTACATGGGTTTAGAAAAGATGACTGAAGTAACAATGAGATTTTAATAATATCCAAGGGGTTGATGGCTCTAAGTAATGTCCCCATCAACTGGCATGCCCTAATGTCATTGGCTGCTCTGACATTTCCACATTTGTTGACGTTATCTATCGTTCTGATTATACAGATTAGGCAACCTGGAATCATGTTTGGTAAGTGTAAGAAATTGATAGTAGCCCTGACACAAAGCAGTTGAATAATGCTTTAGTGAGTTGTAGGAGGGCTCCCACTCATTTTTTTGCATATCGTAATTTAAGAAACAAAATAAAACCATTCCGAAGCTCAGATGCTGTGTGCTTCGGTTAAGTAAGACATGTATGAGGACTGGGGGAATCAAAGTTTATCCTATGTCTTTAAATGTTTTAAATTTACTTGATTGTTACCTATAGGCTTCTGATGTGTTTCTATAAGAAGACTTAACACTGCGTTAAGCCAGTAGCAAACCCACTGCCATCTTAGTTATACTGGTTAAAAACTTAAGCTAGATTGCAGTTTGATTAAACTGTACATACTGTGCATATGATGAATTTTTATCTTATGTAAATTATTTTTAGAACACGAGTTGGGAAATGTGGCTTCTGTTCATTTTGTTTAATTAAAGCTACCTCCTAAACTATAGTGGCTGCCAGTAGCAGAATGTTTAATTGTGGTTTATATACGTGTTTTTGTTTTCGATTTTTTTCCCTTGCATTGTAAATAGTCTTGGTTGTACATTGTCAGTGGAATAAAAACAGAATCTTTGTATATCAAAATCATGTAGTTTGTATAAAATGTGGGAGGGATTTATTGACTGTGTGCTGTAATTTTGTAAGGTCATCTATTTGCAACGTAAATATAATGTTTGTATATTTACACATCTGATAAATATTAAATCATAACTTGGTAAGAAAATCCCAATTAAAGGCTTTCTTCCTAAAATTCAAGTTATTGAAAACTGTTCATTTTTTTCTTTCAGATATAGAATAGGCTAGGCATGGTGGCTCATTCCTTTAATCCCAACAGTTGGGAGATAGAGACAAGTGGATCTCTGAGTTCAAGGCCAGCCTGGTTTACATAGTAAGTTCCAGGGCAGCCAGAGCTTTATAGAGAGATTGTGTCTCCAAAAAAAAAAAAAAAAAAAAACCAACAAAACAAAAACCCAAATAAAACAACAATAAAATATTAGGGACTTAAAGTATGTGGTAAACGTGCTAGACATTTGATATTAAATATAGCATTATACACGATGTTTTAAATGATTAAGAGTTTCTATAAAGCAATCTAGTATTTCTTAATTTATAACTGGGTATATTACTGAGTGTACTTAGTATTACACAGTCAAATTAAAATTCTTAACTACCAAATATTAAAAGAAATGTTGGAAATAACCACTGGAAAACACAATTTTCCTGCTATCTATAAAAGTCTAGGACACTATATTGAAATTTAGAAGTAAAGTTTTACCCCAAATCTAAACTATAGTAGAAAAAATTGATATTTAAGAGAATAACAATCATTAGCTCTTTACTAAAGGCAAGAATTAACAATCTGTATGATCCTACATGCAATGACTTTCCTAGATGCTTGGGAAAACCTTTATTTTTCAAATGAAAAGACAATTGATAAATTGAAATTCAGCAAATTTCAGTAAATTCTTGAAACACATATGAGCCAAACCAGAACTCAATTCTCTCTGTGTATTTATTATTTTATGAGTGTGAGTGTATGCAGGTGTGCTCACGCCAGATGACAACTTGTCATCCTCAGGGAGTCTGTCCACCTCATTTGTCATGGGTTCTCTCATTAGTCTGAAACTCATTGATTAGGCCAGATTGTCTGATTAGCCTAGAATGACTGGCCTGAGCTTGTGCCACCACACCATAGTTTTATGAAGGTGCTGAAAATGGAATTTAGGTGCTCATGCTTCAAAGTAGGCAGTTTACTGACTGAAGCATCCCTCCCTCCCCCGGTCCATTCACCTTCGCTCTGGATATAGTATTGAGTTTATGTTAAACTTTGAATGTTGGAAACGTCTATAGCAAAAAGCATGGTGCAATTACCTTACACCTTTCACAGTTACCCACAGCACACAATGAATCGTTCATCTTCAACACATTCACTAAGGCCTTTGGTCCTTCTGCCTCTTGTGTTATTCTGAGACAAGCTAAGACATGTTTCATATGTTAATAGTTAAGTATGTGCAGGAAGACATTTTTGAATCCCTATAATAAAATTGCCATAAGGATCACTGGCAAAGGTATTAGTTTTGTAATACAGTTAAATATTTTTAACCAAAAGTCACTCTTGCAGGGAGTTTCCACACCAATTAAAAAGAAAAACCCTCATATTATTAGAGTAGAAATAAATGAGTATTAAGAAGGTGCTATTATGTCCACACCCTATAACTTAAGGGGAGAGCTAGTTTGTACATTTGTCTAATTCTATCCATCTTAACTATTGCTTCTCAGCCCAAGTAATGAAAAGCACTGTAAAAATAGACCACATTTAAACAGCCACAGCAGGCCATGAAACTGCCTTGTAGCCTTTAAGGTGAGCACACTGATCAACAAGAACACTTTAATAAACCACTAAGAGGGTTAGGAAAGTATAGAACATTCCTACCCTGAGAGGTTGGGAACTCAATGTGGGATAGTGTCAGAGTTCAAGAGTGTTTACCATTGTAAATGTCAGGTCCTGAGCAGAGCTGAGGATTAATGAATGAACAGGATAGCGGGGTTGATTATTTTGGGGAGGATTAAATTAATATCATTGTGGTCAAATGCTTATTTAAGAATATTAAGAGGAAAACTGGTTCAAAGCCAGGTCCATTCCCTTCCCAAAAACCTTTAGGTCATTTTTTGGGGACGGGGATGTTTCTCAAGTTTCCATCTTTGTGAAGGTGTAAGATAGCCCAGTGTCTCTGGGTTACTGACAGTAAGGGTGTTTTCTGATAAAATATTTTTAACCAGATATGCTAATACTGAATAACTGGAGTAAGTCCTAGCAATAATTCCACTAAACCACCTTTCTTAGTCTGTCGTGCAGTTTTCTTCCAATGCCATTGTTTTTAATGAAAAATTGAACAATATAGTGCTAGCATGTCATTTATAGTCACTCTAACCTTTGCCTCATTTTTGGTTGCTAGTAATTCTACCATATCTAACTGCGCTATGTAAATTCTACAGATAAAATTTTTTCATCAGATGTTGTATCTTTGATCCTTAAAGTTGTGTGATGTGTCAGTCATTCTCATTTCACTTGTGAGGTTTCCTACACTAATATACATTAGGAACTAGACAAAACCTGCGTTTACAAATGTATGCAGTTTTGTGATTATGAATAAGCAGCCCTATTTCAGTATCTGCCATCTTTTTCCTTTTGGGCTTCAGCTAGATCCTAGGTCCCTGAAAGGAGAGTGCCTCGAGGTCCTAGAAAAATGCCTATTGCGTCACAGTTTGAATTTTCATTATAAAAAGAACGATGGGTTTTAAAGTTGGCTCATGATCAGTTGCTCTGGTATGGGCGTGCTGGAGTGTGGACACGAAAGTTTTGAAAGACTAGAAAGTTAACACACCCTGATAAAACTGATTATGTTGACAGATGCTGCCCATACAGTGAGAGACTGCCCACAGAGGATTCTTGGCTCGGATAAAGTTCTCTTCCCTAGACAGAAGCCTGATGTAAAAAAACAAAACAAAAACAAATGAACGAAAAAAATCACAAGTGCTAGTTTTTTATGATCCTGACCTTACATGAGGGAGAAGGAATAACCATGGTTTCGGGCTTCTGCCTTTTCCTTTTAAAGGATCTGCTTTAGTGACACCGACACGTGTCGTGTACCAAATGGCTTTCAACACCACAGCAAACACAGTACTGAGGAGAGCGGCAGGACCAGGTGGAGGACTTGGGGAGACAAGAGCTGACGCTGTCAGTCCGGAACCTTCTAGCCCTACCTGGACCGAGGAAGCCAAGCTCCGCAAGCCGGGACAAAGCCCCTTACAGTCTACAAGCGTCGCTATGACAACACGGCCTAAAACTGGCGCTGATTGGCCGGAGGGCGCGCGCGGAGCCTGCTGGGAGAACGCGCCTCCGGCCCTGCTCGGGCCGTTTAAACTTGGCGGGCCTGATGCGGGCGGCAGGGCCGTGGCGGGCCGCCTCTCCCGCTCGTTGCACCCGCTACCTTGCCCGCTGCAAGCCAGGCTTCCGGTCCTCCTCGAGCCTTGTCGTCGACCTCCTAGTGGATTCCCGGAGCTCAGGGCCGGAGGATGTGGCGTTGACCGAGTGCTTGTCGCCGCCGTCTCTGAGCTGCAGCAACTCCACCCTGTCCCTGTTGTCTCCCCTTGGCCACCAGAGCTTTCCGTTTGGCGAGGACGACAGTGAGGGGGAGGATGAAGAGGCCCTGGACGAAGATGCCCGTGAGTCAGAGGCCAAGGTGGAGAGCTTGGAAGGAATAGAGTTAGAGGGGCGCTCCAGGTAAACTCAAGGCCCGGCCCTCGCAGCCCTTGTCAAGACTCCTTAGAGATGGGATTCAGAACGCTTTGTTGCTCACCCCCAGCCGTATAACCTCCTGTATTCCAGCTCAAAGGCTGTGCAGCACCTGCATTCTGGGGTGCTGGACAAATTCTTACAAATGGTCACTGATTTCCCATGATTCCTAGTTCCTTTTCCTGAGACTGACTATTGCAGTCTCAGTTTCCATAGAAACTTAACTGTACACAGTCGCAAGCACACAAAACTTGCTGCCAGGCGTCTTTAAAATCCCCAAAAACCACGTTGTCGACTCCAGAGCTCTTATCCATAAACTCAGCATCAAAATTTATATAACTGGTGCTGGGTTATAGTAAGTAGATGCTTTTAATATAAAGAGCTGAGTACGGATACCTGCAGTGCTGGTACTCTTCAGAGACAGGTTAACTGATCTGAGTAAGAACAATGGAATAGTGAGTGTTATAAGGGGGTTAGTAACACCATCTTAATGATTCATTCAACAAACATTTACTATTTGGCCACATATTAGTGTAGGTAGATGGGACCATAAACAAGATATACAAGACTTCTATTATCAAGACATGAAAGCCCAAATCATTTCACAAATAACGAAACTGTATTAGAATATAGATAGAAAGTCTACTTGAGCTAGAGAGAGTGTGGTGCTTAAGAGGGCTAACTGCTCTTGCAGAAGACCCAGGTTTACTTCCAACCACCCTCATCATCAGGTGGTTCACAGTAACTCTAGTTCCAGGAAGTCTGACACTCTCTGTCTCCTACTGGCACCTGCATGCTTGCACTTAGTGCACATAAACTCATACACAGTGCATATCTACTCAAAAACAAACTTTTTAAAAGGTAGGGATGAGAAGATATTTTTTTAAAGGTCTTCCTGGAAGGCATAGAGTTAGAAGCAGCCCAGGGCTCAGTACTCAGGTATCTCTTTCAGGTTCACTTGTCCTTGTACTATGTACTCATTTCTGTGGAAACTGGAACAAAGGGTCTGCCCCTGTAGGAATATTTCTAAGACAGAATATATTCCTTATGGCATCTTCGGGAAGCATTTCCAAGTTTCTGATTGTCAAGCTGTGTCAGGCATAGTACAGGAGATTTAGGAAATTCCTGCCAGCAAGGCTATGCTTTTTATACATATAGCAAGATAGCCCCCATTCAGTCTAAGGCATTCATATAAGAATTAGTGAATCCAATACGGAAACACTCACATGGAAGGACGATATTGTAAGGGTGAGAAATGAAAGTTTCCATAGGTGAGGGGGGAAGTCACAAAGAGCAAGTGAGCAAGCCACTTTTCCAGACTGCTAATAGCAACAAGAAACAGGCCTTCCCTGATTAGCCTAGTAGAATTTTGAGTTAGAATTTTAGGAGTCTTTTCACAAGCACTTTCAGAACAGTGTGGATTAACATATTTTAAATATAAATCTGAAGGCTTTGGTGAATACCTTCTAATCAGTATTCAGAAGAACCAAGCAGTGTGTCATAGTTTAGCAGCATTATGAATAAAGGCCATCAGAATACTGCTCAGCTTCTGAGACTGGCATTAGCTTCCAGGAGCCCAAACGCTAACCAATAGGGAGCCTCTAGGGAGGAACTAGGCCTATTGGGGTCCCATTCAAAGCCTGAATAAGCTGATAGCACCTAGTTATAACCTGCTTTCACACTTCAGTCCTTAGTCAAAGGACTACTTAAGACTACAGCTGAAAAAAATGATGCAGATTTATCAAGTTTTGTGGAGACAGAGGAAAGGAATTCACTTTTAGGGCAAAGCTAGAGACAGCACAGAGGTATGAAGCATTCATCAACCTGCAGTTCAGCAACCAGAAATAGGAAGTCTGGATCAGTTTGCTAAAAGGAGGAGCCAATTCAGAAGTTTGGCTTTTATGCTGAAGGAAAAAGGATGGCTGAAGAATGATACAAGGATCCATTTAAGGGGTGAACCTGGATACAGTGGTTTGAGAGAAAGGGGAACGACTGCTTGTTGTAAGGTTGGAGAAGAGAATGGCTTGAAGAAAACAGAAAGCTATGGCCACATCACCCCAAGTGGCCATAGTAGAATGTGGGAGCTTGTGGAGCTAAAGTGGGAGTTCCTAGCTTTGGTGACTGGGTAGGTGTGGGTACGCTTCACTGAGGAGTGCAAGAGAAGGGAACTTTCATTGGAACGGGATAAGTGCTCAAATGATTGGATTTATTTTGTACTAACTTTAATAGATGGATGATTGGAAAGAAGTCTGGAACCCAAGATAAAGGTCTGAGCTATATTACTGATGTGGGACCAAGAAGATGTAAGACTTGATGTAGGACAAGATAATGTCATTCTGCAAGACTGAGAAAGAAGGAACTGTATAAATAATGTATCAGCAGTGCCTCTGTCCTTCCAGAACACAGATTCTATAATGGTGTGCATAAACGAATAGCAGGAAAATGAATAGACTTAATCTATGAAGTAGAGAAGATTACATAATATAGTTGGTGAGACCATTGTTTGCTAGAAAGAGCACTATAAACCCACAAAGAACCAGGGTCTATAATAAACTAGATTTTAGGAGTGAAGGAGATGAATCTGGAAGAATGCTATGTAAGATAAACATTGGATTTAATCATCAGCATCACAGTGTTTTGTTTCTTTGCTTTTAAAGGAGACTGTAGAGATTGCTCAGTGGTTAAGAACACACACTGCTGTTTCGAAGGACATGATTTGAGTACCCAGCATCCACATCTGATGTTCACAACTGCCTGTAATCCAGCTGTAATCAGGGCATCTAACTAACACACTCTTCTGGCCTCTGTTGGCATTGTCATGTGTACATACTTGCACATACAGATACACACATTCTGTTTTGGACCCTGAGCAGTCTTTTCCATGGAGCCTGGTCCTTAAGCTTTCTCTAAGTCTTGTGAGCATTATGCATTAGCCAAGTTGCTCTGCTCTTAGATTTTCTTGCCCAGAAGAGTTACAGGAGACACATAGTGGGATGGAGACTGACAGAAGACTGATAGCCTTGTTGTAGATTCACTAAGAGTTGTAGATTCACTAAGAAACTGGCAAAGGGAATCAACCATAATACTTAGTATGCTCCAGACCCTGGGTTCAATTCCCAGCATGAAATTTTTGAAAAAACAAAGGGAAAAAAAAAAGCAATAGTAATAGACAGTATTGGTTTTTTTGTAACTTTTAATTTTAAAACAATTTCAAACTTAAAAAACATTGGAAGAGAATCTTAACAAATAGGTTTCCTCCTTTACCCAGAATCCCTGATTGTTAACACACTTTTGCTGTGTATTTGCTCCATTTTGTATACACATTATTTCTTCCAGTACCCTTTTAAGGAAGGGAAAAAGGTCTGCTTAGGAGTACATGTAGTAATTAGCTGTCCAAGTGGGGTTTTTAGGAATTAAAAAAAATCAGCAGTGCTGAAATTGAGGCACATGGATCGGTTTGGGATCTTAAGTAGTGTGGTTTTAGAAGCAATGGCAGTATGATGGGTGAAGTCATTCAGATGGGTGTGTAAAACTGAAACTGTTAGAACTATTACCTTTTTGCTTTCATTGTACAACTACATGTTTCTGAATGGGAAACGTTCTCTGTATAAGTGCTCCCTTCTCTTTCTTGTAGCTATGATGTTGAGTCCCAGGACAGACAAAAGCAGAAGCTGGTGCTATTACAGGAAAGCAGTCTGACACCATGGGAGATGTGGTTTGTTGGCAAAGAAAAGGAAGAGCGTGGCCGGCTACAACAGAAAGTTCTGGAGGTAAACTAACCCGTGATCTCTTCATTGAATCCTGGGCTCACAGAGATCCACCTGTCTCTGCATCTTCAGAGCTGGAATCAGTTGTGCACAACCATGCCCAGCTAGCCTTTCTATTTTAATCTTCATATTCAAACATAGCCAAAGAATACTAAAGGGTACTCTTATTTTCAAAGAAATAGAATCAAACTCTCTTATAACCTGCATTTTCTCCTCTTAGATAGTAATGCATTTCCATATCATTGAGAGCGGTTTTTTGTTCTGAGAAGTGAACATGCTAGGCAAGTGCTGTCACCTTTGCATTATACCCCCAGTCCTAATTAGATACTTTTAAAAAGCATTTAAAGTGGCCTCCTGATAATATTATATAGAGAGTGTATTAAATATGTATCAAAATGTGTTCACTGTGTGGAGATTTTATCTTCGTCTGTTAGTAACCATATTAACATAAAAATAGAAACTAAAGCCTAATAAATAAAATAGTTTTAAAGCTATTTTTGTATTAAATTTCTTGCTAGGTTGAAAGTCACAAGTCAGGAGACTTGGCATAGCTCAAATGGTTATGGTTACCATTGCATTCAGTTGTTTACTATTACACACTACTCTGTATTCTAGAATGTAAATCAGTTCCTGGAAAAGTACACGGTGAGGGAACCCCTTCTTTGTTAGCAGGACTTTAAAAAGACCTTATGGTTGGTGTTAGGAAGGTTTAATAACAGCCTTTTCACTTGTGGTTGCCATTGCTAAGTTATTTAAACTTTTTTACTTCGATTTCTCCATCTGTACAAGAGAGTTGAAATTGTACATGTCACAGGATTTTTATAAAGATTAGATGAAACAAAACATGAAGGTGACTGATTTTGGTTTTATTGGAATTATTTGTATCATTTCCATCATGATCTTCTTCATGCTTTTTAAAATTTAATTTTGTACAGAAAAGAGTCTTACCTTACCTTATTAGCCTAGCCATTCCCCACCCTGCTCCCAGTACTGGGGATCAAATCTAGGACCCTCTACATGCTAGACAAATATTCTGCTACTGACCTATACCCGTAGGCTCAATATATTAAAAATATTTGTTCAGGGTTGAAGATGTGGTAGAATGCTTACCTAGCATTCATGAAGCACTGGGGTCCTTTTCCCGAATGGCATAAACCTGACAGGTGTGATGGCACATGCTTGTCTCTCAACCTGCATTTCCAGTATTAGGGAGGGAGAGTTGGAAGGATCAGAAGTCCAGGGTCATCCTGTAGAGTTAAAATAACAGCAATCAATAGAAATACTTGTCCATGGCAACAAGTCTGTTTTTGTTTGTTTGTTTGTTTGTTTGTTTTTAATTACACAGAAAATGAATATGTGTATGTGTATCTGAAATGTCTATTTTGTGCAACAGCTGGGACTGTATTTTGGTTTTGTTTGTTTTTAACCCATTGAATTGATATTAGATTCACAGTCTGATTTACTACCTTATGGTAAACCAGAGAGGCTACTGGGGATTTATGGCTTTGTCTGGACCCTCCCTACAAGTCACTTGTTAAGACAAAAGGAGTTACTTCAAATCATTTTTACTCAGTCTGTAAAGGAAGAAGTTTCCTAAATTAGAGAAAAGTAGTAAGAGTGCTGCTCTGTGGACTCGTATAGAACAAGCTGAAGTTTTAGTGGGGGAAAATTTACATTCTTTTGGCCCTGGTTTCTTCATGCACAAGTCAGACATTAGCAATAGAGTAGTTAAGAGCATGCATTTGAGCTATACTTTCTATTTTCAAAACCTGAAAGGGAGAGCATACTGTTGAGTTATGGTAGACTATATAGAAAACGCTCAGTACAAGTTAGTGCTATTGAGTAGGAAAGGTGATAATTACTAAGAAAAGCTGTTCTGAGAACAAATTATAATATAAAATCCGTGCCACAATAATTAAACCTACGGAAGGGTATAATTATTTGTAAGGATTAAATCCTTTTCATGTTTTGGATTATTTAGCATTTTTGTGCTACCTTATTACTTAACTCTGACATAACTAAAGTATTTTTGACTAATTTTTTTTTTTTTAATTTTTGAGGCAGATCAGGGGGAGGAGAGGCCCTTGGGCCTGAGGGTGTTAGATCCCCCAGTCTAGGAGAATGCCAAGGAGGGAAGAGGAGAGTGGGTTGGTGGGTGGCTGGGAGAATACCCCCATAGTGGCAGGGGGAGGGGGGAGGAAATGGGGAGGTTCCAAAGGGGAGATCTGGAAAGGGAGAAACATTTGAAATGTAAAGAAAGTAGGACAAAAATTTTTTTGAGGCAGGTTTTCCCTGTGTAGTTTTGGCTGTCCTAGAACTTGCTCTGTAGACCAGCCCTGCCTTGAACGTATAGAGATCCACCTGTCTCTGCCTCCCAAGTGCTGGGATTAAAGGTATGTGCCACTGCTGCCCGGCTTTTGTTTGACTAGTATGTATCGGTCATGCCAAGGATATCAACATGTTGGCTGACCATGTAGCTTTTAGCCAGCTTATTTTGAGTTGTAATCAGTACATTTTTCATGCCTTTCATTTTGTTTTATTTCCTGCTTTCCTTGTTTATTACATTCCCTCTTTGCTTTTATAATCTATATTATAAGAACAACAGATTTTTAAAAATATTTATTTGTTCGTGTATTTTTTCGTATATGAGTGGACTGTCCTCATGCATACTGGAAGAGGGAATCAGATCCCATTACAGATGTTTGTGAACCACCACGTGCTTGCTGGGACTTGAGCTTAGAAACTCTGAAAGACAAGTCAAATGCTTTTAACCACAGTGCAATCTCTTCCCCCCCCTAGATTTTTTTTCCCCTTAAACCACAGGAATCTTAGATTCCTACAAAAGCTAAAAATCAGGAAGACAGAGAAGTAATTGGTTAAGGTTTCAGTTAGTGGAAAAGTTAGGACTGAAATTGATTTCCAATATAAATGCCTTTTCACAATATCATAATAAGTTAGAAACAAATGAGTCAGCCTTAATATTTATTTACTTTTTTGACAGCTTGAGTCAGCCTATTTTTTTTTTTTATATCCCAGGATGTCCTTGAACTGCTGTGTCATCCTGACGGACCCCGACCTCAATGTTCTTCCTGCTTCCACCTTCCAAGTGCTGGGATTTCACCTATAGGCTACCAGAGTTAGCTTAACTGTTTAATTATTTAGTCAGCGCATGTTTACTGTAGAGCGATGACTTTGGTTGTGAGGTTTTTGTTCAGGTATAGAATGTACTTTAACTATCCCCATCCCACGGCCCCATCCCGCGGCCCCATCCCGCGGCCCTGTTTGCCCTCCTCTCGCTAGTTCTCTTTTTTCAAATCTCTGACAGTTTGTTTTCTTCTTTTAAAATTTAAAGAAAAATATATGTGATAAGTTGGATCATCAAAAAGATTAGCCTCATTCGTTAGTGTTTGACTCCATCAACAGATATATTCTTTTCAGATGTTTTTGTTAGAGTTATAATTACTTTAGACCATTAAAATTACTCATTTACAAAATTTAAATGTTATTATTTTTGAATATCAATATCAGAAAAGCCAGCACATTGGACTCCACAAATTATTTGTATTTTATTTATAGTTTGAGTAATTCTTTAGCTACCTGCCTAGATTCTCTATGATCCCTTTCTAGGTTTATTTTTATTACTGGTGTGCGTGTGTGTGTGTGTGTGTGTGTGTGTGTTGCCTATAAAGTCCGTGTGTGTGTGTGTGTGTGTGTGTGTGTGTGTATGTGTGTGTGATGCCTATAAAGTCCGTGTGTGTGTGTGTGTGTGTGTGTGTGTGTGTGTGTGTAGCCTATAAAGTCCGTAGAGGGCACCCGACTCCCTGCAGCTGTACTTAGAGGAGGTTGTGCTCTGCCTGATATGGTGCTAGGTACTGAATTTGGGTTCTCTGCAAGAACATGCTTTTAACAGCTGAGCCATCTCTCTAGCCTCATTCTCTCTGTAGTCTTTAGTTCTTTTAATTAACGTTATATGTGAATATAATGTGTTCAAAATTGTAAAATACCTATTTTTTAATAAACCAGGTGGCTTTTCATTCTTTTTCCTTACCACATTAACTTTGGTCATTTAACTAGTTAATTAGCCTTGGATAAAGCAATCAGGTGGGTTATAGAATAGCCAAAGCTATTTTGTTTTGTTGTTATCTTCAGTGATTAAAACTTCTTTGCATGTAGTTACAATATTTTGAAATACACATACATGCTGATTTTATTCTTACCATAATGTGTGTACTCGATAGGAAAGTAGCTACATTTAAAAGTCAGTGGCATACCAGCAGGCCATGTTGGCCTTTGAGTGAAGACTCCTGTCCTGGAAGAGGCCTACATAAGGTGATGGACAGATGGAGTGAATGCCAAGCTTGGGAGAGATTCATGTTTCTAGAATGGATGGGATTTTAGATGGGTGGGCAGATTATTTGAAAAGACCCTGTGGAATTGGAATTTTAGGTCAGTGTTAGCATTTTCTAATCTTTCTTAGCATTACTAAGTCTTCTTTAGCCCTTAAAGTTATAATTTGCAACCATAAAACAGGGTCTAAGATCTGAGTAACCCCTTTTGCAATTGTTGATTATTTGAAGAACCTATAAAAGGATGTACGTGTGATCACTTATACGTGTTGTACATTAAACTGTAAATCAGCTTCTGAGAAAATGGCTTTAAAGGGCGAGTTGGAGATGTTTGAAAAGCACAGTGCGGTATCAATTTCCTCTTTTTGAGAAACCCCGCATAAATTGAATACTATGAAGCAAGAATTCATGGCAGAAGGGTGATTTAGAGTTCTCAGTGACAAAGACTGATGACAGTGATTAATGGCTTGAAAACTATTCTGAGGAAGACTGACTAGGAACTTTTTGGGTGCTTGTTAAATGGGGAAGACTGTATGGAGTTGTGTCTGCAATCAAAGGAGAAAAATATTTCTATATACACACCCTGAATGCTTCTATGTAGATAAGTCTCTACATATAGATCTGATAGTTACATAAGCACATTTTGTAAAACAGTGCTTATAAATGCAGTGCTGGGGAAGTAGATATGGGATGGGTCCTGGGATTTGAGCCCTAGGTTCCAGTGAGACCCTGTTCTCAAATAGCAAGATGAGCCCTGTGAATAAAGGTGCTGCTGGCCTGCAAGCCTGATGACCTAAGTTTGATCCCCAGGTCCCATAGTAGAAGGAGTAAACTGACTGCTGAAAGTTGTCAGTGGCATGCATGTACCTACACCGCACACGTATGCATTATGCGAGCATTGCACGTGCAGGCACACTGGCACACATAACTACCCAGTTCATATTAGCTATATAGCAAACATTCTGTAAAAGTGTATTATATGAGTAATCAAGGAATCATAGATAGTTAGTGAAGTCTTAATACTAAGATCAAAATTTGCTTTTAGAGGGACAGTGTTTAAAGCTGAGAGGTTCTGAGTGAAAGAGGCAGCTGTCTTCTAGCCAGTGGAATTTAGACAAGGGCTCACATACAACAGCCAGCCCGTGCAAACAGCCAGCTTGTTCTAAAGTGCAAAAACTTTGTTGTTGTGTAAGTTTTATTTCATTTAAGGTACTGGAATTATACTGAGAGAAAACTGTCCTTATTGGCAAGTCTGCTCAGATAGGTAGGACTTAGGGGACTGGAAGGATGGGTAAGAGAGGAGACCACTGGAACATAGAGTTGTCTCTGATTGTTAGTAACTAAGGAGAGAGAAGACAGGTAGTCAGCAGTGATTGGTAGTAAGATCCTAGAGAAGTATAGTTGGAGCAGTTTTCTCAACAGTGGACTTTACTGATGAGTAGCAAGTTATGTGACATTCACCTTGTGCTTTATCTGCCATACCGTCTTCATTCCTTCTCCCAAGAAAACAATCAGACACGTTGATGCTGGTGACAGCAAGGCAGTTAAGTAATCTGGGATCTGAACGTG
>JADRCH010000075.1:9417168-9462468 GCA_019843965.1 Rhynchomys soricoides
TCATTCCTTTCCTTTTTTTCATTAAGAATCTAGAAGGGTTTCTTTATAATAACTAAAAAAAAAGAAAGTCATAATTCTCTTGAGCTACTGCCAGTACCTCACAGTGATGCCAACATTTATGTGTGGGAAAAAAGCTGAGTTCAATGCAGGTAATTTTGCTGAAGCTTAGTCTAAGAAACTAGTGTTTTGCTGCCAACCAATTATTAGTATTCTTGAAGAATGACTTACATATTGTACCAATGCTTTCTTTTATCCCAGAGTTATTTGAATAAAATATTGTCACTAGTGATACGCGTCCTATAAGAGAAGATACAGTCCTATCTAATTTAGCCTCAGCCTTTTTACAATTATGCTACTTGGGTATTTCTAGTAAGTGCTGCTCTTTGTTTAAAATCTCACAGGAATTAAACCAGCAAATAGAGAAAAGAAAAGAAATGGAAGAACGTGAAAAAAGAAAGATAATTGCTGAAGTAAAGCACAAGGAATGGGTTCAGAAGAAAAATAAGCAGGTAAGGAAAAACAAATGCATGCATAGACTTCACATCTCCTACAAAGACTTTCCCCCTCCCCAGTTATGTAAGACTGCTTCACTTTTGCTCTTTTATGTAGCCAGACACTGGCTACTTTGTGGGTTCTTTTCTCTTCTACCCTTCTTCACCACTTCCATCCTTTCAACCCCCAACACTAGATAGGAAAGACAAAAGGATAGGGGGAAATAGGACTGCCTTATCCTTAGACTACTTCCTGCCCATTAGGGGTGTTGAGGTCCTTGGGGCAGGTTTCATCTTTGCTGTCAGGATATCGAATTTCTTCTTGTTGTTGTTTCCTTTTTGTGCACTTAATACTTAACAAACCACAACTATCAGCAACCAACAGCAGCCAACCAACGACCCATACCACCCCCACCCCCACCCCCACCCCCAGCCCCGCCCTTACCACCTTCTTGGGGTCTTAGCATTTATATATTCTCTGAAGAGTCCCCAAAATTCTAAGCATCACACACTCTGCAGCTGGCAAAATCAGACCCCAGCTACCATGGACAATCTGAATCCTCCCCATATCTTAGACCTGGGATTAAAATGAAAACATATTCTCATATTTCTTTGTTTTTCAAACAAACCAAAATTCTCACTACATTTCCCCCTTTTTGTTTTAAGCCTTTAATTGTGCTATGTTTAGTAGGAAATTATACACAAACACATTTTCAATAAAATAAGTGCTTTTTGGATCAGCGGCCAAGGTTTTCAGAAGACCTCTCCCGATCATTTCTAATCTTTATCAGTTTTGATGGGATCTACAGCTTTTCATTTCCTGTGGAAATATAAACAAATCTTCATCCCTGATGCAAAATTTTTGCAGGCTTCCATTTTGATGTTAACACATCTTTATAGTATATAGACTGATTTAATTTGCAGTTTTTTCCTTAACCTGGTTACTCTCGGCTGCACTTGTCTGAAATGGCTTGTAATTTTTGCTGCAGAGCCCTGAGCTGTGCCCCCAAAGCCATTCCCAACAGTAAGAAATGGCCTTGGATATCTCTCTCGGACCTACACTCACTGGTCCAATGACAGCCCTTGTCTTATCACATGCACACCCCTGGAAGCCTAGCTGTTCTTTCTGGATTAAGATGCCTTGTTTGCTTTTCTGGCACAAACTACCGCATCTCTTGAAGTTAACACGTTGGGCATTTTGGGATCTGAGGTTTTTAGTGGCTTGGTCACAGTCTCTTTGTAAATGACTGAATTTCCAGCAGTTGCAGCACCAGGCATTTTGATATCAGAGACCTCTAGATATTACTTGGCCCGTGATATTAGCATGATACAGAATAGAGCCAGTATTAGTTGAATCCCTTATCCATTTGTGCATAGGTGCCGCCTATGCCTTTTAATGGTCTAATAACTTTTTCACACTTGGTATTCACATTTTCAGATGCCAGCATCTCTATCAACACCTGATAACAGATTTGTTCACAGCTGAGAATAATCTTTATTAAAAAAAAAAAACCTCACTGAAGGCTTCTACAGAGCCTTGTGTAATCTTTGTAAATGAGGCAGACCTTTTCCCTGGGCTCCTCATCTTTGTCCCAAGCTCTTTAAGCTATGAGCAGCATTGTTCTGTAGTAGCATCATCAAATTGAACCTGCTCTTGTATATCAGAGTACTGTCCTTCATCTAGCAACTGATCTTTAACTATATCATTCCCTTTGCTATATGTCACTGTTCAAAGGTCTTGACTTCTTCCCTCCACCATGCTAACTATTGAAATTGCAGACTGGCCTCTAGTACAGCTGTCACCAATCCCTTCCAGTCTTGGGGAATAATTCTATTTAGATAGCCAAGTTCTATAGAGTATGTGCATCTCATGAAATCACACCCCTTTAAAACAGCTTAGATCCATCATTTCTGTAGAACACCATCCTATCTTGTTATAACCTTGTTCCACGCTGTTAGCAGTCATATGCTCTTTCTTCTACTACAGGAAAGCTACTGGTGGCCATCTCATAACCCAGGCCCACCCCTCCTCTAACTCTGGTGGCACAATATTAACCCTTTCTTTCAAAATGGTTGTTTCACTAGACTGTCCTTGATCCCTTTCAGCCTTTCTTGGACCTGCCTGCCCTGCACCATAGTTTCTTCTTCTCCTTTTTCCTCCTGCAGGGAACTCCTGTTCTCTTGTTCAGTCACTGGACTGAGCCCATTTGATCTTCTTTTTCCAGTGCTCCTGCCTCCCAAGCACTAACACTTCCACTCACAATTTTTCCAGTTGCACAGCCAACTCTGCAACCTTTTTAGAAAAGAGAGAGCCAAGTGGACCCTTTTGTTTTCCCACTTCAGCTATTTTTTGTTTCTCAGGCCCCTCCATTTCCACACAAAATTTTTCCAGCTGCTCAGCCATTCTTCCAACCTTTTTGGAACAGAATATAGGAAGAACAAGAAAAAAAACTAGCAAACAGAAAATCCCCCTGGGAGCAAAGTGGGAGTGAGTGGGTGGCGGTGGTATATACCAGTGGTAGCAATCTCAATAATCTTTTTGCTAGCATCATGAAAAGAAATATGCATTCTTTTGTCCCCTGCCATTTCCTCTATGCTATTTGAAATTAAATTTCCCATTCTGCCTAGACTTGTCTGTGCACCACGTACAACTAGTGTTTGCTAATTTATGGCTTCTTTTTTCTTCCACCCTTCTCCACCATTTTCTTCCACTCATTTAACCCCCTAACCCTAGATAGGAGAGAGAAAAAGGATAAAAGGGACTGGGTGGGGTTATCTTTAGACTACTTCCTGCTGATTATGGCCATTGAATTCCTTGGGGCAAGTTTGATTTTTGCCACCAGAATATCTCATTTCTTCTTGTTTTTGTTAAATGCACAACTATTTAAGAAACTGCAACCACTCGTAACCAATAGCAGCCAACCAACAACCCACACTGCCAACAACCTCTTGATGCCCTAGCATTTATATACCCTCTGAAGAATTCCAGAATTCCCAACCCCAGAATTCCAAGTGTCACACAATCACAGAAACTATCTGCAGCTGGCGAAATCACACCCGTGCTAGAGCACGAGGCAAATCCTAGTCAAATGTTGTGGACAACCTGTATCTCACATCTGGGATTAAAACAAAAACACATTGTCATAATATTTATGTAATTTTCAAAGAAACCAAAATTCTCACTACATTTTTGTTTTTATGGGGTTTTTGTTTGTTTGTTTGTTTTCCCTACTGTCATACACACTTATCAGGTATCTGTCTTCTGCTCTTTTGTGGCTTCCACTAGTATCTTCCTAAAGTCTGTCACTAAGTCTATCTTTAGTGAAATTTCAAGGGCTTGGACTTTCAAACTGACAGTTCCAAGCTTTAACAGGTGAAGCAACCAATGGCAACATGTCATTGCCTCTTCTTAGAACTTTTTTTCAGTCTACTTTATTGTTCTTACTACTTCTGTCTCTTCAGACACTGAGGCATAATCAAAATGCTTGTTGTTAAACATCTCCTTTTTATGATTGTTTCTGAGTAGTCTTGTTACCTTTTGAATTCAGCTTCATTGTCCCTTCTCTGCTCTGGAACATAGGGGAAAATACTACAGGTAAGTTACCCAGAAATAATACTGAGTGAGTAGAGTAATCTTCTGTCCCTGCAGGATTATTGCTGAAGTCTGAATGACAGTCCCCTAGGTTCCATATCTCTTCTCTGTCTTCTGAATGAAATTTTTAGAATTCTCACCTGGCTGGCTGATGATGCACTACACTGTGCTCTGCAATCTAAACTTCCTCTGGCATTTCTCCCACCTGTGCTTTCCTTTAATTGGTGATGTGCTCTTGCTGGGCTTCGCTTTGAGATCACAGAGATAGCCACAGCCCATCTCCTTTTAGTACAGTTTTACTGAGCAGTTTTAAGAGGGAAAATGGTTTATATCAATGCAAACACAAATAAGAAAAGCGCAGTGACTGTTTCTCACAATGGGGAGGATTTAACCTGTGGCTTCACATGTGCTGGAGTCGTGCATTCATTCAGCTATACTTCCATCTCTACGTTTTTTATTTTTAAGATACAAGTAGGTTTTTGTTTGTTTTAAGAAATTTTGTTTAGAGCTTTGGCTATACTTTCTAGCCTCCAGGAATATATACCCCTGAGAAATTGTGTGTGTGTGTGTGTGTGTATGTGTGCATGCATTTGTGAGTACAGGCCTGCCTGCCTGCCGAGGCCAGAAGAGGTCATCAGAACCCTTGGACCTCACCCTTGGACCTCAAGTGACAGGTGATTGTAAGCTGCCCTGCTGTAGGTGCTGGGAACCGAACTCTGGCTCTCAGAAATAGTAACAAAAGCTCTTTCTGCTGAGTCAGTTCTCTCTGGACCTCTTAGTTTTATTGTTTTTGTTTTTAAGTAGACTATTGGATCATCTTTTTCTCACCAAAATATTTACTTTTTGACAATTTCATATATGACAGAGCTTTCTGGTCACACTCTGTCCTCTCTTATCTTCCTACCCTTAAGGGCTCTCTCTCCCAAGTCACCATCCCACTTTCCTATCTTTTTGTTTTATTTTGTTTGTCTTAGTTTTGTGACCCACTGAGTTTAGCAAGGGTCACTTAAATGGACTTGAGTATGATATTGTCCTTTGAAGCATTAGTAGCTAGCCAGTTGCTATCATTGAAATAATGATTCCCTCTCCTCCAGCATCCTTTGACTGCTGTTAGCTCCTCCGGGCAGGGTGGGACAGGCCCCAGGAGCCTTGCCCTCATTGTGGTGACTACTGATTTAGTTTTGGATGGGCATTTTGCAGGCAATAACAGCTGCTATGGGTCACAGCTATGCCATGCTCATAAGACAGCATATCACAGCCCTCTTAACTATGATTCGACTCTTACATCCCTTTCACCCCTCTTCTCAGTGTTCCCTGTGCATGCATGACTGTTTTGTTTAATGCTGAGCACTCAGTCATTTGTTCTCAGTACCTTGACTAGCCAGCCACGTCTCTGCCTTAACTGCTATGAACTTCAGAGAGAAACCTTTTTTAATGAAGGCTGAAGTCAAAACTCACATGTGGGTATAAACATAAATATTTAAGAGGCAGTGTTGACAACATGTCTAATAAGACCGAAGTCACAGGTTCACCCCTAGTGCCTTTGAACTTCACAGCCATATACCTACACCTCTCTCTTACAGAGCAGGCCACAGATCCGATCAGAAACAGTTGTGTTACTGTCAAATTAGTAAGCACTTCTTGGCCTGGCAAGTTAGTGATATATCATGTAAGATCTAACACTTGGGAAAGCCATTGCAGACTTTTCTCCCCCAGTTACTTGCATAGCAACTTCTAGGATTGTGAAGTTTAGCCAGTAGGGAGTACGCTTTCTCCTCAGCTCCAGTATACTTTCTTGGTATTCTGCAACCGAGGTGTGTGGTGTCTTCAGCAGTAGGGCCTTTGCATCCCACTCTGGTGGGCATAATCTGTATAATTTTGAAGGCCTCTGGGGCCTTCCGGAAAGTGTCTCACACCTGACACTGGGATTTTCTTTCATAGTCCAACACTTCTGGAATCATCACTGTCTATGAAGCATACTTCATCAGGAATCTACCTTGATAGTTAGAGATTCTTTCTCTCTTATGAATCTTTTCAATTTGCATCACTGTTAGTAACTTTGTTATATACTCTGCGTAAGTATGTATATATTTTGCAGAAAAGCTGTTTTATATTATATACATGCCTTCACTTCTTTTATTTTTAATCCTTTAAAACATGAATTTTTATCCATTACTATATTTAACTTAATGCTTTGCATATCATAAACTTTCTAGTGAATAATTTTTCTTCTGTCTCTCTCTCTCTCTTTCTCTCTCTCTCTCTCTCTCTCTCTCTCTCTCTGTGGGGGAGATGGTATGTATGGTGTAATGTGTGTATATATGTGTGTGTATAAATCTCTGTGCCCTATGCATGCTATGCAAGTGCTTTACCATCCAGTTACATTCCCAGATCTTTCATTTTTCTGTTATTACTATTTTTAAATTAAAAATATTAGGCCCTAAGAACTGAACCCAGAACATTGTTTATGTTAAGCTAACACTAACTACTAAGTTGAATATTTTTAGCCCCAATTTCAACTTTAATATGTTCTTGTGTAGGAACATTCATTAGAAATTTTTGAAGTACTGGGACTAGAGGTGTAGTTCAGTAATAGAATGCTTGCAGTGTATGTAGGCCTTAGTTAAATCTCCCACAAACAAGCTGAAAGCAAGCAAGCCAGTGTGTATGGGGGGGGGGTGGAGGAGAGGTAGGCTGGGGAGAAGGAGAAGGAGGGAGAGAAAGACAGAGAGACTAAATGAATGAAATGTTATTGTAAATTTGTCTTCGCTGAAGTTTTATGTTTGGAATGGTGCTGCTTCATTGTTAAAATCTACTTTTAGGAATTGAGACAAATATTTATATTACAGGACAAAGTTTTAAGTTTAATTTAAAGGACAAAATTATAACTGTCCTTCTGTTAAATTTAACGCTGTTATATTACTAAGAGGGCCAATAGTTGCAGGTGGATGTGCTTATAAGAAGAAAATTGATTAGTTGTGTGTATCTACAAATTCAAATTTCTTTTTCCTTTAGAAGTCAATTGCAGGTTTTGTTTGTTTGATTCATCTTGTAATATAACAGAAAGTGTTCTTTGTGAATAAAAATACCAAGATCAAAATAAGTATGTGACTATAACAAGACTTTGAGTGATACCTTTTAGAAGTTTAAGACTATAAGTCAGATTAGTTCTTGGTATGTACAATGCCGTTTTCTCATCTGAAACTACTAATCTTCAACTGCATTAAGCTAATGTTGCCATGCCAATCATGCATAGCTGTCTAATGCTGACAGATCAATGGTATATTTGCTGTTTTAATTGTTGATGAAAGATCTAATTCAATTATTGACGAAAATCATTTGTTTGTTTATTTATGGTGGTGGGCAGGGAGAAGTTACTTGCTCTGGTAGAAATTGTTACTCCAAAAGAATGAGAATTGGTTAACAATGAACCCTGAAAAATTGAATTTACCCAGTATTCTACAGCACTGTTGTGCCTATTTCCTTCCTTCCTTCCTTCCTTCTTTCCTTCCTTCCTTCCTTTCAAAATTCTCTGACTTTCTTTTTCCAGCTTTCCCTATACTTAACCTCTGTTTGGAAAGAAGCTCTCCTGCTTCTTTTCCAGTTTGGCATCTAAGATTTGCTCCTCTGTTTACCTTTCTTGGTGTGTGGTCCTCTGCTGCCTGAGCTTCAGACTCGGTCAGCCCTAGCCTCAGCCCTAGCAAGCTGCCACCTCTGTCGTTTTCACTGCACTCTATCAGAAAATCAGACGAAAGGAATTTATGTATCCATTAGCAAGCTTGGTTTCTTATAACTATAAATTGTTAAATCCTCTTTTAAATAAAAGGCATATCTCATCAGGTACTTTTATATTTGTGTTGTCATACTGGTTCTTTTTCTTGAGTCAGTTTTTAGTGTTGATACATATTTTGTGAGAACAGCCTTTATTTTCAGTGCTTTAAATTTATTTAAAAATAAAACAGGTTTTAGCTTTCAAACACAAGTGATATTTTGTGTGAATTACAGCTACAGCTCAGTGGGGTCTGTGACTGATGGTGCTGCTATCAGTGTGTCCTTCAAGCTGTCTGGTGATGTTTGTTCAGCCTTTTTGCTGTGGGGGCAGGTGCCATTTGAGGAAGAAGTACACAACCAGAAAGATTGAAGTAGTCCTTGTTGTGTTCTTCTGTAAAAGAAGACATATTGTGTG
Source organism: Rhynchomys soricoides (assembly GCA_019843965.1). Lineage (NCBI taxonomy): Eukaryota > Metazoa > Chordata > Mammalia > Rodentia > Muridae > Rhynchomys > Rhynchomys soricoides. Next base: position 9,425,438 of record JADRCH010000075.1, read on the forward strand.
CCTGGTGTGTAGGAACCAGTGTATAGGAACCTGAAGGCACTCTGCGGCTCCTTGGGTAGAAAAGTGCCTGCTCTTAGTCCTCTGCTGTTCACAGACGTTTTGTTTTCTCCTTAGGTCCTCGTGACAGCCTTATCTAATTTAAAAGATATGTATGTATGCATGTATTTGTTACCTCCAAACGCTTTACTAGCATGCTTTCTTCAGAGTTCTCTGTCATTTCTCTGAGTGCTGTAATGTACTTTATTGCATCTCATTGTGACTACTGCCACCCCCATGCAGTCTAGCTGCTGTTGTATTTCATTGGACTGTAACTTGCATATTTTATATCAATTGTAAGTTTGTGAAGTTTGATAGACTTCTGTACCAGTGCAAGCAACCAGCACTACAATCAGGCGATAGAGCATTGCTGTCATTCCAGAAAGTTCCTATGTCCAGTTACACTTAGCACCCTGCTCCTTATACCAAGCTGGCCCCAGCAACAAGGTTAACCTGGTAATTCTGTTCTGGAAATTAAATTTGCCTGTTCTAGATTTTATTAAAATAAAATGATAGGATGCACCCTCCTTTGAATTGATTTTCTTTTGTTTTTAATTTTATTATAGTATCTCATATATTCTTGATTCCTTCCCTTTTTACTATTGTAGTATCCTGTGAAATAGCACACGTTGCTTATCCACTAGCTAACAGGAAATTGGGTTGTTTTCAGCTTATACTCTCACACTTTCGTTGTCTTAGGCAAGTGCTTTAGAGCTCAGTTGCTGGACTGCATGGAAACTTTTAACTTTATTTGTTAAACTGGATCTTATCAATCGTTTTTATTTTGCATCCTTCTCTAGTTAGTGTGCAATGCTTTGCCGTTGCTGACTTATTTTATTAGTCTCACTGGGAGACTTGTCTTATGGGAGACTTATCTTATTAGTCCAGATAAGTGTTTTTTAAAAAGCTGCAAGTTAATTTTCTTATGGTTTGGGAGCCTAAAAATCAAAAGAAAGGATGTTCAGGTTTAGACTGCTCATTATGTCTCTTCTTGGTTTGCAGAAAAAACAGCTCTGGTTTTGTTCTTTGAGTGGCTTTATATCTGTGTACACATCACAATACGATTTCCTTTTCTATAAGGACACAGTGCTCTAGGTTCAGATTCCACCATTACAACTTCATTTCTGTTCCGTTTCCTTAAGTGTAGTCATGCTGGGAATCACAACAGCAGCATAGAAATGGAGTAGAGCAAATTGGATCAAGAATACTTTTGACATTTTCTCTTTTGTAGTTGACTTTTTTGTTTTGTTTGCCTATTTTTGGAAGGTGTTAAGTTGTTAATCATGCAAAAAGTTCGGCTCAGTGACATAGCTTTTACTCAGCGTTCATAAAGGTCTGGATTTAATCCCCAGCCCTCACCATCTCTAGAGATATAAAAAGTAGGATTGTATATCTTTTTGAGATGTCATTGCCATGCTGCCAAGACATTCTTTGAACTCCTGCACCCAAGCAGTTCTCTCCCTCTTCTGAGCAGCCATTACTCCACACATGCATGCTGCTATAGCTGTCACTGTGTTAATTTTACATGGGTTTTGTTTGTTTTCTAGTGGTATTGAGCACATACATGCCAGGCAAAGGCTCTGAGAGATTTCCAGCCTCTGTATCCAGGCTCAGGTCCCTTGGCAGATATATGTTCTGCAAATATGTCTTGCCATCTAGTTTTTGTTTAATTTTTTTTTAAAAATATTTTGTATGTATGAGTTTTCTGTCTGTCTATGCACCACATGCAGGCATAGTGCCTGCAGAGGCCAACAGAGAGAGTTGGATCTCCTGGAACTGGAGTTATGGTTATGAGCTGCCACGTGGGTTCTAGAAATTGAACCTAAGTCCTCTGTAGGACTAGCTAGTGCTCTAACTACTATGCCATGCCTCCAGGCTCTAATGAATGGTTGATGTTTTTATTTTAATTTTAAAGCTAGCATACAAAATATGGTATTTTCATATGTATGAGTCAGAGCATGTTGTTCTAATTAATCCCCATTGCCCAGCTGTCCTCCCTCTGCTCCTAGCCTGCCCTCTGGTTGGCTTGCTACCTCGTATTACCCACTTAAGTTTCATGTCAGATGGATTCATTGCCCTTTCTTTTCTTCCTCCCCATAAGATCATTCCTCCTAGCTCATGATCCTCTTTTGAGTTTCAAAGCACACGCGGTCACATACACACACACACACACACACCCCTACATATTTGATTTTATATCTAGATTCTGCCTTTAAGAGTTGTCATATGATCGATGCCTTTCTAAATCAAGCTAGTGATTTCCAATTCTATCCGCCTGAAAATGTTATATTTCATTTGGCCCTTATGCTGGAATAAAAATTTCAGTGTGTATATGAACCACATTTTCTCATCTTTTGATGAACATCAAGGCTAGTCTTATTTTCCAGTTATTGTGAATAGTGATGCAACAAATATGAATGCACAAGTATCTTCAAATATTTTAACTTAGTCTCAGCAGTTGGAGATCTGGGTCATATTAGTTGTGTTCTTCAGTTTTTGAGAGACCTCCATGCTGATTTCCATAGTGGCTGTACTAAGTTACATTACCACCATTGGAGAGGAAAGGCTCCTCTTTCTCCTTATCCTTGCCAGTATTTGTTTTCTTGATGACAGCCATTTTGACTTGAATAAGATATCTCAAAGCAGTTTTAACTTGTTTGCCTCATAGCTAAGGATGCTTCAAACTTTTTTGAGAACTGTCTGTTAAGCTCACCAGTCCATTTATTGATTGGATTTGTTCCTTGATTTTGATAGATTCTAGATTGTAGATCCCCTGTCTGATATGCAGTTGGCAAAGCTTTGTCTTCTTCATTCTACAAGTTGTCACTCTACCCCGGTGTTTGTTTTCTATGTTGTGTAGATGCATCTTAATTTCATGTAATACTATTTGTTGATTCTTGGGATTGTTTTCTGTGCTAGTGTATTCATTTTCAAAAGTCCTTGCCTGTATCTGTATCCTGCAGTGTTTTTCATAAAACAATTGGAGGGGGATGGGGACTAGATTTGTCTTTTATGTCTCCAATTTCCAACTTCTTTCTACCTAGCCCTCTCCTACTCTCCCGGTTTTACTCTGTAGCCCAGATTAGCCAAGAACTTACTGTGTAGCCCAGACTCCATCAAATTCCTATTAGTCCTCCTATCCTTGCTTCCTACATGTTGGGACCACAGGTGTAAACCGGCTGTTGACTTCTGCATCCATGTAGGAATTGTGTAGCCAAGCATTTACCTGTTTTTCCTCTAATAGCATTGCAGATTTGTCCTCTGTAACTCACTGATAGTTGTGATAGTTTATCCAAGTCTACACTGGCAGACCGTCGAGGAAATGCGTGCATATGTGCTTGATATTTAGAGTGGAAGGAATGCTCATGAAAGCATACTAAGATTAGGTTATATACTCTCTATGCATGAATGTGAGTCTTTCTGAAGCACCTGCCAGTCATTGTGCCAATCTCTGAGTAGCCTTCCAGTTATAAAGTCAATTGCAGATATGATGGATACTTCAATTAAAATTCCTTCATTTTTATTGAAGGAAAGGAAAGAAAGGGAACAAAAAATGAATAAAGAAATGGAAGAAAAAGCAGCAAAAAAACAGGAGAAAGAACATTTGCAAGAAAAAGCAAAAGAAAAATATCAAGAATGGTTGAAGAAAAAAAAAGCTGAAGAATGTGAGAAGAAGAAAAAAGAAAAGGTATTTTTAATTGAAATGACCAGTCATAGTACATACTTTGTTGTTTATATGTGTATTTTAGAAACAAAAGTATAATAATTCAGTCAATACTGGTTTAGTATAGAATACACAAACTAGTCTTACTTCTGTTATTTTGTATTTAATCTTTAAAATGGATAATGCATTTATGGTATTCCTTGAAAATTATTAATAAGCCTGTGGATATTTATCAGTCAGTTTCAAAAGTTTTGTTACTGCTTTTAACCATTTTTATGGTATTTTGTAGACATTTTACTGCTTGTAAGTTGTCCTAAGACAAATTTGCAATTTTTGTTTTGTGAATTTGCTATCTTATTGTTCATTGGTGGACTCTTATATACCACATCACTGATCATATTTCCTTTTGCTCTTTGATTATAGAAACATAGTTCAGTTTTATGGCCAGTATGTCACTGGGGCACAAAGCAACTGGGGGAAGATAAAAACAGTAGGACTTAACCGGAATGCCTAGTTACAGAATATCTCAGGGAATTCTTTGGACTTCTCATTTTAAGGAAAAAGAAAAGCAACGGCAAGCAGAATTACAGGAGAAAAAGGAAATCGCAGAAAAAAAGTTTAACGAATGGTTGGAAAATGCAAAGAATAAACCTCGTCCAGCTGCGAAGAGCTACGGTTACTCCAGTGGAAAACTTACAGGTTGGTTTTCATGTCTTGTGGCTTACATAAGTATGGTTGGCAGAAGCAAATGATATAAATAGAAATGTATAAAAGTAATTTTTCTTTGAAATTATTATTTTCTAGAAGATTATAACTGTGTTGCTAAGGAAGTGCTATCAAGTTATTGGTCTCTGTTCATTTCATATATAAATATATTTCTTAAAGGCAATAGTTGTAACACTGCACACTTACATTTTATTTATCTTTATTTCTTCGAAACAGTCTCCCTTTGTTGTCTAGGCTAGCCTCGAACTTAGGACTCTCCTGCCTCAGCTTCCTGAGTGCTAAGGCTCACAGGCATGAACCACTGGTATTCACACACGAATCATGATACTGCTTGTTTCCATTGATCTTCTTCCCACCTTGCTCCTATTTCCCTCTGTTTCCTTTCCTCTCACAGGTCCCACTGTCTTATCTTTCCCCCACCCCTTTAGATCTAGTCCTTCCCTCTCGTGATCCTCTTTCATAATGGGTACAGAGGTTTCACATTTGCCTTGTTTCACTTAACATGATTTCCAGTTTTATGCATTTTCCTCAAAATGTCATAATTTCATTTTTCCTTCTAGTAAAAATGAAATTTTCATTGTGTATATGAACCATATTTTCTTTATCTATTAATTTTTAGATGGCCATCTAGGCTAATTCCATTTCTTAGGTATTGTGTTCAGGCAACAATAAACATGAATGTGCAAGTATCTCTCTGGTATATTTACTGTAAATCCTTTGTGTGTATACTCAAGAGCTGAGTCATAATGGCAGTTCTATTTCTAGTTTTGTTTTTTTAAATCTGTAAAATGCTTTCTAAAGTGGCTCTACCAGGTTCATTGCTGTCATCAGACTGCTCCTCTTTCCCTGCCCCCACACCCTTGCCAGCATTTATTTTCTTCATGACAGCCATTCTGAGAGTAAGGTAGATTTCAAAATGATTTTAATTGCTTCGAGGCTAAGGATGTTGAGAACTTTTTAACAAAATCTCATTATGGGTAAAGAACTCACAGGGATGACCGTCCTCTGCCTCCCAAGTTCTGTTTTTAAGGTATATACCACCAAGCCTGGCAGCTTTGTCAAATCCCTATTGGCTGTTTGTATTTATTTTGAGAAATACCTCTTCAATTTTAGCTGTTTGGAAGTTTCAGGTTTTACAGTGATGCCCCTTGTCCATTTTGGATTTAATTTTGTTCAACATGTCAAATATGAGAAATATGGCTCTGATTTCATTCTTTTGCTTATAGAAACCCAGTTTTTCCAGTACTTACTGTTAGAGTTTGCAAACTTTAAAGCAATGATTTTGAATGTTAGCAAACAAAAATTCATGTGGTTGGAAATGTAGCTCAATAGTAGAACATAACTTTAGCAGATGCCTGTCTCTGCACTCTGGCCCCAGGATTCCAAAATAATTCTATTATTTGTTGGACCATTGAAGCTCACTTGAGATATGTTCATAGTGTCATTTTGCTTTTGTTCTTTTTACCAGTCTATAAGGAAGAGCTTCCATGGTCCAGCGAATTCTTTTTGAAGAATAGAATAGTAGACATCACATGACCAAACAAACGTACTCAGTTTGCCGTTAGGCTTGGACTGATTATAAATGGCAATGCATGTTTTCCTTTGTGCTTCATGTTGGAAACTCATACCTTGCTGACAGCTGCCTTCACTTTTTAAGTGATTTATTATTAAAATACTCCCATTCTGTTTTGTTCACACACTAGAACACACTCCAGACTTTGTTTTGACCTTTCTGGTGAAGTGTGTGTTGACATATCGTTGCAGTCAAAGTGGACTGGGAGTGTCTGAAAGACACATTCCTGCTGTCAGGATTAGGCCTCTCTTATTTGTCACAGGATCATCTATCATGGATACTGAGCACTGGCGGGCATACTCCTTTAAAACATTTTTAACATTTGTTTGGAAAAATGATGATAAGCAATTATTTTAACCTAATAATCAGACAGTAAAGTCAGAATAGAGATTATTGACTAAAAGTTAATTATCAAAATAATGGATTATTACCTTAATGCTTAGGATGAACTTAATTCTCACAAGCAGTCTGTTATTTAGCAAACACTGCGCTTCTCTGTCTCTATCCTTTATGTTCATATCATTGTTATAAATTACACAGTACAGGAGTTTCTGTCTCTGCACTGAGAGGACTCAAAGCTAATTCATAAAATGTTCTTCCTGCACCCCATTAATGGGTTTTCAGATGTAAGCACTTCATGTGTACTGGTAGAATGACAGCTGGTGGTCTGAATCACTGTGGCATTGTGTATTCTTACTGATTTGACAGTAATGCAGAGGTTCAGTGGTTCTAAACAGGAATCTTGAGTTATTGTAGTTTCTCATACAAAATAAAGTGATTTCTTTTAAATATATAAACTTAGTATCGGATAATAGAAAATACCACACAATTAGCCATTTCCAAGACAGAGTTAGGACCATAAAGATTTTAAGAGTTATAAAATAAATTGCATAGTAAAACTTTTGTAAGCATTTTTATTTAGATAGGATTTCATAGTATTATTCCAATTTTCAGAATTATTTTGTATCATTTAACGTTTGATATAGTGATTACAATATTAGAACAATGTCATTTCTTTTAAGATATTTCAGGCCTCTAGTTTTAAGTTATCCTATCCAGTTTATCAATGATATTTTGTCTTGTTGCCATTTTAGTAGTTTTTCTAGGAATTAAAAATAAGTGATTTCTTTCTTCTAGGATTTTTTTTCTTAGTCATTCTGATTTTTAATGATTATAGGTTTTTACAGTGGAAATTCCTACCCAGAACCAACTTTTTATAACCCAATTCCTTGGAAGCCAATTCATATGCCACCTCCTAAGGAGGCTAAGAGTGGACCAGGAAAGAAGAATAAACGACCTGCAACAAGTCAGCCACCCACATCGTCCTCTCTGGCAATTCAGAATGCCAAGAACAACCTTTGCCTTGGAGCTCTGTGCCGAGTACAGAGATAGAGTGTGTGCTTATAGCATACCTAGCTACCTGAAGCTTACGTTTCAAATCAGAATATTTTTTCTTAACACTTCTTAATCAGTAGGTCAACATTTGATGTGGTAATTGATTAGGTAATAAAATTATAAATTTGTATATGGAATCCTTAGAGTTAAAGATAGTTTTTACATTTTGGTTTTTATAAACCATTAAGATTGATCTAATGATTGTGTTTTAGTTTTTATTAAAACTCACTTTAGTATCAATAAACCAACAGTTTTTCTTGTGTTCTTTTGTACTCTGTTATTTGCTTATGTTACATACTTAGAAACATAAGATTAATTTTTTTCCAATAGGCACTTCTAAACCTTACTTAAATGAGTTAGAAACCAAGAGAAATAAATTTCAGTGTTTGCTAAGTTTCATGTTTGTTAATGGTGTTTAGTACAATTTTCCATGAAGGTATTTTAAAGTTTTTCCTTTTGCGTTTATTCATTTTGTGTGAGCGTGTATACATGTGGGCATGCATATCCTATAACATGACTATGGAGAACGAAGGATAACTTGGAGTGCGTCAGATCTCTGCTTCTACTGTGTGGACACCATGGATTGAACTCGGGTCGTCAGACTTGTGCAGCAAGCACCTTGACCAGACAAGTTGTCTCATTGGTTCCCTGTGGAGGTACTTTAAAAAAACCAACTGAAAGAGTGCTCTGCGGCACAGAAATAAGAGTTGGAGTTGTTAAGACAAAATTTTAAAATACTGTTTTGTGTTGTAGACCTGAGGCTGATGTTTTTATAATATTGAGACACTGATAATATTTTGTTACACTTTATAAAATCCTTTTTATATACTTGTAATTGGATTGCTGGCTTTGAAATTAGGGTCATCATTAGATCATTTGTAATATTTGCTGCTTTAAATGTTAAGTAAAACTGGGAACTTTTTTTAGAAGTCTTTTTTAGGTGATGATCAAAGAATGAAAATTTATTTAAATGTGATTTCTATTTGGAATATATTCTGGTTTTGCTAGATTAATAATGTCAAGTTATTGAGAGTAGTAGTTGGTAAAGAAATACCAGTAAGATCTTTGAAGGGTATTCATGGTATCAAATAGCTAGAGGAACAGAGAGTTTAGAATAAGTTTTATTACGTCAAAAGCTTTAGAGGCCTGATCATTCTATTTGAACACAGTTACTTTTATAGAGAAGATGGATAATTTTCCATGGTTTTACACACGCACACACACACGCACGCACGCACACACACACACCCCCTAAATTCTTCTTGTTGATAACCTCCCTAATTCCCAAATCCGCTCCTACTCTGAATCCTAGGTATTTTAGATACATTTGTAAACCTACTTCCCAGATTAGGTTAGCTCTTAGCTTTAACTCTTTATTATAGATCATAATACTTTTCAAGAAGCTATTTAACTGTTAGTCACTAATTCAGAAGCTAATTGTAATGGGAAGTGTGGAAGATTTTATGCAGGATGTTGTTTATAGTTTGTGACTACTCTGGCTGCTGTGAGGAAGTTGGCCTGTAGTGGGACAGCCCAGACTCGGGAGAAGACATTTGAGAGATTTTTACAGCGTCCACCAGATATGTCATAATGGTTGGATTAAGGTAGCAATAGCCACATGTAAGAAGTGGGAGTGGATTTGAGAACTAGAGAGGTTATCAACACGAAATTTGATCAGAAAGAATTTAGAGAGTTAAAAGGGAGCTTGTGTTAGATAGGCAGCAACGATCCTAAAAAGCAAGCATCTAATAAAGTAGAAGAAAGTCCACTCTCTCACTATCTGCGTCCACGCATTGGTATTGTAGAGAGACATCTGTCTGTGAGACTTCTCTGTCATTCCAATTCGTGGATAATTTGATGGTTCCTCATTTTACATTCCAGGCACTCTGTTTCCTCCTTTGTGCTGTGCCTTCTCCCTATCTTGTGGATGTAGGATCTTCTCTAAGGACATTAGCTAAGATTTCTGTTTTTATTTCTCTAACTGTTTCTGGGTCTTCTTTCAGAACCCCTCCCTTTTCCCTTTCCTCACTTCTGTTTTTGTTTTTGAAGATTCCCCTCAAATGTTGTGTTAAACCTTGCTTCACTTGACATTCCCAGTGTAAATCTGCCCATGTGTAATAATGAAATAGCCGGATAGAAGTGGCTAGGCAGGGGGAGGGTTTGTTGATGGTGGGTTTCAGTTTATGCTGGGACCTTCAGATATCTGAGAACCTTTCCTCTTAAGGGTATTCATTTGCTGATGTAAGCCTAGCTGGTCTAGGGAGGTGCTTCTGTGTATCAGCTAATTGCACAACTTGTAACTTTACCTAGTTTTCTTTCTAGCTAGTGTGTAAGTTATGCTCTCCTCGGTGCCTTGCATAGGAATAGAGGTATCTGTATTGTGAGCTATTTGGGATTTCTTCAGGCTCTATTTTTTATTTTGTGTGTGTGTGTGTGTGTGTGTGTGTGTGTGTGTGTGTTGAGGGTACAAGTGGGAGAGTCTCTGGCATCTAGTACTTACTGCTCGGGGCTTGGATTCAGTCTGTATGGAAAGCCATCTAGCACCACATTTGTATCACAGGCTAGATCTTAGGTTAAAAATCTCAACTTAATCTGATACCTGTTAAAACTTTTATGCTGGCTGGCTTGAGATTTAAAGTGGTATTTAACTGAAAGCTCAAGCTATGAGGGGCATATGGTGAGATGGCTAGCCTTTTTTTGTGGGTCAAGAGAAGCACTCAGGAAAGAGTGATTAAGCTGAAATGCAGGTTGAAGGCCCCTAAATCCACAGAACTTAGGATGTGATCATCGGGAAAGCTGGTAGTTAAAGGAGTGGGTTTACAATGCTAGTGATTCCACGTACAGTCTCTCTAAGGCCAGCAGTAGGTGATAGTCAGTATTTGAACATCAACGTGTCTTTCCAGCAACTCAAATCCAATGACACATTTCTCCAAAGTTACATAAGTTTCCAAATTCTTAGTAATTTGTAAAAAAACAAAACAAAAAACCTTTGAATTTTGATGGTAAAAACACACCATCATGGCCCCAAAACTCTGAAGTGATACAATGGAGCTATTTATTTAAAAAAACAAATTGCTAATTCTGTAATTCACAGTTAAAAGCCTGCTCTTTCATGGACTTCTTATACACATGGCCCAGGTAAATAACAGTGCAGAGTAGGTATACCAATAAATCACACTTTTGTGACTACAAACTAATTTTTTTTTTAATTCACAAAGAAGATACAGCTAATACTGTACTTACTATACTATTAATATCTTAAATTCCATTCATATGTTAATTTAAGGAAGGAAAACCCGTTTAGTTACTTTTCAGAGAATAACTTCCTGCTATTGGTCATGGCCATCTGTCTGAGAAAGGTTTTCAGAGCAGGCAGTGGTGTCATGAATTGCCTCTTAAAACTGAGGAGAAATAATACGGGAGGAGAAAGTGCTGCCTTAAGCTCAGGGGAAGTGGGGAACATTCCCTCTCCTTCCCTAGGAACCTCCGCGCTCCATGCCCTCTTCAGTTTCTCTTCTCATACTCATGGAACTGCATGTGTGCTTGGGAAAGAAGGCTCTCTCCCTACTCTTCTCATGGTTCTGGGACCCACCAGCAGGCCAGAGGGACAGGGAAGCTATCACTGTGCTTAGTTGGTGGCAGTGCAGGGTGTGTATGTGAGGAGGGAGTTTTGTTAAGTTTCAATAAGTTTAGCCAAATGATCACTCAGCACCCACCTTTCTACCATTCATATTCTCTCAGCCAAGGGCTTTCCTCCCGGAATGTAGGTTGATAGTCACTGTTGAATTGCTGTGAAGAGACACTATGACCACAGCAACTCTTAAAAGAGAAAAACACCAATTGGAGATTTGCTTACAGTTTCAGAGGCTTAGTCTATTATGACCAAGGAAGAGAACATGGTGGCAGACAGACATGGCAGACATGGTGCTGGAGAAGCAGCTGAGAGGTCTACATCTGGGTCTGAAGGCAACAAGCAGAGAAACTGGGCCTGGCTTGGGTTTTGAAACCTTAAAGCTCACCCCTAGTGACATACTTCTTCCAACAAGCCACACCTACTAATCTCTCTTAAGTAGTTCCACTCCCTGATGATTAAGCATTCACATTTATGAGCCTGCTTGGGGGGGGGGATTCTTACTCAAACCACCACCACAAGTAAATCTTAGGTATCACTCAATAAAATAGAGGAAATGGTCACCAATTTATCTGTCCAATGAAGACCCTATAATGATTGGTCATATAGGCATCTTTTTACTATTTAGATTCTACTTTTGCCCAGCTCCTGGGAGAAGGGGGCCAGGATCAGGACAGCACTGGAACCTTATCTGTGTTGAGTGACATGCTTGACAGAGACTCGGGCAAGTCTTTTAAGCCCCTCTAATTGTAATGTTACAACTGAAAAGTCTAATAATGCTGAATCCTTAGAGGATGGGTAACAGAATATATGAAATACTAATATAATTTGTGAGTTCTGGCTAGACAACATTTACTAGGTCTATATAGGGTATGGGTAGAAAATAAAATTAGAAAAAGTAGAGCCAAAACTTAATTTTTAAAAAAATGTCGGCCTAAGCAGCATGCTACATTATATATGATTTTTTGAATCAAGTAGTGACTTGATGAAACTTATATCTTAGAATTAACTTGACATTGTTGTGTAGCATGGTACTAGTGGGAAGTGAGTTCAGGTCAGGAAATAAAGGCCAAGTTAGGCAAGAGGAGTTATATTTAGAAAGAAGTCAACTTAAGATCTATGAAAGAAGCTCATACCTCCAAGTTCACTGTGGATCAGGCTGAACCTGTAGTCTCCCCTGGCAAAACGCATCCTTCATCCCAGCTTGTTCATTCAACAGATTTGTGCAGTGTGTACTGAGGGTCATCGAAATACAAGGTCCTGATAACTTAGGCAGTGGCCCAGCTTTGCCACGTCTTCCTTGCTGAGAAGCTACGATTCCTATGTCCTTGGGGCCTTGACCTACTTTCTCACCTTAATCTAACTAATAACTATTTCTGCTGATTTCCTACTCTAAATCAGTACCTCCTTCCACATATCAGCGCACTAGCACTGTCCAGGGAAGATTCCAAAAGCCAGACTCTACACCTCAGAACAGTGACATCACAAGGCTCTTTGGAAGCTTCTCAAATGATTCCAGCGTGCAGCTAAGTTAGAAAACCACCACCAAATGTTTGTCAGATCTTCCTTCTCCCTTCAGCTCTCACATAGATTACCACACTAGCTTCCAGTTTGGCTACTGCGTGTCTAACCTTATCCTAACTCTAGTATCTTCTAGAGTATCTTCTAGTATATCTTCTATATATATATCTAGTATATATATATCTAGTATCTTCTAGATATCTTCTAGTATCTATCTATCTATATATATATAGTATATATATATATATATATATCTAGTATCTTCTAGATATCTTCTAGTATCTTCTGTGTATCTTCTCCACAGCAACCTGGTGACTGGGGGACAAATCTAACCATGTCACACTGTTCTGCTTCCAGCTTTTCCAAGGCCCTCAACCTGTTTTCCTCCTCGTCTAACCACAGTGTTCACCAGAATAACACCGATCCTCGATTGAGGGCTGTACATTTCCTTCTGGGGGAAGAGGAAGGGTCAGAATAAAGCAAAAGTACTCAGCTTTTATAGCTTGGAAATGCATCCCCCTTTCCACTCCTTTTCCCTGCTTCCTCCTATCCATTCTGATACATAGTCTTACTAGGGGCCCAACCCTTGAAATGAAATCGAATTCAGCATGTTGATCTAACCCAGTTTCTCTAGTCTTATCCTTAAACATCCTTTCCTGGTTACTTTTACTACACAGCATAAACCATGCTGTTACTATCATTTTGTGTGTGTGTGTGTGTGTGTGTGTGTGTGTATCACAGAACCCATTATCAATCACCTCTTATTTGATCCAGCAACTGACTGATAGCTGCTATGTTAACTTCAATTCTATGACATCAACATTAGTTTAGACTGGAAGAGATTTCAAAAGTAATTTTGTTCAATTATAAAAGAGGTGTGTGTGTGTGTGTGTAACACTAACTGAATTTGAGGAGGATGCCATCCAAATGGTAAGATTTCATTATGCTTTAAATGGCAGTAGAGTACAGTAGAGTACAGTGCCTAGTATAGTTGGTCTTGAACTTAGTAAAGTATATCCAATATAGTTATCTGCACATCAATATTTCCTCATAGGTGGGAGGGGGCCTATGAGATCCCCACTTCTCCACGAGAACTACTGACAGTTAGAATGTGTGTGAAGGAGGGGATATTATTTTCTTCAGTGGCACACACACACACACACACACACACACACACACCCCACACACGAAAAGAATAAAAATGGAAGGGAAACATTGAGAAAAAGGGTTTCAGTAGGAAAGAAAGCAGGATGGGTGGTAAGAACAACTGAAATTCACTATATAAATATGTGGAACCATAGACAGGAAGAAAGAAAAAGGAAATGTAGTTGAAGATCTAAGGGAAAGTTTATGAAGAAAAGAACAACAATGAGAAGACCCATCGTTAGACCAGCCTTTAGGGAACATGACAGAACTAGGAGAGCTTAAGTAAGAACACAGAATCTCTGCAGGACAAGCAGCATGATTTTTAAAACTGTGAAAGGAGTGTTTTAAAGATCAGGGCATAGCTTGGCTTGGTTATAATGTGTATAATACTTGGTTCGGGGAGGTAAGAAGACAGCAAGTCAAGGCCAGCCTGAGTTAAGTGGAGCTTGTCTCATAAAACAAGACAGAACAAAGCAAAAACTAGGCGAGTATTCCAGAAGAAGCTTAGACTGTGGCCTTGTGAAGTAGCTCCTCTCTGTTGTGACTTCTCCAAGAAGTAGAACCCACTGGAGAGTAATCTAAGCTTCCTGGAACCAGGCTAGAGATATTAAAGGATACATTAAGACCCTCAGCCATAGCCTACACTTGAGTAATTGAATTTTTTGAGGACTTACCCTTTTGAGAAAGAACAAATTTGAGAATTGAACATTCTCAGAAAAATGCAACATACAATTTCACATTGGTCTTATCAGTCATTATATATCCCCACTGCTACACTATCCTCCAGCCTTTATACATTCACATATGATTCTACTGCCAGATACTGAAGCCAACTTGGGTTATGAGAATAGTGACATACTTGCTAGGTAAGAGCCGTCTCCCTGGTCAGGTGTTACCAAGCCTAAACCCCAAAGACATTTGAAAAAAAAATCCTTGGTTCGCTTTCCCCTTCTGAGGATCAATTGAAATATTCTCCTATGCTTTTAAATGTGTTCCACCAGAACATAGCCTGAATTTCTATCTATAGACTAACCAAGTTACTAGCTTGACCTAGCTGCCGCACTGCTCCCCACTGTCTTATGGAAAGCCTTCCTCAATGAAGGTAGCCAATAACAGGACTCACCTCAGCCAGCTGTCCTGGTTCATTCACATCTACTTCATTCAACTGATTTATCTTCACTTAGTCCCTTTTCAAATTAAAGTTCTTGGGAAAGTAATACAGTCTGGCTTCAAAAATAGGAAAGTGGTGATTTCAATGTTTATGGGAGAAGGGTGGAGATGTATAGGCTTTTGTCAAGTTTAGCTCAGGGAAAGAGCAGTGATGCTCTACAGGAAGCTCAAAGCACTTATTGATAATTTGTCTGAGACATATGGTAAACTTAATGTGTACCCATCTTTAAGATTTTGTTTTCTATTGTAAACTTAATGTATACTCATCTTAAGTTTTCTTTGGTTAAGCATTGAAATGATTTTGCAGTGACTAGAGAGAAATGGACAAGTTGGGAGTTTGACTTGGGATTCAAAATATGCTATTAGTAACTGAGTCTTAGGTTTGCTCTCTAGCACTCCAAAAAAAAAAAAAACAACCAACAAATCCAAACCTAGCACATGAGTTGCAAAATCAGGTTTAGTTTAGTCCATATCTAAAAATGCAAAATCATAAACTATTAAATGAGCTCTAAATAGTGACTAAAACTGTTGGTTATGCCAGAGGTCAGGAGTAAGGGCCTATGGGAGGAGTCAGGGCCTATGGGAGGAATCGGGGTTTATGGATTGTATTTTTAACCTTGGAATATGTTTTCATTGTCTGATAGAATTTTAAATCTTTTAAATTAACTGGTAATGTTTAAAATAATTTTAACACAAAATCCTGTGGTTAAGTTTCTATACTCTTTTAAGCTGTAAAAGTTGACTCAAGGGCTAAGAAGATGGTTCTATGGGTAACAGACTTGTAGGGCCTGCATAAGGGCCTGCATTGGGATCCTCAGCCTATGTAAAGTAGGACAGAGTAATACACATTTATTATTTGATCTCTCCTACAGTGGGACTCAAAATGTGCTATTAGTAACTGAGTCTTAGGTTTGCTCTCTGACACTCCAAAAAGAAAAAATAAACAAATCCAAACACAGCACGAGTATGTTTTCATGCATAATCAAGTTTAGTTGATTTAATCCATATCTAGAAATGCAAAATCATAAGCTATTAAATCAGCTCTAAATAGTAACTAAAACTGTTGGTGATGCCAGAGCTATACCTACAGAGAGATGGAAGGCAGAGATATAAGAGTCCCCAGCAACTCACATTGTCTGACAGCCTGGTATTTATACCAGTGCATAAGAGACCTTTCATCGAAGAAGGGAGAAGGTTGTCTTCACATGTCCACACTCCTACAAGGAAATGACAATCCCAAGCTTACATAGTGACAGCAGCACTCAGGGACGGAGCGAATGTGCTACTACAATGATTTTCCTACTTTGCTGTAAGTATTTTTGTTGTTGCTAAGGGTCAAGTCCCTAAGAAAAATTAACCAGCCATTTCAAGGTGAACAAGGCAATGGTGCTTCACAAACTCACAAAATCGTACAACCAAGCACATCTACCTAATTCCAAACTTTCCATCACACAAATAAAAGTTCACACCAAGTCCCTTTCCATTCTCCCCCAACTCCAGCCCCCACAGCCAGCATGTGGTTTCTGCCTGAAGGTCTGGGTATTTCATTCAATATCATCAGGCAGTCTAACCTGTGGTCTCCAGCTTTTCCACGTAGCATCCTATCTTCAATGGTAATCCATGTCATAATGTCAGAATTTCAATCTTTTTGTAACTGAATATTTCATTGTGTAACTAGTGGTCAAAGCAGTTCAAAAGTAGCTGACACAATGAGCAAGTATCAGTTTTGTAGGGTTTAGAGAGCTCTTTAAGCTATAGTCCTTAGCACTGCCTCTTGCTCAGCCCACTGTATTCTCATGCCCTATCAACCTTTCTGTTTTGTTACAGGCTTGAGCATATATATATCTCCCATCATTTCTGCACTTTCTTCCACATGTGACATGATTAATAAAAGCCTGTGTATAATATTTACTATAGATGTACTTCACTGCTAGATTTTTTTATTTCTCACCTCTCAACTTTAGTCATTTTCTGATGAATATTGGTTGTGTATAAGGTTTGCTTTTATTTTCTTCTGCTTTGACAGTAAAAGGTTAAATAGTTTGAAATCCAAAACAAGATGCACTTTTCATTTTTACGCTGTGATGATCTTTATAGATGCATTAGGTTGAATTATAGTTGGCTGTGGGGCAGTGATCTGTGACAGGCAGTCTGGCACCTGGTTGAGCACAGGCTTAAAACTCTGGGAGACCCAGCAGAATCCTCAAGGGACTGGAAATGTTATACCAATACTCCCGGGAGGCTTTTGGCTCTGGTCACAGTCACATACCACCCCTCCTCAGGTAGAGGCGTGGCCATGCCCCAGGTAGAGATTTGGCCACACAGCCCCAAGCCATCCCCATGTTAATGAAACACCTAGAGGCTTATCCACTCCCCTTCCCAGTTACTATATCTGCCTCGCCTCTCCCAGAGGGGTGGGAGTACAATTCCATCCACAGCACTCTCCACATGATGAAAATAAACGTCTTAGAATTAAGGACTGTCTCTTCATCTGGACCCACTGTGGGAAGAGGGATCTGGCCCTCAATTAAGGAGCCTTGTCTAATCTCTCGCCAAGGGACTCCCAGCACTCCCAGACGGTACCCATTCACCCAAGCCTAAGCAGTTAGCCCGGTGCCCGAGGGTGCTGAGACCCGGTCCTGGTGGGAACCCCAGCTGCACTCCAGCTAGCCCGTCTGCAGCACACTGAGGCAACTGCGGTACCCTGGGCTAGAGAACCCATGGAGGTAGCTGCCTCATGTTCCCCAGGAATGGCCTCCTCCCCCACCCAAGGGCAGGGCCCGCAGAGTCTTCCCACAGCCCCCACCTGCCGTCAGACTATGTGGGAAGATGTGTGTGGTCACTTCCCGTGTGTCCCCTGTCCCACCCAGAGCCGCAGCTCCCCGGACAGACACATGGGGCTTCATTCCACCATGCCAGGTTTGTTCTGCAGTTGTTATCTCTGGACTCTGGGAGATGTTTGGGAGAGTTCAAGAATACAGTCACTCATATACAGATTCACTGCTCTGGCCTTTTGCACCCGGACATTCAAGGTCTGGAGATTGCTCATCAGTCAGCCCTCATATTTCTCTTTCCCGTTCATTCTAAATCACACGACTTTACTTTCGTATGGGTGTATCGTGCCTCCCCAACTGGATTATAAACACTACTAAAATCTGCTTTTGTGTCTATTTTTTAATGTTTCAGTCCAGAAAAAAATGTGTACAGTAAGTATTCAAATTAGTGGCTCACTGAACCAGAAAATACCACTTTACAGTGTATCTAATTTCTTGGCTTTATAATGTTAAAAAAAGTTTGAAGGTATTTAGTTTTACTAATAAAGTTCTTAAACCATGGATGGTAAGATAGTAAAAATAAACCAAAACTTTTGTGATAAAGCAACTAATATACTTTTAAACTCCAAATTAACATATTGTTGTGTGTTAGTAATTCTATACACATGTTGCAAAACAACCTATGCCAGTATTGCTTATGGTATTGCTTTTAAGTGTGGATCTTGAATCCCATCCCTAAACTCACATTCTAATACAGTGGTACTAGAACCTAGAAATCTGCATTTTAAAAAGTTATCATAGAGTCGAATATTCTAAATTTTGAGAATGGCAAGCATTGTTTAAAAAAATGATACATATTAAAAAGTTTTGTGTGTGTGTGTGTGTGTGTGTGTACATGTGTGTGTGTTACCTTTACAGGAGTGTGTGGTTGTGCTTGCCCATGTGTGTACGTGCAGAAGCCTGAAGAAAACATCAGATGTCATCTTCTATTGCTCTCTACTTTATTCCCTTGAGACAGAATCTCTTGTTGTGCTAGTAGCTTGGTGTTTTTAGGCTAATCTATCTACCTGACCAATGATCTGCCTGCCTCTGTTCCCCAGGTTAGGACTATAGGCATATGTACCATAGTGTCTTAGTGTTCCATTGCTGTGAAGAGACACCATGACCAAGACAACTCTCACTTATTTGGGGGCGGGCTAACAGTTTCGTAGGGTTGATCCATTATCATCATGGTGGGAAACATGGCAGCATGAAGGAAAGCATGGTGCTGGAGAAGAAACTGAGAGCTTTATGTCTTGGTATGTAGGCAGCAGGAAGAGAAAGATTCTGGGCCTAGCTTGGGCCTCTGAGACCTCAAAGCCCATTCCCAGAGACATACTTCCTCCAACAAAGTCACACCTATTCTAAGAAGACGACATCTCCTAATCCTTCCCAAACAGTGTATTACCTGAGGACTAAGTATGCAAATACACGAGTCCATGGGGGCCATTTTCCTTCAAACCACCACACTTGCCAAGCTTTTTATATGGGTATTGGGGATTTGAACATAGGCCCTTATGCTTGTACAGTAAGCCCTTTTACCCACTGTGTCAGCTCCATCTGAAATGATCCAGGTACATTAAAATGTGAATGTAAGCTGTGTGGAGGAAAATAAATAATAAAATTAAATGTTAATGAATAATAAATTATTCTTTGGAAAGTTGAGATTTTGCCATTAGTCTACAAATAAATGTTTCTTGTATATAGTTTAATAATAAAGAATTAAAGCCCTAGAAACTGAGGTCAGAGGGATGACTGGAGTTAAGTGTGTCTCCTGTTCTTCCACAGAACCAAAGTTCAGTTCTTAGAGCTCTCATCAGGATGCTCACTACCACCCAAAACTCCAGCTTCAAGGGCTCCAATGGCCTCCATGGGCACCTGCACTCATTTAGCATCTGCTCACATAGACACTCACACACACATACATTATTTTAAAATAGCAAATATCCAATAGCCTGAGAATTACTGGGGTGGAACAAAATAAAATCATTAAGGAGGACCATTGCATAAGATCAATACATAGGTCACTCGGAAGAACCCAGATATTAGATAAGAAAGTGTATTACCCTAAGCTAAAGTTGTAGTTAAAAACACTGAATTACACCCTTCAAGTTATTGTTGGTATTTATAAATGTTAAAAAGTTTCCGGTATCATTTACTGCTATTATAAAAAAGTTTTGTGTTTGCCCTGGGTCAGACAGGCTATCAAAGCATTGAATTCGGGTGTTGTAGACATTGAGTCTTAAAAGTCAAACATGCAAGCTATTAAGAAATAGTGTAACAGAATAGTGAAACAATCATCAAACAAAAGAACCACCACAGGGTGTTTGCTGATTGCAAGTAATTGATGCAAGTTTGTCTTGTTCTAGATGATATAAGGGAATATGTTGCTGGCAATTGACCAAGGGTTTTTCATTAGGAAAATTGTGTTTTCGGTCTATTGTGTGTTTAGACATTTTGTGCTTCTATAAACTAATCCTTTGGTGGGGGTAAGCAAGAGAGCTCAAATAGTAAAGGCACTTAACTACCATGCCAATAACCGTAGTTTGATTCTTGAGACCCACGTAGTAGGAGAACCAACTACCACAAGTTATCACCTGACTTACTCAGGCATGCATATGCACATATATGTGTATAAATACACACACACAAAGACACCCCCTTAATACAATAAAATAATTTAAAACAATGCTTTAGAGATAGAGATGTAGAGTGCTTGTCAACCATACATCAAGCCCTGAGTTTGATCCTCCTTTTCCCACAAACCAAACAGGTAGAGGTGAGGGCAAGTTCAAGGTCGAGAGGGAATCAGAAATGCTTTTCCTGGTTGAATTAATCAATGTGAGCTTATTATTTTGTTTTAGTTGCCAATTCCAAGAACACCAGATAGATCCAAGATCAAATGTAAATACCAACCCACAGACCAGAATCGAATAAACTATTTTCAGATTATGTAGGTCACTGGTCACCTCCACTGTTTTCAGTCAAACACTGATGTATGCTAAGTGGGCCCTTCGAGTACTGTCTGGGTCTTTAGTTCCCTGCAGAAGTAAAGAGTTCTGCTAGTTCTGACAAGACTATTTTTACAGAGACCCCGTTAAATCCTCCAAATTTTAGAAAAGCATTTGAAATTCTCAGTTGAAGAAGGGGAAGACAGAGCAACTGCTGAAGCAATCAAACACGAAACAGTTGCATATTATCTCTGGTCCTACTTTATGCTTTTCTCTTAATGCAGCTTTATGATTTTGGGGTGGGCCAGTCGTTAGTTAACATTTGCATGCTGACCATGAGGGCTGTTTTTGCTTTGAGTTGGTCAAATTGAACTGCTTTGAAGCTATTAATCTGCTGAATTAGCTGACTGCTTTCATGGTATTCCAGAACAAACAGATATCCCTTTAAAATCCCCGCTTTTGTTATTTCAGGTGCTTGGAGTCTGTCGTTCTTACATAAAGATGTTAAGGGCTTTCCAAGAGAGGTTCAAAGAGAGACTTAGAAATAAAATGTTAAACAGATTAAAAAGACCTGCAGTATAAGGATCCTGTCACTCTGTGAAAGATGAGGCTAAAGCTGGTCATTCCTTTACTGTGCAACCAAACTTATGTTTTTCTTGTATGGAAAGTCTGAGGTAGTGCTAAGTTCAGAATGGAATGTCAATAGGACAAACCTCATAATGCTATTTATTAAGTGCCCACACTAGCAGACCCAGGAGGTGGGCACAGATGAGAAGACAGGTTATTATATCCAAGGTAAGAATGAAAATGTATCAGACTAAAGAGGCAATGTAAACTCAAAGAGCTTCAAAAGCAGGTAGAAAGAGATCAGGCTCTAACTGATCCACCATTTGCTTAGTATCAGCATGTGTCTTGGGAGTTCCAAGCTAAATATCCTTTTGTCTATAAAATAGAACCACTATTTCTGCATCAAAGGGTGCTTAACTTAAGTAGCTGCATTGGTACAGCAGACACTGTCTACTATGTACCGCTTATTTAAAGCACTTGTGCTTTTCCTATTACACAGGCATTTTCTATTAGTATTTTTCCTAACAGGAGAAAAATAGCACAGAGAAGCTACCTTACTAGTCAATAGCACAACTGGGTTTCCATATGCCTAGCATTGCACCAATCTTCCAAAGGCACTTGATAATAGTAACTTAGCAGCAGCCAGAGGTGAATCGCTGGTACTATATCCGAGTCATGGTCATTCCATTGTAATTTTCTTTCTTACAACACATGTATTGATAAAAATATCCTTTGGAGAAGAATAAAGGTATAGGAAACAGCACATGCATGGGCGATCTCAATCTCTGCATAAATGAAATCAGAGGGAAATAATGTGCTTTTTAGCAAATCTTATTTCAACTCTGAGGCAGTGACATCCTGAAACAGCCACCATGGTTTTCCACACCTCAGTAAAACACGGTGCGTGACAGATAATCATATCTACACACTCTGTGTACTCTGGTGCTGTTACTTACACGAACTGAGTCAGTAAATCCTAAAGTCTATTCAGAGGCTGTTTTTCTTGGGCAGATTTTGCTGTCTGTCTTTTTGGCCCATGAATGGTTGACACATGAGTTTACATCTAAAATGTGGCCATTCTCCAGGACCTGTGTTCTCTTTTCCTATCTTTTATTTTGGCCTTTCCTGTGGTTTCAGTAACACACAAACATACATGCACACATAAGAGAGAAGGGGGAGAAAGAGAGAGTTACTCAGACATAAGGTTTTTTTAAAATTCATGATTCTGCAAAAACAAAACAAAACAAAACATGGGAGTCATTTCTGCTCCCATCAGTAACTGCCTTCAAACTCTTGATCCGACTGCCTTCACCACATTCCTGTAGGTAATCCAATAAAACTCATTGGTTCACCAAGTTGGACATTGGTGGTATCCATACTTTAGTCTGTCAAAGGCTCTCTGTCTGGTGTGAGTAGATGTGTGTGGTGTGTCTCCCAAGGAAACATGAGGCAGGGTCTCATGTATCCCAGACTAGTCTTGAATTCACTAGGTACTAGAAGATGACCTTCCTTGTGTTTCTGATTTTCTGCATTTGTTATGTGACATAACATGTCCTTGGGAGGCACAACATGCGTGCACACACGCACGCGCACACACACACACACATACACATCTACTTATACCAGACTGGGAGCAGAAATCACTCAAAGACAGCTAGCTGCATTACCAAAGTCCACCTAAGGATCGGTGAGAGCTCACAAAGATGGGAACATGGAGCTTACTGCACAGCCTGCAGGCGCTCAACAGGTTGGAGAGTGACCTTTCCAGGTATCTCAGGTGGATGAAATCTCTTCCAGGGAGCCTGCTTCTTTCTGCTTCTTCCAGGCAGTGTTTGGTGTCTGAGTCTTCTCTGTAGCTTGGCTTATCTGAGAGTCCTTTTTGCAGCATTGATTGCTTACTCTGGCACTGGGGTGGTGGCTGGGGTTGGGGGTGGGGAGGTGGGGTGTGGTAGTTAATCTGGTCAGTTTCAGGGAATTCCTGAAGCTATTTTGAGTCATTTACCCTTTTGCTTAAAAAGCTTCACAATAGGATAGCATATTTCCATCTTGGAGGAAACTTTATACAGCAGCATCTGTCTCTCTTAAGGCATGGAATTACAGGTATACACCACCATGCTTAGCTTATTATTTAATTTGATTGATTGTTTGCATATTGTCCATATATAACACATATTTAAGGCATGGGTGGGGACAGATTTTAAACGGCTGAGATAAACATAAGCAAGAGGGAATTCCATTGGTGGAGCAGAATCCTTAAGGCAGTGCCTTGATGGAGGCTATAGAACGTTAGTATACAGGGATTTCTGTGATCTTTCCTGGGACCAGAACAGGAAGAGGGAAGGACAGCAGTAGTGGAGGTATGTTTTCAGCTGTGTGTGTGAGGTGGCTTAAAGAAGAAAGCTGGTATTCCTACTGAGGTATGTTTGTCCCCCAACTTAGGCTGTAGGCGTGAGTCATAGAATAGAGAAGAAAACGTAAATAAAATGAAATTTATTGTGTGTATGTTGGGATGGAGTATACATGCATATGCCCTTATACGCCACAGCATCCATGCGGAAGTAAGAATGACTTTTGGGGATCAGCTTTTGCCTTCTATTTGTTTCCGTGCTGTACTGTATACTGCAGTCTGGCCCTTGAACATTTGGACAATTCTGTTCTTGCCTCCCATCTTGTTGAAGGAACACTGGGATTACACATGCATGCTACCACATACAGCATTTTTATGTGAGTTTTGGGGATGGAATTCAGGCCCTTGGGATTGTATAGCTAGTACCTTTATCTGCTGAGCCATCTGGCTTGTCTGAGAACAGACCTTTTTATAAGCATGGTCAAGTATCTATATCAATGGTTCTTAGCCTGTGGGTCACAACCATTGACCTTTTCTCAGAGGTCACCTAAGACCATTGGAAAACACAGATATTTACATCGTAATTCATATCAGCAGCAAAATTTCAGTTATGAAGTAGCACTCAACATAACTTTATGGTTGGGGAGGGGGTCACCAAAACATGAGGAATTATATCCTAGGGTCATAGCATTAGGAGGTGTGTGTGGAAAATTCTAGGGGAATGCCATAGGTAATAAAGGATCAATGGTTGACTGTAGGACTGGATATGAAAAGGCTCCCAGAGAAGTTGACCCAATACCGGCCATTTATACATTCAATCATTAAATATTTGTTGGATGTGCACTATGGACAGAGACAGTTTGGGCTGTTAGGAACATAAATGAATGGGCTGTTCATGGAGAAGACTTAGGAAGAACACACACCTGTGACTCCAATACTCAGGAATCACAGAAAGTAGGACAGCAAATTGGAGACCAGTCTAGGCTACATGGTAAAAGTCTGTACACACACACACACACACACACACACACACAAAGCTAAACTAGAGTTAAGGCATGGGAGGGAGCAGATATTTAGGTGAATTAGTGATCCATGACTGTTTATTCTGGATTTTCTAAAGTCATGGAAATACCAGTTTGAAAAGAGCTAGGAATTTTGAGGCAGCACTGAGTTGCCATCACTGAATAAAGCCCCTCTGTATTCATGATGTCACTGTTTCAGTTAGACTGACCCAGCCAATTAGACTGCAGTATGCTCTTGTATTTGGAAAAAATTGCTTCCAAATTACTACTTTTCTTGAAATAGCCAAATCTGTTGCTAATCTTAGACATGCCTGTGGGAACACTTGGATTCCATGATGGCAGCATCCACTCACTTTTCCTTAAACCTTAGCAAATATATACTAATTTCTTTAATCATTTTAAGTGGGCTGAGTATGGGCTGAAAAGACAACTAAATAAGCCTAGGAAACATCATAATTAAGGGGAAGAGTAAAGAACTTAAAATTTCATCTTCCTTAACATCTCAGTATCTCAAGATTGCACTCAGATGCTGAGGGAATCTTAACTAGGGTCCTTAGAATCCTGTGGGATCCAGAAATTCTTAACACTGCATAGAATCCTTTGTGAGTAGAGGTGCTTAATTTCTGTCCTGAAAGTCAAGAATCATGTCTGTAACTCTCTTGAAAATGCTTCTATTAAGTGGAAAGATTAGCAGTGTCTATGTGAACATCCTTAGGGTGTCTTTGCATGCTTGCGGAAAATGCAGCAACGCAGCATAAGGGACTCCAGAAGATCCAGCTTCTAGTCCTAATTTCTTACCACCAGCCAAGTAACTGTGCAAGACCAGACCATCGCTCAGCCTCAGTTTACTGTATTGACTACGAGTTCAGAAGACTTGTGTTAAATGAACTGATGTTTGTGGAGATGCTACAGATTCTATAGTACAGAAGCAAGCTGTTCTTTAAACCAGGATAATTTAGAATGTGTCTACTCTCCAGATCGATTGTTGGCATATGTTCATGGTCACTAGGGGGAGCTTTAGGGTTCGAGGGAGAGATAAGCCAATGGTATCTATTCTTGAAAGCTTGTGACGTCTATGAAGAATCACTTCTTCAAAAATAAAAATTACACGTCATAAGATTGCGTTTAGGTGTTTTGAAATTCTCTTTAGTCTACAAAAGCAAACATGGCTACAGTTTTTGTGGCAGTGGTTCCCTTCCCCGGCTTAGCCCACAGGGTTCTTCTTTTTAAAATGTTAATTTTCATTAGCACACGAAGTTTAGATTTCACTTAGACATTCCTAACAAAATCCGTTCAAGGACAGTGGCATGTGCAACTACTAATTATTTGTGTGTGTGTGTGTGTGTGTGTGTGTGTTTGTGCACATGCACATGCTCATGTGCTGAGCAGTGCTCACTGAGACCAGAGACAATAGATTCCACAAAGAACTAGAGTTACAGACAGTTATGAGACACCCAGTGTGGATTCTGGGAATCCAACTCAGGTTCTCTCCAACAGCAGTACACATTCTTAACCAGGATGCTATCTCTCCAGTCTCACGCTAAAGCTTTTTTTAAATAGAAAAAATACTTTGTTGTTTAGAGTCTTCTTTCCAACTTTTAATGGTGAATTAGAATTTAGTTTATTGAAAATCAATTCAAATATTTTTACTACGCTGTTTAATTTAGAGTATGTGTCTATGCACCATGGAACCTATGTGCACTTTAGAGGATGATTGCTTGGAGTTGGTTCTCTTCTCCCAGCATGTGAGGTCCAGGGATCGAATTCAGGTGGCTAGACTTGGCAACAAGCTCCTTTACCCACTAAGCCATCTCATCAGCCATGAGAATCAATTTTAAAACAAGGGAGGCATAGGAATAGAAAAATGGAACATACCAGAAAGCCAGCAGCTGCAAAAAAAAATTTTCTTTTGTTAGCAAAACTATTCCTTGTTAATTCTATGACACGTGACAATGTTGTTGAAATTTTGTACCCTGCAAGAAGAGAAAGTATGTTATTAGCTTTGACTTTTCTTTTGTTGTACCCATATTCTTCCTGACTGTCATGGTAGGGTTGATGTGAGAAGAGTCTTGGTAACTTAAAAAAGGATTACTATTACATAGCAGGGTGTGTAACAGAACAGGGTATGTAACCAGGACAGTCTGATGAAGACGGCATAACATAGAGAAAGACACTGGACTTGGTGTTAGGCAATCAGAATCTTGAGGGTATTCATCCCCTTTTCAGATTTCATTTTTTCTCTCTTTGGCTCAGAGAGTCACATATCTACTTCATATGTATATGTGTGTGTGTGTGTGTGTGTGTGTGTGTGTGTCTAGTGAGCTCTTTTTTGGCAAAGTGGAACACCAGTGACCAGACTCATGCACCACCAAGAAGAGCAATGTTTTGCAGGAGCTCAAGGCTTTTAAATTTACTCATGTTTTCATCCACATTTATTCGGAGAAGGTGGACTTGTGTATTAGTTTCACACTCTTGTAGAAAAATACCTGACCAAAGCAATTCATGAAAGAAAGAGTTTATCTTGGCTCACAGTTCAGAAGTGCCAGCCATCATGGAGAGGAAGTTACAGCAGCAGAAAAGTGAGGCCACTGCTCACATTGTGTTTGTACTCAGGATGCAGAGAGGTGAGTGCTGGGGCTTAGCTTGCTTCTCCCTTTTAATTTTCACTATTTATTATTATTTTGTGAGAATGTGGGCATACGTGTATACTATATGTAGGAGTTTGTATTTTGTGTGAATGCATGCGTATAGTGTGAGTGTGCATGTGCAGGCCAGCAATGGACATGGATGTCTCCTATAATCACACTTCATCTTATGGTTTTGAGACTGAACACAGGGTTGGCCTATTGGCTAAACTGGCTGGCTAGCGAGCTTCATGTTTCTCCTGGCTTTGCTTCCCCAGCAATGGGATTACAGATGTGTGCTACCTGGCACTAACATGAGCGCTGAGGATCTGAATTCAGCCCTCTTCCCAGCTCCTGTTTTTCTCTTTTTCATCTGTCTTGGATCTTTTAGGGTGGATCTTCCCACCCTAGCTTACTCGATGTAGAAAATTTCCACAGTCATGCCCAGAGCTTTGTCTACTCACAGATTCTAGATACTACCAAGTTGAAAACTCAGTATTTACAATCTCAACTACTGCAGAAAATAGTAAATACATGTTTTCATGTACAGCAAGCCTTGCAAAGATTAATTTTTATTGTTTAAATTTCTATTTAATTTTTTCATACATATTTTGATCACATTCTTTCTTCTCTCTCAACTTCTCCCAGGTTCTCACTAACTCCTTACCCAGCCAACTTCATGCTATCTCTCTCCTTTCTCCCTCTCTCTCTCTCTCTCTCTCTCACACACACACACACACACACAGAGAGAGAGAGAGAGAGAGAGAGAGAGAGGGAGAATCCTGCAGATTAGGGTCACAACAAATTGTGGGTTGTCTGTTTCTTATTTCAGGTGAACTATGCTAATAGTAGTACATTTTCTAGAAAAAATGTTAGCAGCTTGCTTAATGCTTCTGTTAACAAGTGTACTCTGAGTCATTTTTCTCACATCACTGTTTTTGTAAAGCAGAGAAAGTCCAAAGAGAAGCAGTAGGGTATCATTGCCGACACTGGGACTTAACATGGGAACCCCTTAGGTCTTTCTTAAAATGCAGGCTCTGAGTCCGTAGGTCTGGGAGTGGCGTTAGACATGGAGCTGAGATCCCATGTTGCTAAGGCTCTCCCAGATGTCAAGGTGGTGAGTCTTTGGAACAGGCCTTGTAGGCTCCATGTGGTTTAATCTTTATTTCCCATTGCAGTCTGACACATAATGTTAGTAGGATAAGGAATACCTTTTCTAATCTGGTCCTCTGAGACTTAAAAATTAAGAATAAATATGTCACAATTTCAGAACCCATGGAAAATCATAAGGTCATAGATTCAACCTTCTGAATGAACAATTGGAAAACCATGTCTTTGAAATCTAATGTTTTTTAAATGAAACTGGTGAAAGCAGACCAGTAAAGCACATACACACAGAAAACAGAATTAAGAAGACCCTCCTTTTGTCCTGAAGAAATTGTGAACCAACCGTTTGAGGTTTGTATTGTTGCTGAGCACGCTTGAGTATAGCTTTCAAGCAGCAACATGCTGGGGATCGGATGAGAGAGATTCCGTATGCCAATGTTTTCTACCTTCCCTCTTTCTCTCCTCCCCCCTCTCTTCCTCCCTCCCTTCCTCCCTCCCTCCCTCCCTCCCCCTTCCTGTATGGATCCCTCCCTCTGTCCCTCTCTTCTCTTCTGTTCCTTCTTTTTCTCTTTCTAGGCAAACATCCAATCACTGACCTGCCCCAGTTTTGATTCTAAATCATATATTTTCCCCTTTCCCCTGATTACTAGGAACCCAGTCCTATTATTGCTTATGTAAAGGATGAGTCATTTTCTAGGGATGGAGGAATTTACATTTTCTTTGATATTCCATAGTGATTTTACATGTTTTTGATACTCTATCTTACATTTAAGGATTACTAACTGCTTTTAGACCACTAACTTGATTGTTCTTATATAACTAAGATTCATTAATTATTTACACAATTTCTGTTTTCTTAGTTAAACTAGGCAGTATTGGAGGTCATGACTTCTGTTTTATAGGCTTAAAGATTATAAATTAGCATTAAGCTCATCAAATCCTATTTCCTCTTTTCTACTTGCATTCCTACAAATTGTTTTTCCTTGAAATGCACTTGGTGTTAGGAATTTTGTATTTGAAATTTTGAACAATTTTGTATTTGAAGATTTGAACAAGTACAAGACCAACAAGTATGCTAATGTGGAAGGGGGATCTCAGGGGCCTCCCTCATAGACAAGGAACTAGGCCACTAAGAAATGCTGAGGATGGAGGAAATAGTCTTCCCCTACCAAGTGGTCAGCCCTGATATCATATGCAGACAAGTAACACTGACAGACTGAGCAGGGTGTATTTATACAATCAGGATTGGCAAGTTTTTCCTCTCTAGGTCAGTTTTATTCTCTAGAGGCAACTCTACATTTTTTAACAGACTTCAGACACACAGGGAAATGATGCATGAGGCCAAGGTATGGTGTTCTTTGTATTTCTAGTAATCCTTATACAGAAGAGTACCATTAATCTCTGGGTTTAAGTAATAAATCTGGGGTCAGGTCTAGAGTGCACAATCTGCCATTGCTTATACCAGATGTCAGTTCTGATCAACAAGACTATCCCTGGGTACTCCTTGCCTTCTCCTTTCTTTTTCATAGCATAGGTTGACAGATTGAATCTAGGGGGCTTTTGTGTGCTACGCAAGCATTTCACGGAGCTATATGTCAGCATCTCTTATTTATGGTTTCGATTTAAGTTTTCAGTTTTTGCGACAATATTTCATTAAGTTGTCCAAGCTGATATTGAAATTCTGTAACCCAGACAGTCCTTGAGCTTTCAATCCTCATTTGTAGTGACAATCTGTGCCTAGAAGGACATATTGCCTTTCCCTGGTCCTCTTTATCTTGTTCTTCTGTCTCATTCTCTTGGCAGCTGAATTTATCCAGTGTGAGCTTGACTGCTAATAGGCTTTGGTTTCTTTAATGAATTCTTCATATGGTGCAAGATCCATGGTGCTTATCTGCCAGCCTCAACATCAATATTTTAAAATTCTGCCAAGCACATATCTCCAGATGGCCCTTAAGTAATGGTTTATGGTAGGGAGGAGCAGAGTCATCGTGAGGTCATGGACTGGAAACCCTTTTGATCTGTGGGTCCCACAGATCAACTTCATATCACGCCCACCTCTCCTTCCTTACATAGACTAGTACTGTGCTCTATAAACACTAATAACAGGAGTTTTTATTACTTGTAATTAGTTAGTACATCTCTTTGCCATGCTTTAGGTGCCAGATTTTAACTGAAGTCCCGGCAGCCTTTTTTTTTTTCTAACCAATCAACAGGCAAGAAGCCCAAGATCAGGAAGTCTCCTCAGACAAGCAGCGATGGTGTGTCCACTCTGAACATAACCTCCACTTATCTAAGTAAAAATGTCCAAGGGCCTTGTTCATCTTTTCCTCTCAGCTCTCCTCTGTTCCAGTTTTCTGTGCTGAGAACAGTTTCCCCTGGCATCTGCATGCATCGGATTAGCAAGTATCTGTTACTTAATTATATAGATTTATTATGGAACTGGAGGAAGAATAGTAACAAATCCCATCTGGGTTAATTAAAAAAAAACTGTGTTCCTGAAAACTGTATTGTTTCTCTCTTTCTGGAGGGGAACAGACCCAGCAACATTTTGATGCATGGAGCATGGCATGATTTAATGGGAGCCAGGAAGCAAGCTAGTCTGTTACCTTTAGTGAATGAGAAATGAAGTTTCCCTGCAGTGTTGGCCATTGGCAGGTGGGTCTGTACTATGCTTACATCCCCCCCCCCCTTTTAATGAACATTCCCATGAATGAAGGAAAAACATTCCCTTTTGGAGAAAAAGGAGTAAAAGGCACCAGAAAGCTGCAATCATGATAAACACATCAATTTGCAGAAGTTTAGTTTCCCAGAGTGGCCACACACAGAGGAAGGAACATCTGGTGGATATGCTGTCCCAGCAAGGGAGAGCAATGCTTGGGCACAGGGCAAAAGGAAACAGTCCTTAGACTGGAAGAAGACAAGTAGTTAGACTGGACCCGTGAGGCAACCCATCACTGCAAGCCAATACAGCGTTAACCAGAAAAAATGTGCTCATACTCATCCTGTGATTCTTTAGCAATTTAAGAATAGACTTATACATTAATCGGAAAAATATAAATTCCTACAGAGACTGTTATGAGTTTGAGATCACAAACAGAATAAATTAGTACTTTTTCAAGGTTAGTAAGGCCTGGCATGATATGGTTGTAATTTCATCATTCAGAGACTGAGGGAGGGGGATTACCATGTGTTCCAGAACAACTAGAGCCACATAGTGAATTTTAAGCTGTGCCTCGGAAGTGAGACCTTGCCTCAAACAAACAAACAGCAACAAAATGTCTCTTGTGCAGGTTTTGGTGTACCAGTGTAACAGTATCTTTGGGAATCATTTCATTGACTTTTTTTTTTTTCCTGTTGTGTTTAGTTCTATCCTAGGTTTCTGGACTGTCCAGCCTGTGGTTCCTGGCCCTCCTGGAGGTGTTAGGGATGGGCTTCCTCTTGTGGCATGGGTCTCAAGCTGGACCAGAGGCCAAACCTTAAAAGTATTTGAATTGGTAAAGACTGTGGGACATGGACATTTCTGATATGTTTTATTTTTGTGATATTTATTAATCTAAGATCTTGGAGAATGACCCCAAAGCAGGAAAGGTTATGTCTTAAAAACGTGTTGTGTGTTAAGTTGACAAGAGGTAAATAGTGCTCTCTAATTTTATTTCTACTTGACACAGGCTAGAGTCATCTGAGAGGCAGAAACCTCAAGAAAGAAAATGCTTCCGCCAGGCAATAGTGGCACATGCCTTTAATCCCAGCACTAGGGAGGCAGGGGCAAGCGAATTTCTGAGTTTGAGGCCAGCCTGGTCTACAGAGTGAGCTCCAGGACAGCCAGAGTTTCACAGAGAAACCCAGCCTCGAAAAACAAAAACAAACACAAACAAACAAACAAAAAGAAAATGCTTCCGTAAGATTTGGTTGTAGGCAAGCCTGTACAACATTTCTCTCTCTCTCTCTGTCTCTCTCTCTCTCTCCCCTTCTTCTTTTTTGTAAGTCTAATTTTATTGTATCATTATTTTAAATACAATTTAATTGCCTATGTGTATACAATGTATCTTGATGGTATTACTTTCATTCCTCTCAAGTCCCTCAGAACCTCTAATCAGATCTTCACACCCTCTTTCTAAATTAGTGATTGATGGGGGAGGGCAGAGACCATGGGTGGTGTCATCTCTGGGCTGGTGGTCCTGGGCTGTATAATAAAGCAGGCTGAGCAAGCCAGGGGAGCAAGCTGGGAAGGTAAGTAGCACTTCTCCTCCAGGCTCCTGCCCTGCTTGAGTTCCTTGCCCTCACTGCTTTTGATTATGAACTGTTAATATGAAATTATTAGTGAAATAAACCCTCTCCTCCTCAAGAGAAAAATTTTTAAAAAGGAAAGGAGAACAAACAAATAAGCAAATGAACTAAATCTATCAAGCCAGTTGAAGAGCTAATAAATAAAAGAAAGAAACAATCAAATGGAAAAAACAAAAGATCGGTAAAGAAACATTTTTATTCTTGGATATATATTTAACTTAGCTCTATTCACTACCAAGATAATTATCATTCATTCATGCATGCATTTAATTTATGCAAGGCTTTACTATATATTCCCACGAGCCAAGGTCTGCATAGTGTGCTTGAGATATAGTGAAAAATGAAATCATCTCTCCCCTACAAAAGCTCATAGATGAAGAGAAACTCTTGAATTCAGTAATTGCAGTAATTTGGCAACCCCATGGAGAGATGCTGGCCAGCCTGCAGGCATCCATGAAGGCCTCGTGTAAACTGTGTCATCTTGCTGGGTCCTGACTGAAGGGACTCTAACCAGTCCCAGCATCACAAACATGGCTTTTCTTTGCTAAAAAACTATTAGATTGTACTTCTAAAGCTAACCAAGGTCCATTCCCTTATTTGGCCACTTCATCTTCCTGGGGCTCACAACCAGAGGTCCATCTATAAAAATATTGAAGTCCAGCAGTCAAAAGCCCCCTTTTGGCTACCCTAATTAGCCTGTACAATCAAAATTAAACACTTCATCCTAACGGGGGTTGCCCGCTTTACCTTTTTACTGTCATTTGCCTATGAGCCACATTTGTCTCATCTCTGCAGAGGCAGTCCTTTAAGCTTGTGGGACAAATGTCCCTTCCTCCTCTCCCTTATTCCCTTCCCCCTCTCCTCGGCCCTCTATCTCCTGCCTTTGTCTCTTATTCCCTATCTTTTGCCTCCCTGGGGCAAATACATCTCCTTTGTGCTGAGAACTTGGCTGTGGGGTGTCTTGTATAGAATACTGGTCTCTTCACTGAAGCATAGTTAAGAGTTTCCCTTCAGAAATTGCTTTTACATGATATCTCTGAGCCAAGAGAAGAGGATCTATGACTAAGTAGATATTGGATCAAAGACACTACGAGTCATGAGTAAAAAATGAGAATTAAACAGTAAAACTCAAAGGAAAGTTCAGCTTAATGCTGGCTCTGGCTTCAAATGACTAAGGGTGAGATCCCTGATGCCTAAGGTGTGTGAAACCGAGTGAATTGCTTATGGTTGCTCAGATGCCAGAATTTCATAGGGTCCTCAGTCTTCAATAAGAGAATACATGGAGGTGCTTGCCTAGGATCTGGCTTATTTAGAGGCTAATGAATGACAACTTATCATAAAGCATTGTTATTATTACCAGTGAGACTCTTCCATGATTACCCTTCTGAACTACCTGAACATTCTGTCCCTGATTTTTATTTCTGCAGAGAAATAAAGTCAAACTAAAACTAAGTGAACACACAAACAGTCATATCCCCCCACATACCCATATATATATATATATATATATATATATATATATATATATATTCATACACACATATACAAACATGCTCACAAATACATTCTTGTGCCATATGCTCACATACAATCACACACACACATACATTCTCACACACATCCATATGCACATTCACACTAACATATGTATATACACACGCATGCACGCACGTGCACACACACACACACCCAGGGGTAAGAACCAAATGAGTAGGAATGTAAGCGGAGAGTTGATGTGTGTATCTGAGTGGGGGTTGAACATGAGGCTGGGACTTTTCCTGAGGCAAAAAGCTGAAACTGAGACCCCCTACAAAAAACTGAACCTTTCAAGCAGTATGTACAAAAGATGTCAGGAAAGAAAGTCATTGTATGGAAAAGATGATAAAGGGAAGTGGCCTTAACTTTACAGAATTGAAGCTTGACTCTGGAGCCTCTAAGATTCTAGGGCTACATTGATACAACTTGGGAACTCAGCTCAGTGGAGTCCTCAACAGTGGTTGATTGCTTTGAAGTAGCCAGCGTGCTCAGTAGGTTTTGCTTTTCCTTTGAGACAAGCTCTCATGTAGTCCAGGCAGGTCTCAAAGGCGTTATGTAGATAAGTATGACATTGAACTTCTGACTCTCCTGCCTCTATCTCCCCAGTGTAGACATTTCAGGTGTGTACTACCACACCTAGTTTTATGTGATGTTGGGGATCAAATGATCAAACGTAGGTTTTCATGTATGCTAAGCAAACAATCAACTGGGCTATATCTCTATCCCCTGATCAATAGATTTTTAAAACAAAAAATGCATTGTTAGGGATAATGTTGATAGTTTCATTAGGCTAAAATAAGCTGCTCACCACTTTCAAGGACTTAATAATAGCTTCAAACATTTAAAAACAAGAGTCAACTGAATTATTAAGAGAAATTTAAAAATATCCACAAAGTAGTATTTTTTTTTTTAAAAAGCCCTATTAGTAAATGATAGATTGAAATATTAAAACACTAAGGATACTGAAGGCTTGAATAGACTAATTAACTTTATTAATCTATTTGACATATTGGGAACAACTGATCACATATTTTTTTTCTACTTTATTTACATTTCAAATGTTTTCCCCTTTCCAGATCTCCCCTTTGGAACCTCCCTATTCCCTTCCCCCTCCCCTGCCTCTATTGGGGTATTCCCCCACCCACCCACCGACCCACTCTTGTCATCCCTCCTTGGCATTCTCCTATACTGGGGGAATCTAATACTCTCAGGCCCAAGGGCCTCTCCTCCCCCTGATGTCTAACAAGACCCTCCTCTGCCATATATGTGGCCAGCACCATGTGTCACTCCATGTGTATTCTTTGGTTGGTGGATCAGTCTTCAGGAGTATCAGGGGATCAGGCCAGTTGCTACTGTTGCTGCCTTTCTGGGGATGCAAACTCCCTCAGCTCCTCAGTCCCTTCTCCAACTCCTCCATCTGGGACCTCACACTCTGCCCTACTGTTGCCATGAAGTGACTCTTGGGTATTTCTAACTCTTGGGCTAATAACCACTTAACAGTGAGTACATACCATGTTCATTCTTTTGTGACTGCGTTACCTCGCTCAGGATGATATTTTCAAGATCCATCCATTGGTCTGCAAATTTCATGAAGTCATTGTTTTTAATTGCTGAGTAGTATTCCATTGTGTAAATGTTCCACATTTTCTGTATCCATTCCTCGGTGGAGGGACATCTGGGTTGATTCCAGCTTCTGGCTATTATAAATATGGCTGCTACAAACACAGTGGAACATGTGTTTTTATTACATGTTGGAGCATCTTCTGGGTATATGCCCAGGAGTGGAATAGCTGGGTCTTCAGGTAGTATTATGTTCATTTTTCTGAGGGTCCGCCAAACTAATTTCCTGAGAGGTTGTATCAGCTTGCACCCGCAATGGAGAAGTGTTCCTCTTTCTCCACATCCTCACCAACATCTGCTGTCACCTGAGTTTCTGATCTAGGTCATTCTGACTGGTGTGAGGTGGAATCTCAGGGTTGTTTTGATTTGCATTTCCCTGATGACTAAGGATGTTGAACATTTCTTTAGGTGCTTCTCGGCTATTTGAGTTTCCTCAGTTGAGAATTCTCTGTTTAGCTCTCTTCCCCATTTTTTGATAGGGTTATTTGGATCTCTGGAGACTAGCTTCTTGAGTTCTTTGTATACATTGGATATTAGCCCTCTATTGGATGTAGGATTGGTAAAGATCTTTTCCCAATCTGTAGGTTGCCGTTTTGTCCTATTTACAGTGTCCTTTGCCTTACAGAAGCTTTGTAATTTTATGAGGTCCCATCTGTCAATTCTTGATCTTAGAGCACAAGCCATCGGTGTTCTGTTCAAGAACTTTTCTCATGTGCCCATGTGTTCTAGACTTTTCCCCACTTTCTCTTCTATTAGATTTCGTGTACCTGGTTTTATGTGGAGGTCCTTGATCCACTTGGACTTGAGCTTTGTACAGGGAGATAGGAATGGATCAATTCACAATTTCTACATGTAGACCGCCAGTTGAACCAGCACAATTTGTTGAAAACGCTGTCTTTTTTCCACTGGATGGTTTTAGCTCCTTTGTCAAAGATCAAGTGACCATAAGTGTGTGGATTCAATTCTGGGTCTTCAATTCTATTCCATTGATCTACCTGCCTGTCACTGTACTAATACCATGCAGTTTTTATTACTACTGCTCTGTAGTACAGCTTGATGTCAGGGATGCCGATTCCCTCAGAAGTTCTTTTATTGTTGAGAATAGTTTTTGCTATCCTGGGTTTTTTGTTATTCCATATGAATTTGAGAATTGCTCTTTCTAAGTCTTTGAAGAATTGAGGGATTTTGATGGGGATTGCACTAAATCTGTAGATTGCTTTCGGCAGAATGGCCATTTTAACTATATTAATCCTGCCAATCCATGAGCATGGGAGATCTTTCCATCTTCTGAGGTC